>CM042159.1:55627531-55690581 GCA_023376005.1 Doryteuthis pealeii | reverse complement strand
AAAAAAGAGAGAGATAGAGAGAGAGAGAGAGTAGAGAGAGAGAGATTGATAGTTGCAAATATATCTACACCTGTGGGTGCTACGCATGCAAACCAAATTTACTAAGTTGGTTTTGTCCAACCATTCTCAATATATATATATATATATATATATATATAGTCACACACACAAGATGAATAGGCGGACATAATAAAAGGTCAAATGGATGATTTACATGCAAAAACCGTCAATATTTGTGTTGAATTTCCTCAGAATTAATACGTTGATGGTCGGATGGTTGTTAACGGAATACAATTATCTTCAGGAATAAATTCGAAAGCAGACACCACACTGTTGCCATAACAAAATGCTAAGTGTATTGCATATTGTGTTACACATTGCCACCATCAGACCTGTGTCTTCATTTTGGTTGTTTGTGTTACGATGTTTCGGTCACTGTTGCCTTGGGTCTTCTTCAGAAATCTGTTGTATAGAGTAATCTTCAGGATAATGTCAGACAGAATTTTAATTCCTCCAGGGTGTTGTTATTATTGTTGTTATGAATGGAGATCAAGCTATAACTATTGGTTGGCCCTTATGACAAACCCCAACCCCTTTTATCATATGTGCTTGAAGGTGATGGCTGAGGGTCTTAGTGTAGGATATGATGCAAAGCTCCATCTGATGGTGATATTCCAATTTTGGAGCTCTGGTGAGTGTGGAGTACCCCTTCATTGCCATTACTCCCAGGTACACTCTGATCCAGAATGGTTGTATCTATCAGGGTCCCATGTATGGGTTAAATAGAAAAAATGAGTTTTTAAAAACATGGATACTCTTCCTGGAGAACTGTCCCACCTCCTGCCTCAAAAAACACCAGCTACGATTGAAGTCCGCAAATTGTCACTTGCAAAAATAAAAACTAGGGTTAGGGTTGGGGTTGGGGTTTAGGGTTAGTTTAATGGGAAAATAGATGAATGATTTTGGCTCTGTTTTTTCTGGGTTACTCTGTAATATCAAGTTATCAGTTTTTATTACAAAACTTGGGTGTTCTGTTTTTTCTAGGTCACCCTGTATACTGGGTGACCCAGAAAAAACAGAACACACAAGTTAGGGGGTTTAAGGTTAGGGTTGGGGTTTCGGGAAAAACGCCCTAAGTTGGTTGTTTTTTTTCTTTCTTTTTTTGCAAGTGACACCACTTCGGCTACGGACTTCAATCGTAGCTGGTGTTTTTTTTCAACAGCTACCGGGTAGCGATTTTTGAGGCAGGAGGCCAGGACAGTTCTCCGCGAAGAGTACCAAAACACGTTTTTAAAAATTTAGTTTAAAAAAGAAAATTGAGTTTAAATTTTTTTTTTAATTCCCATTAAGTAAGAATAAAACAAAATGTCTTCAGCATAAAATAACCCAACAAGGGTTGACATGCCATAAAATCCAACCAACGCAACCAACCAACCATCGCTTCAGTTATATCTATCTACCTATATTGGAAGTCATATCTATTCGTATTGACAGGATTCACTTATTTGACACTAGGTGACAGTAGAGGAAATTACCTCCTGTTTCTGCCAGTAGTCACTAGGTAGCATAACAAGAAGCATTAGAAAACCAGAAATGGCAAAATCAAAACCGCTCATTTACCTTCTAACTTTGAGATGTGTATCTAACCAACCCCTTTACTATGAGAAGGATGCCACACAAAATCAATTTTTAAGCAGAGTTTAACAGGTTTGTATCCAGTTCTCCTCCGAGGACTGAAAACAAGTACGTACCAAAATATTGCAAACTTTTTGTTATAAATGTCATACAATTAGAAAGTCACCAATTGTGGTTTCTTCTGCAGCTACATGTTCAAAATGAGTTTTTGTTTCAGAAGACCATTATGCAGAGATTTAACAAATATTTGTATTAATTAAACATATTCTTAACTGCCCTGGTCGGCTGGGGCGTTAGAATGCACCGACTGCACCTCTGCAGAGGGGTAAGACTCCCCCAATGGGGCCACCTGTTGGCCGTGGGTGGCGACCCGTGATGCTTAAGGATAGAGCCCAGGTGGATGAGCAGTTCATGACATGCAATACTCCACTTTGGCCGTATCTTGGGCTAGAGCGGGCCCCTCCGATCAATCGGCTGGTCACGTCAAGCCCTAGCACCTATATGATTTTCCCAACCCTATTGCCCTTATGGCAAAGCCCCAACCCCTTTTTATCATATGGGTGCTAGAAGGCGGTGGCTGCGGGTCTACATGTCCTGGGAATGACATAAACTCTATCTGATGGTGACGTTTCAGTTTTGGAGGTTTGGGAATGTGGAGCACCCTTCATCACCATTGTTCCCTGGTCCACTCTGACCCGGAGTGGTAATACCTGTTAGGGTCCCATCTATGGGTTAAATAGAAAAATGTATTTATAAAAAAATTGTATTATCCATTAAGAATTGATTTATTTCAAAACTTTATCGGCATTAAATGACCCACTGAGGTTGATATGCGTAAAACAAAACAAACCCAACCAAACATATTCTTAAAAAGGAGGCCACACAAGATCAATTTTTAAGCAGAGTTTAAACAGGTTTAAATTCAGTTTTCCTCCTCTTCAATTGAAAACTAGCACATACCAAAATATTGCAAAACTTTTGACTCACCCTAGTATTTTTTAGAACAGCTTGACATGACTTGGATTTAGAGAGAAGAATATAGAGTGTGAATGAGAATCTAAAAAATCATCAAAATATGAACTGTTAGGTAAATGGACCCACAAGTGTGATGTAGAATCAGAGATTTGATGCCCTTCAGCTGAGAGTAAATTATGTCCTTTTTCTTATTTTCTCCTATATCAAATGGGACTTAATGGCAACACTGGAATCTGATTTTTGTACCCTAAAAGCAACTTGTTTACTTCTGGGTATTTTGTTTTATTATTCACTTAAATCAACTACCAACTTTTACTTAGATAACTTTCCTTCATTTTGTCTACCTCTTTCTGAGTTTTTTTTTTTCTTTTACCTTGGTTTCCTCCATTTTTTCCCATCATGCCTTTCAACTATATCCATTTTTTTTAAACAGTTATTGCTTCTTCCTTTTTTCTTCTTGTTCTTTACTCCTTTCATATGATAATTTTTATTTCATTTATATTTTCATTCTCATATTTTCTCTTTTTTTTCCTTCTTTTTTAATTCCTTTTCTACCTTTGTTTCCTCTTTTTTTTCTCTCTTTCTTTTTTTCTTGTTTTCTATTTATTCTTTCTATTCTACTTTCTTTTCATCTTTTTTCTTTCTTTCTCCATCTTTAGTCTTTCCTTTCCTTTTTCTTTTTTTTCTTTGCCCCTTTTGCTTTGTTTTCTCTTTCTTTTCTTTCATTCTCCTTATCTCTCTTTACTGTTTTTTTCCTTGTCTTCTCCTTTTTTTTGCTTCTTCCTTGATTTTCTCTCTTTCTTCCTTATTTTTTCTTCCTTTTCTACATTGTTTCTTCTCTATATCCTTAATTCTCCATTTTGCTTCTCTTTCTTCTCATTTCTTTTTTTTCTTTGTTTCTTTTCTTTCCTTTCATCATTCTTTTTCCATTTTTTATTCCTTTTCTTTTTTTTGTTTCTTTTCATTCTTTCTTTTCTTTTCTTTTCATGTTTCTTCCCTCATTTTCCCGTTTTCCCTGTGTTTCTTTTTCCTTCTTTACTCCCTTTCTTCCTTTTTTTATTCATCATTTCTTTTCTCCTTTTCTCTTTTCTTCTTCTTTTTTATTCTTTCTTTTCTATTCTGTATTCTTTCTCTTTCTTCTCTTCACATCTTTAATTTTCTCCTTTTTGCTTCTCTTTCTTTCTTCCAACATTTTTTCTCCTTTTCTTTTCCTTCCCCTTCATTCATTCTTATTCATTACCTTTCTTCTTTCTTTTCCCTCTCTCCTTTTTTTCTTCTTTTCCCTTTTCTTTCTTTCCCCTTATCTATTTTTTTTTGCTTTAGTTCTTTTTCTATCTTGCTTTCTTTGAGCTTCTTTACCCTATACCTCTTCTTCTTATTCATCCTCATTTCATCTTTACCCCATTCTTTTCTTCCTACTTATTTTACTCTCTATCTATCCCATCAGCCCTTTCTAATTTTACTTCTATTTATCCTATCAGCCCCTTATTTTTTCTCTGTCAACTGATTTTACTCTCTATCTATCCCATCAGCCCCTTCTCAATTCTTCTCTCTATCCCATCAGCTCCTTCTCAATTTTACTCTCTATCTATCCCATCAGCCCTTCTCCATTCTTTTTCTCTATCCCATCAGCTCCTTCTCAATTTTACTCTCTATCTATCCCATCAGCCCCTTCTCCATTCTTTTCTCTATCCCATCAGCTCCTTCTCAATTTTACTCTCTATCTATCCCATCAGCCCTTCTCCATTCTTTTCTCTATCCCATCAGCTCCTTCTCAATTTTACTCTCTATCTATCCATCAGCCCCTTCTCCATCTTTTCTCTATCCCATCAGCTCCTTCTCAATTTTACTCTCTATCTATCCCATCAGCCCCTTCTCCATTCTTTCTCTATCCCATCAGCTCCTTCTCAATTTTACTCTCTATCTATCCCATCAGCCTCTTCTCAGTTTTTATCCCCATTAGTCAATCTTACCTTATTCTGACCAACGTCCTGTCTCAGTTGTTTCATTTCTTAACACATTTATTTTTATTGCTTTTATCTTTCTACCTTTTTTTCTTTATTATTTCAACTTATTTTTATTCTAATTAATTATATTTTTATTTTCATTTGTTTCATTTATCTTTTCTTCCCAGTCAGTGTCTCCTTCAATTTTCCTCCAACATTTTGAATTCTCACTCTTTTTTTCCCCTCTTTCCATAATCTGAAAGGAAAAGAGACAGAGACAATTTATAACAATTCTCCCAGGTCCCACCCCTATTTTTTCCTTCCTTCTTTCCCTTCCTCCTTTCACAGTCGTCACCCTCTAGACCCTTGCAGCATCCTTGCCCTTCAACTGCTGACCCACCCACCCTTGAGTCAATCCTCCTCCACCCAAACATCATCCCTTCTCAGATCCCTACTTTCAAATATTGATTCAGTCAACATCCCTGATGACCTGTCTTGTCAATACTCACTTCCCTTGATTCATTCAATTGATTTCTCATTTCATTGATACCCTGTAAAACTACTGCACCGAGCACGTCACTGGGTGGACAGGCAGTGAAGAATTGCAGCAGATAAATACAGCCAAGAAGTGCAGCGGAATGGATGCAGTGTAGGAACGCAGTCACATGCATCATATGACTTCCTTTATAAATATATATCCACAAACTCCTCTGCACAAGCAGGATGTGACACAAGCTCAATTTTAAGCGAAGTTTAACAGGTTTGAATTCAGAGTTTTCCTTCTCCTAGACTGGTTGCCTACTGGTAGATAAGCAGTAAAGAATTACAGCGGAATGTATGCAGTCGCATGCATCATATGACTTCCTTTATAAATATATATCTACCAACTCCTCTGCACGGACAGGGTGTGACACAAGGTCAATTTTAAGTGAAGTTTAACAGGTTTGAATTAAAAGTTTTCCTTCTTCCAGGCTGGTTGCCTACTGGTAGACATGCAGTGAAGAATTGTAGCAGAATGGTTGCAGTGTAGGAACACAGTCACATACATCAGATGACTTCACTTAAAGATATATATCTAACAACCTCTCTGCACACACAGGATGTGACACAAGGTTAATTTTTAAGCAGAGTTTAACAGGTTTAAATTCAGAATTTCTGGTTGCCTACTAGTTATCCATAGCTAGAAGAAGAGTACAAGAATGCATACCTTTCCCAAGAGTATTAGTGCTATAGTCCATTTCCTACAACTCTAACCAGATGACTTCACTTATGTGCACCAAGGTTGTACACATTTAGAAACAGCTATTTGGATTATTTAGACTGTTGTCCTCATCTTCATTGTTATCTGTACAACATTTCGGCCTTATTCAGACAAGAAACACCTGAAGAAGGCAGGAGAGCACATCGGCCGAAGTGTTGTACAAATAACAATAAAGATGAGGACAATAATCAAAATAATCCAAATAATACCAATTATCAAGTCCCATCTCAAAAATTCAGAGAAATAGATACGATTTTCTTGAAAAGGGTCAACTATTAACAGTGCTTGCTATCAGCAACTAAGTAAAGTAAAGTCGTCGGGGCGGCCTAAAGTCAGTATCAGCCAGTCAGTGAGAGAGTCTATTCCCTTTTCAATAGCGCTAGACCAAGGAGATTGTTTTTGGCATCTGAGGTGGGGCGCCACACCTTCCATCAGCTCCTTACTTTACCGCACATCCCCATGTGCTACTCATACGCTGAGTTGGCGGGACCAGTATCGAACTAGGACCTTGTGGTTTCTAGCCGAACGCTCTACCGACTGAGCTAACCCGGCCCCTAAAATTCACCTTTATTATTGAATGACCATTGTATATTCAAAGAAAAAGGTGTAACTAAAAACAGTGCTTCCTATTGAAAATCCCTCAGAAAAATTCACCTTATTTATTGAATAACACTCATATAGAAAAAGAAAAGGGTATGACTATAAACAGTATTTCCTATTTCTGACTCCTTAGGAAAAATTCACCTTATTTATTGAATGACCATTGTATATTTAAGCAACCATAAACAGTGCTTCCTATTACCAACTCCATAGGTAAAATTAACCTTTATTTATTTACTCTTGTATATTTAAAGAAAAAGGTTCTTCTCATTGCAATTCTTTTGGTAAAATTCACTTTATTTATTAAATGACTCTTATATATATATAAATAGCAAGGGATCTTTATATGCCGCTTGTACTTAAATAAGTATTTTTTCTGTTTTCATTATTTAAAGTTTTTGCTTACTCTGTTTATTTATTTATCTATTTTTTTTGTCATTTCTTTCTGCATCCCAAAGTCTGACCTCCATTTTTCTTTCCCATCATGCATTTCAACATTCTCTTTCTCAGGTTTTTCTTGCTTTTACTCTTTCTCGTTAATTCTTTTGAAAATTTAATCTATTTCTTGTTGAACATTTGTCTGTCCGCCATTATTTCCTTCTGTTCCCTTTGAAATAAATATCGTGCCATTATTAGTCGGTGAAAAAGAAAAGATTATTGACAAATTTGTCTACAGCACTTTGTCTACAATTACTATTCGTTTAAAATAAGTATTCTACAAAAACAATTTATCTCCAGATATAATTTATCAACAAAACTATTTTTATGAGAGACGCACTTTGTGTAATGGTTATCATCATAGGAAATTGAATTGGTAACCAGATGATGGTGTTTTCATTTTACTTCATGCTAGTGCCCTTTGAAAAGATATGAATCTATCTGTTCTTCCCCCAGCTATGGGCCGCCCTATCGGCTGTGGCATTAGAATGCACCGACTGCACCTCTGCAGAGGGGTAAGACTCCCCTGATGGGGGCCACCTGTTGGCCGTGGGTGGCGACCCATGATGCTTAAGGATAGAACCCAGGTGGATGAGCAGTCCATGACTTGCAATATTCCACTTTGATCCTATCTTGGGCTAGACGGGTGGTCGGAGAGGCCCCCTCCAATCAATCAGCTGGTCACGTCAAGCCCTAGCACCTATATGATTTTCCCAACCCTATTTTCCCTTATGGCAAGCCCCAACCCCTTTTTATCATATGGGTGCTAGAAGGCAGTGACTGAGGGTCTACATGTCCTGGGAATGACGTTAAACTCTATCTGATGGTGAGGTTCCAGTTTCGGAGGTTTGGGAATGTGGAGTACCCCTTCATCACCATTGCTCCCTGGTCCACTCTGACCCGGAGTGGTAGTACCTGTTAGGGTCCCATCTATAGATTAAATAGAAAAACATGAGTTAATAAACAAAATTGTATTATCCATTAAGAATTGATTTTTTTTCAAAACTTTATCGGCATTAAATAACCCACTGAGGTTGATATGCCATAAAACAAAACCAAACAAACAAACCAAACCAACCCAGCTATGGGTAACTGTCCATCATAATTTCTTTCTGCTCCCTTTGAAATAAATATCATGCCATTATTAGTCAAGAAAAAAGGATTTCACTTCACACTAGTGCTCTTGGGAAAGGTATGAATCCATCTGTTTTTTCACCAGCAATAGGGCACACTGGGTTCTTTAGCTTTGGTTAAGCAACCAGTGTAGGAAAAGTGTTGTAACCTAACAAAAGTTACTAAATGAGAAATAACCAAAACGGTGTTTGGAAATGAAATAGAACCTTTATAACATTAACAAAATACAATACTTGTCAACAATGTGAAGAAGGTAAACCACTGCTAGTGGTATAAGACTACTCAGCATAATACTTCTGTATTTATGAGGATTGGAACATACCCATTAATGCTCATAGGTAGGGTATATAGCCAAAAGGAAAACTCTGAATGCAAACCTATTTCAAATCCTGGATGCTGTTTGCATTTCACTTCTGGCTTGAACTCTTGGAAAATGCATGAATCCATCTGTTCTCTCCCCCAGCTATGGGTAACTAGTAGGCCAGACTGGGTTCTTTAAGCTTGGTTAGGCAACCAGTGTAGGAGAAGGAAAACTCTGCAAATTTAGTTATAATCCTGGATTAGGCTGTTTGCAATTCACTTCAGGCTAGTGCCCATGGGAAAGGCATAGATACATCTTCTTCCCCTATCTATGGGTAACTAGTAACTATCAATTCATAGCTGAAAGGGGAATAGATGGATTCATGCCTTTCCCAAGGGCATAGGCATGAAGTGAAACGCAAACAACCTCATCCAGGATTCCAGGATTTGTACTCTGCTCATCAGTTTCATTTCCTTGTGATGATAACCATTACACATACATGTTTGTGTGTGTGTATATATATATATATATATATATATATATATATATATGTATGTATATATTCATTAATAATGGAGATTTGCTTCCGGGTTTTTGTCTGTAACAAAAATTACGTCACTGCTTACGTCACATTACTCAAAATCGTCATAACATAGAATAAATACACTCAAAATTTGAGCATGCAACATTAGACAGTCCTCATTGTTTTTTAAAACAAGTTTTAATAAATACATGACTGGTATTATATATCTATATATAGTTTGTTTTATTTTAATACATATTTAAAGTTTACATTTCAAATTGTTTTATTTTTTAATCCTTTAATGAATTTGATGATTTTACTTACTTAGGGTACAAACTCGCTGACATTGAATTTTTTACTCCCACCCCTCAGGCAATATGTTTCAAAAATCTATTTTTACATCGCCTGGAGTGCGTTTTTTATTTTGAACTAGTATATATATATATACAAGTTCAGAAATCAGAAAATATATAAGGATGTACATACAAATAAGTAAACCTAAACAAAAAGAAATATGGTATTGATATCATCAATTGATCTTGATTCTCTATTGAAAAGGTCATGCCCTCCCCTCCCCTCTCCTCCGCTCCCCTGGAATGGTGTTGTCAACCTCCACCCCCACCCCCATGGATGACAGTGAAGTCAGAAAGCAAAATGCAATTTTTTTTCCTTCTTTCCTTTCTTCATTAAACCTATATGTTTAAAGGTCAGTATCGTACAGACAGCACCCCCTCCCCATATCAGGATATGGTTCGTGGGGAGGCAGGGGGGGGGGCATTTTCAAAGCAGCCAAAATATTTTTTCTTTAATCATTGCTTGTCAATAGGCACCGGGCATTGAACTGAACCTCCCCACACTCCTGATCTCATTTCTTTCTTTATCTATTTATTTTTACTAGGTTCATTTTTCTAACAGCCATCGATCTTGACAGGTCCTCTTTACGGCATGCAGAGTCTGTACAGAGCTGATGAATTATATTTTTTGCTGGCCACCCAACACTGGTGTGTATCCATGTGCGAAAGCCCACATGAGTACTTAGTATTTTTAAATTAGGAAAAAGTCCACAGCAAAAGATATGTTTGCTTTTCTTCATTGTGTGTATGGCTATCTGAAGATACTGGCTTCCTTTATAAAGAAACCAGTTTAAATAAATCCATCTAAAATAGCCAAATGACTGGTTGTTATGTTTTTCCCTGATATGGAAGTGTAAATTTTGCACTGTATGAAATGATATAATTGTCATACATTGAGCTCTCCGGGGGACTTGAAAGAATCTCCATATATGTCTATGAGTGTGCATATATATATATATATATATATATATATATATACACATATATATATATATGTGTGTAAAAAAATACATATACATATCTTATTTTGCTTTTTGGGGAAGTCAGCTGAACAGGAAACTGGATTAACTTAGAATTTCAACCTTATACTTGCTGTCAGACCTGAATTTTCTAGTAAAATTCTTTCATTTTGTGATATCCGTCTGAAGAGACCAGCCTCTTAAGGATTTAAAAAAAAAAATTATTTTAAAAGCCTTTTGAGCTTTTAATCAAAATAAATTTATTATGGAATGATGGTTTGTTAAGTTTTTCTTTCTTTGAAAGTTATATATATATATATATATATATATATATATTATACAGTTACTAAGCTTATATAAATGTATCTAATAAAAGACTGATGAAGTCCTGCTCAAGGCAGGATGAAATATATCTCCTACACCTACTAGTTTGAGCTGCTCTTTTTGTCCACTTTTCCACCTATTCTTTACCCCATATATATATATATATATATATATATATATAGTTTCTAATATTATATATATATATATATATATATACATATATATATGTGTATGTGTGTGTGTGTGTGTATAGTTACTAAGCTCAGCTTAGATGTGGCACAAGGCCAGAAGTATGGGGCCCCCAATGAGAATTAAACTTATACAGCAATAACATATGGTCTGCTAATCTAGCTTGCTAACCATTACACCACGTGAGGTGTGTATCTGTATGTATTTGTTATCATGGGTATATGTATGTATAGAGGTGTGTTTGGATAAATGTGCATCCATCCACCTATATATATATATATATATATATATATATATAGCTGAGTTTTATATGCAGAGATATGTTTGTGTGTGTGTGTATATATATATATATATATATATATATATATATATATGAAATGAAATATTTTTCTTCTTTCGCTCCTATTAACCTTACTTTGAGATATAGAGATACAGATAGAGAGATACAGATAGATAGATATAGAGATAGATAGATAGATAGATAGATAGATAGATAGATATAGAGATAGAGATACAGATAGATAGATATAGAGATAGAGATACAGATAGATAGATATAGAGATACAGATACAGATAGATAGATATACAGATAGATAGATATACAGATCTATCTGTATGTATTTGTTATCATGGGTATATGTATAGAGGTGTGTTTGGATAAATGTGCATCCATCCACCTATAAATATATATATCTGAGTGTTATATGCAGAGATATGTTTGTATATATATATATATGAAATGAAATATTTTTCTTCTTTTGCTCCTATTAACCTTACTTTGAGAAAGGGATTTTAAAAAATCGTATTCACACTTTTTTTTTTTTTTCCTTTTTCCATGATGATGGCGGCACATTTTAAGAATATCCTGTCTTGACAAATCCAAATCAGAAAAGTTTTGTGTAATTCTCAAGAGATGAAATATCAAAATTATCCGTTTTTTTTTGTTTTTTTTTAGTTTATATGTCAAAAATAGTTTTTCACACCCCTCCCCACTTCCAGCAAGTGAAAAAAAAAAATTGCCCCCCCCCCAAAAAAAAAAACAGATCCGAAAATAAAAGAGTTAATATGAAATGAAAATACTTGTAAGTGAAAAAAAAATGACATCAGAGAAATGCGTGAATCACAGTTTAAATGTTTTTATCTCCCAACTACAACAGAACACTAATGAATCCAAGGAATTTTGGGATATAATGAAAACAGAAAGAAAACAACACACACACACACACACACACACATATATAATATATATATATATATATGTGTGTGTGTGTGTGTGTGTGTGTGTACTTGGGCAGCATTCTTTCATTTATGCATGTTGAATTAAACAATAGACACATCTCCTGTTTAACAATTTTATTTGTGATTTTTTCAAGTTTTCTGTCCAACTTTTTAATATTAGGGTGGAATCCGTGGATTAGTCCACCAAAGTTCCATCAATTCTCCTCGTTCCAGCCTCCACATCCATTAATATAATTTAAAAAACTGGAACACATCACCCCTGATGATGGCACTTCGAAGTGCCGAAACTACTCGAGACATGAATTTTGGTGGACTATTCCACAAATTCCACCCAAATATTAAAAAGTTGTCCAGAAAACTTGAAAAAATCTTAAATAAAAATGTTAAACAGGAGATGTGTCTTTTTGTTGAAACCTATCAAGGAAACACTTGATATCATCCACACACACACATACACACACACATATATATATATATATCCAATATACCAGATGAGTTGGCTGTGGGATTGTTTCTATTTTGGACCTTCTTTATCTTCCACCACATACTTAGAAAAGTAATCCAGGTATATATATATAATATATATATATATATTCCATGTAAGGTCACCCAAGACAGATATAGATCTGGCACCCAGTAGTATTCGGGCCACAACCTGACCAAAGGGACTCTGATGAAATTCCAATGGGTGTCTCCATCATCTTCAGGAACCAGTGGCTTTTGCCATATTTGTCATGGCATCTTTGGAAAATCTGTGGCATCTCCTTCCCTGGAATGGGATATGCATGCAGAGTTTGGAGAGTGCTTGTGAATATCCTATTCCCTTGTTACTCCTTTCATTAATTCACCACGTGAATTCGTTGGTTGGAGCCAGCTCAACCGACCCAGGGTGAATACCGTAACAGAAACAGAACAGAATCTTTGACTTTGATTAATAGTTTGAAATACATCTTACTTGTCTTTTTAGATGTCCACAGTGTGTGTGTGGGGGGGTATCTCTTTTATCCCTCATAAGTTTGTGGAATCTCGCCTTAGAGTTTTCTGGTTTTATGTTCATTCTTTTGTCATCACTACTGCCACTTTGATAGATAATTCGCTTTACCTTCAGGGATCAGTTCTCTCTATTTTCCATATACATTCTATCGAATCATCCTTAGGATACAAGATTTATGCATCGTCATTAATTTTCTTGTTCTTTGATAAAAACATATCTTTCACAAGTTAGAAACAAGCATACTGATTTGAATAAAAATCAATTAGAATTAGGAAGATGAAATGCAGTCAATTTATTATAATAATTTGCTTGAAGGAAAAAAAACAAAAAAACAAAAAAATTGTGTTAAAATTACAAGCAAATATAAGAGCTCCATATCAAAGCCAAGAAATATTCAATAGATGATGACTAAATAACTATTTGTGTATGCTTACTCTCCTTTCTCTCATCACTTTTAATTTGTATATATATCTCTCTTTCTCTCTCTCTTTTTCTTTATCTCTCTATCTATATATATCTATCTATATTTATATATATACACACATTCAATATACACACATGTGCAACCATACATTCATGAACACATAAAAAATGCACAATGCTTTTTTCGATACAAACACTTACACATTCTAGTACTCACACCACAAAAAAGAATATTTGATGTCATATTTCAAACCGTTCATTTTTTCAATGTTCTTTTTTCTCAGACTTCAAATTTTAAACAGACTGATAAACAAGGACTATTACTCGCCTTTCTCCTTATTCTAAGATAAAAAAATGTTATCACCTTCCACATACCAACAAAAGCACTGAAGATGATCTAATTAATAGATCGAAACACTGCAGTGTCAGCCAATAGTTTATTGGCCACTTAACTCATTTAAACCTGTGTTTTTTCAATTTTTTATTATACTATATATCTATCTATTTCTATATTTATTTCTCTTTTTCTACCTATCTCTCTCTCTCTTTTCTTTATCTCTCTATCTCTATCTATCTATCTATATCTACCTATCTTTCTATATCTCTTTCTCTATCCCTATTAACTATTTCCCTATCTCTCTTTCTCTCCCTTACCTGTTTTACTGTTTCTCTTTCTCTTTCTTTCTTCTCTCCTTCTCTTACCTTATCTTTCTTTCTTTTTCTTTCTCTTCATCTTTTTCTCCATATTTCCATTTCCCTATCTCTTTTTCTCTTTCTGTTATCTTACTTTCTTTTGCCTCTTGCTTTCACTTTTCTCTCTCATCTTTTTCACTCTGTCTCTCTTTATCTTTCTTTTACTTTTCTCTCTTCATCTCTCTCCTCATCTCTTTCTTTCTCTCTCATCTCTTTTTCCTTACCTCTCTTTCTTATATCCATTCTTATCTTCCTCTTTTCCTATCGCTTTTCTTACTCTTATTCTATCTTCCTCTTTTCTTCCTCTCACTCTATCTTCTATTTTCCTCCTTCTTTTCTTACTCCCATTCTATCTTTCTATCTTCCTCCCTATATCTGTTCCTATCTTCCTCTTTTTCTATCTCTTTTCTTCCTCTTATTCTATCTTCCTCTTTTCTCACTCTCATTCTATCTTCCTCTTTTTCTCACTCTCATTCTATCTTCCTCTTTTCTTACTCTCATTCTATTCTCACTCTTTTCTCACTCTCATTCTATCTTCCTCTTTTCTCACTCTCATTCTATCTTCCTCTTTTCTCACTCTCATTCTATCTTCCTCTTTTCTTACTCTCATTCTATCTTCCTCTTTCTACTCTCATTCTATCTTCCTCTTTTCTCACTCTCATTCTATCTTCCTCTTTTCTTATCATTCTATCTTCCTCTTTTCTTACTCTCATTCTATCTTCCTCTTTTCTTACTCTCATTCTATCTTCCTCTTTTCTTACTCTTCATTCTATCTTCCTCTTTTTTCACTCTCATTCTATCTTCCTATCTAAATTCCTGAATTAGTCTTTTTATCCCATCCACAATCCCAATAGTAGCAAACGCCAACATCTACACACCCAAATATTTCTCTACAGAATTGAACATCTTAATTTCATTGACCATCTTTGCAATCACACTATCATTCCTCCGTTTTCTATAAATACATCAAAGAAAATCTATGTGATGACTTTTGTTCACCATGACACATCAAAGACACAGACAAGTTTGTTTGCCTGCAGGACAAATGGAATGAAAGACTGGCCGATACTTTGCACGTCACTTTGTGAGCAATTTCACTTCCAACTGGAAGAAAATGTATTATTACCTTCACGGCATTTTGGACCGATTCCAGTGTGATTCCTTCGGCGATTGTTGGGAAAACAGTGGAAGTAGTAAAATATTCACATTCCATGACGGAAGATACCGTTTTCAAAGATGTTTGCCATTCTTCTTAGAGTATTATGATACTGTTTTTAAAGTAAGAATTGCCAAAAATCAAACAGTTTAATTTACTTCTGTACCTCTTAGGAGAGACGAAGTTAGCTAACAAATTGAGACAGACTTAGTGTAGTGGTTAATGTCATAGGAAATGGAATTGGTGACCTGAGTTCAAATCCTGGATGGAGATGTTGGTGCTTCACTTTGTGCCAATGCCATATGGAGAGGCATGAATCTATCTCTTCTCCCTCCAGCTATGGGTTTATTAATCTTAATTTTGTATGAAAAAAGATTAGATTGGAGAAATAGGTGTTGGAAGATTGTGTTGCACCAGTTTTCCAACGAGGAAGAACCTGCCTTATAAGGTGCAACATAATTTTTCTACTCCATTTTGTGCTACATAATCTTAAATAATTTAAAAGATACTTTGACTTTAACTATTTTTTATTTCTTACATACACATTATATATATATATATTAAAAAAATTTGAATAAAAAATTAAAACATTCCTTATCAGTCACATTCAATAAGACTTGCTTCCACACACACTCACATACACACACACACATATATATATATATATATATATATATATATATATATATATATAGATAGATAGATAGATAGATATGTTGTCATTGTCAATTCTTGAGAAAGAAGGCTCATACCTTTGAAATATTGAATGAAATAAAATAAAACTTAACACATAACATCTAATGGAATTCAACTTCAACATTGATAAGATTTCTCTTTGTTTCTTTGTTTTTGTTTTATGGCATATCAACCTCGGTGGATCATTTAATGCCAACAAGATTCATAACGATAGTTTGGTAGAAAACAAATTTAAATCTAAATGGACCTAATTCTTGAAATTTTATTGGGCTGTCTGGCTGCTGAAACTTAACATACAAATATATTTCAACTTCTCCAATCACTCTCTTTACACACACTGAGAAACTAATATAAAGAGGAGATAATCAAAATATACATAGAGAAGGTAAAGTGACAGGCAGAATGTGAAGTAAGAGATGGGTTAGTTTTTGACTTAATTGCAAAATATGACTAATTAAAACCAATTAAAATGGATTTTTTTCAAACATAATTCAATCCTAGAAATGTATGTATAAATATATATACATTTTAACTATTGTTCAATTACTTATATTTTTGAGTACAATCCGACTTGTAAAATCCTGGATGTTTTTATTTTTGTGAAAAGTTTCTTCGCCTTGTCTGTGTCAATTAGACAAAGTAAAACATTTGTTGCAAAGTGTGTTTCAAGTTTGGACATTTCCATCAATACAAAATGTCTGAGTAAGATGTCTTGAGATCTTTCGTTCCTTTTAAATTTCTTAAGTAACTTTGTCTCTCTCTCCCGAGAGGCAGTTGAGTTAATTTTCTTCGTTTCTGTCTCCCTTTATCTCCATCATTGCAGGTGCGATTGCTCACCTGAGAGTATCCTTGTTCAGTAATCAGTCATTTAATTAACCTGTAATTAAGAAATCTTTGAAAGAGAAAACGCGGCGGTTGTGATGTAGCGACAACTACAAAAACCGTTTGATTACGAATACATGAGAATTGGGGGAGGCTGGTGTATTAGTAATGACCTCATGCACCCAGCCACCCAACCATGGCTCCAGGCGTCTATACATTTTATTTCCAATCGACTGACCTGTATCTGTGGTTGGTGGTAGGGACAGGTCCAGGTAAAGCTAAAACCTGTCCATCTGGGTGTTTGTTCTTAATAAGATGAAAGTTGAAAAGCAAGCAAGAACTCTTTGAGAAATTTTCTTGACGTCATTTAATGCCAACAACACCTGCACAGGAATTAACGCTTGTTCATCACCAAGGTGTGCCAACGGCACAGATTCCCTTGACTCTCCTCACTCTTTTTTGGCATCGTTCCCTATAGGCCATCGCTCTTGGCAAGGACTCTAGTCAGTATCCAGTGTCTATACAGCATTGATGAATATAAGTTTTTGCTGGTCGGCCAATACTGTCCATAGGATGTCCTTTATGAGTTCATTCTTACTTCCCAGCTGTGGCTCACATGTCTTCTTGGGATGAGGGTGGCCGTACAGCTGCTTTTTGTGGAGAGCTGCTTCCAGGTTTATACATATATGTGTGTGTGTGTGTGTGTGTGTGTAGAAAGGTAGACAAACATGGGATGTTGTACAAAATGGATGTTTATTGTAGGTGTCAGTAAACATCCATTTTGTACAACATACCATGTTTGTCTACCTTTCTCCACATATTATCGGATTAATTTCCTCTTATTTCTCCCATATAGCGTTGTTGACAAAATAAAAATTTATGATATGCCAACATGATGGGTTTTTAAGTTTTTCCTTATTATGAAATTGTAATCATAAAATAGTCATGCATTGAACTCTCCAGAGGACTAAGAAAGAATCTTCCTATATGTCTATTTGAAAAAAAAAAATTATATATATATATATATATATATGTATATTGAAAAGGTTTATTTTATATGGATTTTTATATATATATATTTACCAACTCCTCCGCACGAGCAGGATACGACACAAGGTCAATTTCTTAAGGAGTTCAACAGGTTTGAATTCAGTTTTCCTTCTCCTAGACTAGTTACCTAGCCATGGTTAAAGAACCCAGTCTGCCCTGCTATTTACCCGTAGCTGGAGGGAGAGTCAGATTCATACCTTTCCCAAGGGTATTAGCGCTAAGTGAAATGCAATTAACACATCCACGATTTGAACTCGGGGCGACGAGTCCATTTCCCATGACTTTAACCATTACACCACACGCTTCCTGGATTTTTATATATAAGTGTGTTTATATGTATGTGTGTCCGAAAGAAAAAGAGGGTTCTGAATAGAATCATTCCTAACACCAAATCATATGGTCTATTTGAATATATATATATATATGGAATGAAAGAAGGTGGGAAAAGAAGGAAAGAAATAAAGCTACAAAAAAGAACAAAAAAAAGATGGAAAGACAAAAGAAGAATTAATAAAGTGGTGGGGGGAAACACTAAAAGAAGAATAAAGAGAAAGGAAATTTTTTTTTTTTCATTTTTTTTATTCAAGAAGCTCTAGGCCATTTTTTAAATATATTATGCAAGAATGGATGGTCACCTTAATACTAGTTACCATGGAAACTAAATGAGGTAAAAAAAAATTTTTTTTCAGAAATGCACATATTTATTTAAATGGTAAAAATAACCTGGAAAATGAATTTTAAAAATTCAAAATATAGAAAAAAATTTTTTAATTGTTTTAATTCAAGCAGATTTCAAATTTTGCCCAGCAATCCATTCTTTGATTACTGCCGAAACAAAAAAGCAAAGATGGTTTCTACATTTGGCAAAATGGGAGGAGAAGGGGGAGGGGGGAGGAGGAGGAGGGTAAGAAGATTGTGTTATGTAATTAGATATGGATGAGAAGGAAGAGGAGGAGAGAAATTAGAGGAAAGGGATGAAGAAGAAAAGAAATATGAAGGAAGAAAGAGGATGGTAAAAAGATGAAGACAGATGAACTACTAATGAAAGAAAAATCAAAGAAAGAAGTAGTAAAGAAAGAAAGAGAAGGAAAAAAGTAAAGAGGTAAACAAGAAAAAAGAAAGAAAAAAAAGAAAGAAAATAGAAGGAAAGAAAAAGAATGAAGATGAAAGAAAAATCCAAAGAAGAAGTAAAGAAGAAAAGAGAAAGAAAAAGTTGAGAAGAAAATAGAAGGAAAGAAAAAAATAAATGAATGCAATTAAGTAGAAAGGGAAATCGAAGAGAGAGGAAGGGGAGGAAGAATGGGTGAAGGAGATAAAATAAATTTTTGTTTGTTTTGTTTTGTTTTGTGGCATATCAACCTCAGTGGGTCATTTAATGCCGATAAAGTTTTGAAAAATCAATTCTTAATGGATAATACAATTTTTTTTTATTAACTCATGTTTTTCTATTTAACCCATAGATGGGACCCTAACAGGTACTACCACTCCGGGTCAGAGTGGACCAGGGAGCAATGGTGATGAAGGGGTGCTCCACATTCCCCAAACCTCCAAAACTGGAACCTCACCATCAGATAGAGTTTAATATCATTCCCAGGACATGTAGACCTGCAGCCACCACCTTCTAGCATCCATGTGATAAAAAGGGGTTGGGGCTTGCCATAAGGGCAATAGGGTTGGGAAAATCATATAGGTGCTAGGGCTTGACATGACCAGCCGATTGATCGGAGGGGGCCTCTCCGACCGACCGTCTAGCCCATGATAGGGCCAAAGTGGAGTATTGCATGTCATGAACTGCTCATCCACCTGGGCTCTATCCTTAAGCATCACGGGCCGCCACCCACGGCCAACAGGTGGCACCATTGGGGGAGTCTTACCCCTCAGCAGAGGTGCAGTCGGTGCATTCTAACGCCCCAGCTGACAGGGCGGAGATAAGATAAAGGAAGAAGAAAAGAAATATGACAGAAGAAAATGAATCTTCTAATTAATATAAAAAAAACTAACTGATGAAAATGTCCTCCAAAGAAAAGGACATTTTGCCAATGTTAGATTTACTATTTGGAACTTTGTCCTTTTGGATTTAATGCTGAACTAGATTGTGTAATCTTTATTGACTCTGTTCTTGATACCAACTATTTTTGAGTCAACTGAAACTAAACCCTTTCAAAATTTTATTCCCTGTATTAATATATCATGTCTTCCAAAACTAAAAATGTATTGCAAGGCTTGGATGTTAATGATGACTGGTGTTTTCTGTAAGTGTAAGAACAAAATTTATGGCAGGAATATAAGTAATGAATGATTGTGGGAGAAGAGACTTATTGAAAATAAGGAATGGAATAATTTGTGGAAGGGAGAGAAAGAGGGACATGTTTTAGTAAAGAAAATGAAAAATGGGGGAAAAACTGAAGAAAAAAAAAGGGGGTAGGAAAATTTGTAGGTAAGAATTATGTATCATAAAACAAGGAAACAATCATAGGAATAAAAACGGCCATCTTGAAATTTGCTATTTCTTGGAGCAAAGGTGGTAAAAAGCATAAATAAGGGAGAAAGAGAGAAAAAAAGGCTCAGCAAAATCATAAGTATCTTCTTGTTATATATTTTACCTATCTGTTTGTTTATTTGTTTGTTTTTCTTTTCTGTTTTGCATGAGCAAGCTTTTACATACATCATTTAGAAAATAATATTTTTTGAAGTTAAATGGCAAGAGAAATAAAAGTCCCCAAAGTGGATATATATATTTTATCTAAAGAGAAAATTGTTTCAGATCATTGCAATTGTTACTTTTGATATATATATATATATATATATATATATATATATATGTGTGTGTGTGTGTGTGTGTGTGTATATAGTGGGGTGGGGTTGGGGGGTAGGAGTTAAGGATTTTATTTTATTTTTTTTAGCACTTAAACAATAAAAGATTTTAACCCTTTCACATCTTCACTTTGTTCTCAGTAAATTATATGGTTCAGTTTTTTCATCATGTAATTTTGTTTTCTATCAACTTAGACATATATATATATATATATATATATATATATATATATATATATATATAATATGATAATGATGATGTATGTGTCTTCTAACACATCCTCCCACTCTCTCTCTCCCTCTCTCTCTCTATATATATATATATATATATATATATATATATATATAATTAGTGTTTCTAACTATATATATATATATACATATGTTTATGTGTATATATATATATATATATATATATATATATATATATATATATATATATATATATATATATATATATATATATATATAATAATCTTTGTTTTCTAACTATATATAGATATGTTTGTATTTTGTATTTACTTATGTATAAAATCATTGTATGTCTTTTTTATGTACCTGTGTGTATGGGTGTGTACAAATATATATAATCATTGCATGTTTTTTATGTGCCTATGTATGTATATATATATATATATATATATATATATATATATTGATAGAGAAAGAGAGAGAGAGAGAGATTGATATGTAACTACATAGGTACATATTTTGTGAAATATATTTTAATAAAGTGTCTTCCATTCCTTTTTTTTTTTTTTGGTTTTATTGTTGGAAATCTGTAAATTCTATGGAAATGGATGGAAGAAAATATACATGCTGCTTAGAAAATGGTGTTCTTATCAAATCAATTTGCAAAAAAAGCTTTTGGCAAACTCTTTGTCATTATTTTCTTTCAGTCTTAATGTCTTTGAAGTCAGTAAAAATATTACGATGAGACACAAAATCATAAATCTCATTCAATCTATTCATTTCTTATTTTAACCTTCATATCTATCTATCTATCTATCTATCTATCTATATATATATATATATATATATATATATATATATATATATATATATAAGGTATGTGAAATCTGGTACATAAACACTGTAGATGTGCGGAAAGACATATGGTAATACACACACATATATATATTTTATCTAAAGAGAAAATTGTTTCAGATCTTTGCAATTGTTACTTTGAGATATATATATATATATATATATATATATATATATATATATATATATATATATATATATGTGTGTGTGTGTGTGTGTGTGTGTGTGTGTGTGTGTGTGTTTGAGTGTGTCATAAAGTCATATAGAATTTTATGCAGAAATAGAGACATACATAAAAAATGAGGACATCCATGAATAAAGGAATACACATAAGTATTTGTATGACAGTTTATATATATATATATATATATATATATATATATATACTTACATATTCATGAATACATATATATATATATATGTACACAGACTATTATTATATATATATATATATATATATATATATATATATATAGAGAGAGAGAGAGAGAGAGAGACTTATAAATATATATATAGATATGTATGTGTATAACAGATGAACAAATGCAAGAAGACAAATAGGAACATTTCTTGATTTTTTATAGTTTTGACTTTAGGTCATTGTCAAGAAAAAAGTTTTTAATGTTGTTGATAAGCCACAAAAGAGATGAAAAATCTACTGGTGAAGTGGCATATCCATTTGTTGTATGAAAAACATATAATCAAATAATCATCAATTGCTTTATATATATATATATATATAATTTAATATACCAAGCGTGTTGGTAAATCCTTGTGGTAAGAAAAAACCCAGCAAATAGTTTGATTGTAAAAATATACTACCAAACATCGACCGGGGAGAAAAAAATTTTTGAAAAAAAGAAAAGACTAAGATAGTCATACCAACAAAAAATAATCTATTGGTACAGTATTTGGCCAAAAGAAAAAAAAATTTATATGTATATAAGATATATATATATATTCATATAACCGCTAGGAGAATAGCTAATAAGTAAAAAGTGCTCAATACCTAAGTAGAGCAAATAATAAAGATAAATCTAATGAGTCAGACGAACCTACTATTAGTTTCGCTTAATGCTCTTCAGGGCTAAGATCTGACTCTTAGCCCTGAAGAGCATTAAGCGAAACTAATAGTAGGTTCGTCTGACTCATTAGATTTATATATATATATATATATATATATATATATGTGTGTGTGTCTCTCTAGTGACAACACCTAGCTAATGAGTTTTTTTTAAAATTAAGTTTGAGTGTTGTCCATTTCAGGTTAGATATGGGTGACCAGTGGGTGATATATTTGTTTCAATAAGTATTAGTGACATCCACATTTTTTTTTTACAAAACTGGGTAATTAAGTTTCATATTAAGTCCAAATGGATTATAAGTTTTTAAATTGTTTATCTCAGTTCAAGGTCCCTGGTTCGATACTGGCCCTTGCTAACTCAGCATATGAGTAGCACAGGGATCTGTGTGGTAATATATTATGGACTCTCTCGTCGATTTTGAACGCATGAGGGTTCGCACACACAATGAATACCCACACAGTGATTTGTTTATAGTGGTGAAGGCTTGTGTTGGACCATCCACACTTTTTGGCACAGTCGATAGGAAAGAATTGGTACATCAAGGGTTGCCACAAACCCAATCAACAACCGACCTCAGGAATTTTGAATTCAGAGTTATCCCTCTCCTAGACTGGTTACCTACCCAAGGTTGAAGGGCCCAGTCTGCCCTACTATTTAGCCTATAGCTGGAGGTAGAATATATGGATTCATACCTTTCTCAAGGGTATTAGCGCTATGTGAAATGCCAACATTCGTCTAGGAATTGAACTCAAATTGATGAGTCCATTTTTCATGACTCTAACCACTAGCCCATACGCATCATATATATATATATATATATATATATATATATATATATATATATATATATATATATATATATATAAATCACATTTATGTTGGAGACAGTATGCTGATAGATGCTTTATACCTATATTTAGATGTACCTATTAACAGCACTTTATAACTCTTTACTTCATCCATTTTTGCTCTGTTATTACATTTTATTTCATCATTTTTGTTTGAAACATTCTCTCTTATGAGCATCTTGCATCTGGTGCACTTTAGAAGTTTTCCATTTTTTTTTTTTTCATTTCCTCTAAAGGAATTACTACAACTTATTAAGGAATACACAAAAGTCTTTTACAGAAAAGCAAAACTTTCAGGTAAGACTGCAAAAAGCTGCCAAATTCTGGTCAGGGAATTGGCTGAACGTATAAGACAAAAATAAATGATAGAATTCCCGAAAACATTTAAAATCCTGTATACATACATACATATATATATATAAGTAGAGTAAAGTTGGTGGAGTGGCCTATTGTTGGTATTCTGGTTAGCAAGCAAGTCTACCCCCTTTTCACTAGCATGAGACCAGAGAAATTGTTTTTGGCTGTGGTGGAGTGCCACACCTACCGTCAGCTTTGTGCTTTACTGCACAGATAAGATTACCCAATCTGTGCTACTCATATACTGAGTTAGTGGGGATCAGTATTGAACCCGAACCTTGCAATTCTAAGGCGGATGATTCATATATATATATATATATATTATTTTTTTGAGGATATGTGCTTAATTGAAGTCATACCTAATTTTTGAAAATTAATTAGTTAATAATTAATGAATTTAGGCGGGCATATATGTTCAAATGTAAGGCTAAACAAATCGAGAAAATGTCAATCTCGATTTGTTTAGCCTTACATTTGAACATATATGCCCACCTAAATTCATTAATTATTAACTAATTAATTTTCAAAATTAGGTATGACTTCAATTAAGCACATATCCTCCAAAAATTGTCGGCTAAAAGTCATATCAAATAAACACAGTGTTTATTTACGTACTCTATATATATATATATATATATATATATATACTTGGTTACTGACAGTTTCAAACCAATGCAATTTTCAAACCAAGTGGTTGTTTGTTTTTCCCTTATATACTCTAGTGTGGTGCTTTGTAGGGAACAACTCAAACCTGTATATAAACCATCTACCAACAGTCTGATGATCAGGTCAGGCTCAACTTGCAATACAGCTGAATACTGATTGCCTAATATGAAATTCTACAGGGACGAAGGGTGAGAAAGAGTCAAAAGAATCAGTGCTGTCAGTTCAACTTGATGATTGTAGAGATTTGTGTAGATTGATCAGTCTATGTTGCAAGTTGAATCTGCCTCTGAGAATTCAAACTTGGTAAGTGGTTTAAATAGCAGGTTGGGTTATTATACTATGTGGCATGGCCAAGTCTATTTCCAGGAGTTTTGGTTTTAGTGAGTATATTTTTATCCACTATTATATACTGAATACTTGACCATGTGCTGTCAGTTGCTACAGAGTGTATTCGGTTACTCTTTTTGTCTGGTGACTGGACGCTTGTTACAACCTTCATGTGAAGGAGTGTTTGGTTTGGTTTGTTTGGTTTTACGGCATATCAACCTCAGTGGGTCATTTAATGCCGATAAAGTTTTGAAATAAATCAATTCTTAATGGATAATACAATTTTTTATAAATACGTTTTTCTATTTAACCCATAGGTGGGACCCTAACAGGTACTACCACTCCGGGTCAGAGTGGACCAGGGAGCAATGGTGATGAAGGGGTGCTCCACATTCCCCAAACCTCCAAAACTGGAACCTCACCATCAGATAGAGTTTAACGTCATTCGCAGGACATGTAGACCCGCAGCCACCGCCTTCTAGCACCCATATGATAAAAAGGGGTTGGGGCTTGACATAAGGGCAATAGGGTTGGGAAAATCATATAGGTGCTAGGGCTTGATGTGACCAGCCGATTGATCGGAAGGGGCCTCTCCGACCACCCGTCTAGCCCAAGATAGGGCCAAAGTGGAGTATTGCATGTCATGAACTGCTCATCCTCCTGGGCTCCATCCTTAAGCATCACGGGCCGCCACCCACGGCCAACAGTGGCCCCATTGGGGGAGTCTTTCCCCTCTGCAGAGGTGCAGTCAGTGCATTCTAATGCCCCACCCGACAGGGCGGGTGAAGGAGTGTATGATGTTCATTCTACAATGATGATGATGATGATGATAAACGTTTATGTGACCTTTTGTTCAACTGAATTAGCAAGCGACAATAGAAAAAAAAAAAGATTGTTAAAACATATGTCTCCTTTTGTGAATCTCAGACGAAAAATATTTAAGATAGTCGTTTCTTTTCAATTTTTAAAAAAAATCTTCTCACTATTATGTTTTGTCAAATTTTATCATTTTTTTTATGACATGATGTAATCAAAAGAAAATATTTCTCAATGCCGTTTCATGAATACTAATGAATTTATTAAATGGTAAAACTATTGGAATTTTATAATCGTGAAAAAGCAACAAATACCGCGTGAATGTCTTTCATCTCTTTTGGTGTTAGAAAAGGAGAGTTAAAAGACAATAGCCACAAAAATTATTATTACTATTATTAATAAATTCTATTCATTGCGAAACGATAAAAATAAAAAAATGACTTGAGAATTTTGTTTTTAAATAATTCTAACTCCGATTACTTTCAAAGAGATGCACTTTGGCATAAAACAAAATTAATTAATTTTCTTTCTTGTATTTTAAGATGATGATAAAAGCTTAAAATGTTATTATTTTTTATCTTCCTACTTTCTACTATTCAATAGTTCCCCCTTTTTGTTTTTTCTTAAATACCAGTGTACAATGGTGGTTTCCTGTGATTAATATTGTATAATAGGAAAAATTGACCCCCTTCCCTATGTATGCCTAAAGCACATTCCACCATCTTTGTTTTCTAGAAGAGGGAGAGGATGAGGTGTAAACAAATTGAAGGAGGAGGTTAATACAAAGAAAACCCTAATGGTAGTCTCTGATATTGAACCCTGAAACAGCAGGCCATGCCTTCCTTTTTTGTTTGTTTCTATTAAGATGAAACAGACAATTCAGACTCTTAGAAAAGGTTTTGTAATATTGAGACATCCTTTAATAAATGATAATTTTTTTTCTGTAGATTTTTTTTTTTAAGAGTTTTTTGGCACACAGATGTATTATATTAAGTATTCCTTTCCAATACAAAATATTTGCAAACAGTTGTATGGTTTCAAGTAATCCTATATCTTATCATAATGGAGATTTGGTGTCTATAACCGAAATTACATCACTGCTTATGTTACAATACCCTCAGAAATTGTTTATCAATGAGTATCTATAGTCAAAATTATTAATACACAATGAATCTTATTTATTAATGATGTCTCTAGGAAAATCTGTTGGAATATTTGGATATAAGGTGTGTTACAATTCCCCACCAGAATTTATAAACTATCCGAAATCACATGGTTTATTCCTCTGGCCAATCACTAGCCATACTGCATGGCTGATACACTACTTAAACACTGATACTTGCCACAGCTATACTTGCAATCATTGAGGAGGGACTTATAATACTCAAGACTCTTTACCAGAAGAACCAAAAGATTATTTATTAGAGGATTACCAAGGATTCAATTCCACTGGACAAGCGCTCTTGCTTAAAGGCTACAGGATAGACCATAAATTGTAACAAAATCTGAGTTAGATTTGCCTCAAAACAGCCCATGTTATTAGTGCATTTAAAATTCCTGCACTGTGACTTATATATCATGTACACAATATATGGTATGGTTAATTTGCATACAGTTTTAACAAAACCGGGATTTAATTATTTAATTAATAAATAATTACTTGGTTCTATTGATCTCTAATATAATTGTTTTATTCTCCAATGTATTAAAATCAATCCTATGAATGATTTTATATAGAAACCAATTAAAATATAATTAAAATAAGTGAATATTTTTATGTGTTCTTATTTAATTTCATTAGTCTTTCTAATTTGATATATTTCATTACATTAAAACTTAAATACTTATGCCCACATATTTTTGCTAGTAGTACTAATAATTATATGGTTTTAAGTAACTATTTCTGTTTAAGATTTCAATGTTATAAGATTTCAATGAACTAGTAATAATCCTTGTTATCTTGACTTATAAATGTCCCAACTTAGAAGTTTTCCAAGTTACTAGCTATCACTCGGTTGATTTTTTTGCTTTGTGTTATGAGCTAAAATAAAATCAAAATCATTGTAATCTTTTTATGTGTTCCTATTTAATTTCGTCAGTTCTAATAATTATAAAGACTAATGAACTGAAATAAGAACACATATAAAGAAATTATATTTATTCATTATTATTGATTATTTACACTTGTTCATAAAAAGTAAGGGGCCGGGTTAGCTCAGTCGGTAGAGCGTTCGGCTAGAAACCACAAAGTCAGTTAGCCTGCTGTTGGTTTTAATAACATCAGCTAAACAGAATTAAAGCAGTGGATCCATTCATGAATCAAGGTGATTTGGGTCATTTCATTCCTTGAGCTCTGATTGGCTGCCTGACTGGTTGATTTGCATGACACTGTGGAGTCCCACATATATTTGGTCACTTGGCAGTGGACTTTGTGTCATTTCGAGCTTGTATTCAGTTACAATCGCATGCCACCTTGTCTTCCCAGTTCGACGGTAATTGGAACTTATTCTACACCCGCCAACTCAGCGTATGAGTAGCACAGGGATCTGTGCAGTAAAGTAAGGAGCTGATGGTAGGTGTGGCGCTCCACCTCAGATGCTAAAACAATCTCCTTGGTCTAGTGCTATTGAAAAGGGGATAGACTCCCTCGCTGACTGGCTGATACCGACTTTAGGCCACCCAGACAACTTTACTTTTTACTTACACTTGTTCATTATTATTAAAACAGATTCATTATTATTCATTATATTAAATTTAATATCTGGAGAGCCTCTTGAGAATATGATGAGAGATTCCTGACAATTTTGATCACATTCCAGTGACTTTTACTGCCACATTTTTTGTTCGTATTGTGTTATTTTGGAAAAAGGAAGAAAAAGAAATATATATATATATACCCACCCCTCCCCCTGCAAATATCAATAAATAAATTAATAAAAGACTTAGAAATTAATTTGTCTATTGATGAATAAAAAGATGTTCTGTTGACAAGTGTCGGCTTTTCAGAAATATATATATATATATATATATATATATATATATATATATATATATATATGCACCTGCTCTCTCCACTTCAAATATAAATGAATAAATTAATAAAAAGATTTAAAAATTAATTTGTGTGTTGATAAATAAAAAGATGTTCTCTTGACAAGTGGTATCTTTGCAGAATTGTCTGCTTCATGTCACTTGTCCCCACGAGAGACAAGGGTTCAGAAACTGTAGACATATAGGATTGGTTCAGGGTGGGAGCAAAAAAGAATGGATAACCTAAATCTACTCTCTCTCTCTCTCTCCACTTTTTCCTCATCCTCTTCTATTTCACCTCCCTCCTTGTCTTCTTTATTGTCAGTTTCCTCTTTGTTATCTTCTGTTATGTCCTCATCTTCTCTTTCTTTATATTCTTTCTTCTCTTCTCTCTTTATTCTTTCTTCTCTCTATATATATTCTATCTGTCTGTCTCTCCTCTTGTCTTCTCTCTCATTGTATTTTTCTTCTCTTCTCTCTCTTCTCCTCTTTTTTCTCTTTTCCCTCTCCTTATGTTTTTGTTCTCTTTTTTCTACCTCTCTTTGTATTCTTTCTTTTTTTTCTCACTATATTCTATCTGCCTGTCTCTCCTCTTTACTTCTTTCTCACTGTCTTATGCATCTTATGTCTCCTTGCATTCTCTTATCTTCTCTCTCTCTCCTCCTCTCTTATCTTCTCACTCTCTCTCCTCTCTCCTTGTCTCTTATCTTCTCCTCTCCTTGTATTTTCTTCTCTCTCTCACCTTTTACTCACTCTTCTCTCTCCCACCTTGTACTTTCTCTTCTCTTACCTTGTATTTTCTATTCTCTCTCTCTTTGTATTCTCTCTTCTCTGTCTGTCTGTCTGTCTCTCTCTCTCCTTGTACTCTCTCCTCTCTCACCTTGTATTCTCTTTCTCTTTTCTTCTCTTTCTCCTAGTATTTTCTCCTATTTCCTCTCTTGTATTCTCTCATCTTTCTTTTGAATTCTCTCTCCTCATCTCTCTTTCTTTCTCTCTTTCTATCTTTCTCTCCTTTCTCTTCTTTCCTGATTTTTCTTCCTTTTTTCACTCCTCTTTAAATTGTTTTTAATTTCTCTTTCTTTTTTTCTCTCCTTCTTCTTTCCATTTCTTACTTCTCTTTGTCTTTCCTTTTCACTCTTTCCCCTTTTTTCTTTTTGTTTAACATTCCTTTTTTACTTCCTTCTTTTTTTTTTTCTTCTTCCTATGTTCTTTGTCATTGTCTTGAGACTTTAAAAATTCCTTTTGTCATATTTTAAAAACGCTTTCTTTCACAGTTCATTGTCTATTAATTTTACTCATTTCTTTCATTCCATCGTTTTTTTTTGTGCTCTTCCTTTCATATACTTGCCTCCTCCAACTACCCCATAACAACATCTTTTTTCTTTCTTTTACTCATTTCTTTCATTCCATTTTTTTTGCTCTACCTTTCATTTACTCTACTACCTCCAACCACCCCATAACAACATCTTTTTTTGTTGTTGTTGTTTCCTTTTCTTTCCTCACCCTACCCTCAATTGGCCCATGTGCACATTTGAATAAACACTGCGACTGCTTCAGAATATCAATTTGGAAATGCATTCCAACCACAAAAGTCCAAGTAGGGATAAAGAGAAAAAAAGTAATGTTTAGACTATTTTAATTATATGACGTATAACTACTCAAGTGTCACAGCTATCTTTATTAGGCTGATATTCACAAATTGAAGACCGACACCCTCATACCCACCGTTTTATTGGTGACTCAGCTTAGTATACAGGAAGTAACATCAACAACAACCCCTCAAAAAAAAAACAATCCCTTTTACTTTGCGTCTACAGAAGAATATTGTATATTTATTTTATAGTCTGTGTTTTTATGAAAAACTCCCTGATGAGACGAACGTTGCGTTAAAAACTTTACTGCCATCACCTTTCTGTCATTCCTTAACTTTAAAACCTTGACTAGTGATGCGCCCTGTCTGGAGCTCATGACAGATGAATTCAAAATTTTCAGAATTCTCTGTCTATCAGCAAAGACTTCTGGGAATAGAAATGGACAGTATGAAAGATATCCGGGAAATGATTTTACCAATGTTGGTCAGGTATTGTGGATTTTATAAGATCGGAATGTAGTAGCTACAAAGTTAAAGGAAATTTTATGGGCTGAATTTAATAAAGTGTGTTGCAAATGGCCTTGTTAGGAGTTTAATTTCTCTTTCTTTCTCTCTTTTTCTCATATATATATAAATATATGTATATATATTGAATGCTGCAAGATATATTTCGTAAAGTATAGAGCATTTATAGTTGTAGGAAAAAGTTTTTCTCTCTATCAAAGTTTCGGTGTTCAAGGTACACCTTCTTCAAGAGAACTAAAAAAATTATAGGTAACTGCATTTTATATTTAAAGGGCCGGTTAGCTCAGTTGGTAGAGCGTTCGGCTAGAAACCACAAGGTTCCTAGTTCGATACCATCCCTCGCCAACTCAGCGTATGAGTAGCACAGGGATCTGTACGGTAAAGTGAGGAGCTGATGGTAGGTATGGCGCCCACCTCAGATGCTAAAAACAATCTCCTTGGTCTAGCGCAAGTGAAAAGGGGATAGACTCCCTCGCTGTCTGGCTGATACTGACATTAAGCTGCCCCGATGACTTTACTTACTTTACTTACATTTTATATATACTTGTCTGATTTGGTATTATTTTTATTAACTTTTATGTCTTTTAATTAGTTTTTACAAATTTTAGTTTCTAAGTATAGACTTTTTTTTTCCTTTGAAGTCAAAAAATTGTTTTCTGTGAATTTACATGTCTCCTTCATTCAAGCTAAAGTCATTTGTAATTCTGTCATCTATCTTCAACTCCCTCCTCTTTTTTCCTTTATTCATTTTGTTTATATATTATTTGTGTATAATACTGGAGTTAAAGTCTTCTGGTAAATCTATTTAGTTGTAGCTGGTGTTTTTTTTTGGAGGGGGAGTGTTTTATGTTAAGGGAGGGGTTAATCTTAATAATACATTAATGAATTATGGATTTTATGAAGAAATTTCCCTAGAAATTCATCTGTTTTGTTAAGGAGATTTTTCTTATCTGAGAATCTAATTATCACTAACTTTTCTTATAAACACAAAAAAAATGTGTTTGCCCTGTTTTTCTAGATAAAGAAACCTTTCCAATTCAATAATCTATTCCCTTAAAAATATTAGTTACAATGATCACCCTGTTGGCAGGACTTAGAATATATTGACTCTATCTCCTACAGAAGATTAAGCCCCACAAAATACATATGATACTAAACTGGATCTGGTGGTGAGGCTCAGCTACCGAGCTCTGGACTGTGTTACCATTACTACCATTGAATAAATAAGAGGATTGATTTTGACAAAAGCAAAACACATTTTTCTTTCAGAATTTTTTCCATAATTATCAACTCTGTATTTTTTGGAATTGGCTTATAGTAAAAGTATTTGTTTTGAGGCTATTCAATATGATGGCAAATTAAACAGAGAGCACCAGGCTTAAACAGAGGTCTGTCACAAATTTCTGCTGGCTGAGAAGAGCAAACCATGTAAAATTTACTGATGTGTATGGAGAAGCATATTTTAATCAAAAAGATGTTTACAAATAGGTTAAACATGGGTTTGCCATAATGAGCCTATTCCTATCTAATACAAATAATTTCCACACAAATGGTTTAAAATATTCCTATCTAACATTAATAATTCTATTTAATAATGATTTTATTTTTTTAGTATTATTATCTGTGATTTTAGAAGGGTTTCTGTTGTATTGTGAGGTAGAAAGATTCACAGATGAATGTTTTGATTAACACTTTTATTAAGCACCAGCATCTAGTGCTAAATATATACATACAAACACAGAACAAATAAGTACAAACAATTAACAAGAAAAACTTACACTAAAAGAGGAGGGTCAGTTCAGTATAGCCAACGCAGTAAAGTCAGTCTGAATATTATTCAGCTAGTTTATCTACTTTTGTAGGTTATTTTATGGCTATGAGCCAGTCCATCTGGTAGAGTGCTGAAGGAGTGTTAATTACTCTACAACAGTTTCCAAGCAGTTTCTTGAAGTGTTCTTTGCATTTCATAAGTCTATCTTCTTGGCTGGCTGGCTTGATCTCTAGGTGTTTTTCCTGGCATTAACTTCATTCACTATCTGCCAAGAAGCATTGGTTATTGGTTCGGGGTTATAGAACAATGATTTTGCATACCAAAAGTGTTACTGTTAATATCAAGACTTTGCTCTTGTGGAAGTCATAAAAATTTCAGTTTTGAGGAATTGCAAGTTTTATGTGTTGGATGAGGCGAAACAGAGCAGCCAGGCGGCTATTAAATTTATAATCCTCATCCTGTCCAGAGATATGCCTTCACACCTGGCTTAATCTGACATGACACCCAGACACATTTCCCCCTGCCCCTCAGCAAGGTATTAGTCATAGAATGCATTAATATTTGGAACATAAACTCCTTGCTGAAAGGAATGTTTGGGCTTGAATATCTTTTCTGTTTTGCTTCACTTAGGGCTCTCTTTCATTTGGTTGTCTTTTCTTTTCTTTTTTTAAATTTTATTTTAACCTGTCAGTACTGATTTTTTTTTATATTACTGTTATGAGTCATGATAAATCCCCTTATATTTTGGGGTCATTCTTCAGGACATAACAATTTAGCCCAGTCGGTAGAGCATCTGTGAAGTCCAATATTTGAAAAACAACTTCAACCATATGACACATAACTAATATATATATATATATATGGGAGAATATGTGCTTAATTGAAGTCAAACCTAATTTTTTTGAAAGTTAATTCATTAATGATTAATTAGGCGGGATTTAACTACTTAAATGTAAGGCTAAACAAATCGAGAAAAATCAATCTCTGTATGTACATTTCGGCCTATTAGGCCTCATCAGCAGAGCTATAGATACGAAGATCGCCTCTGTCGGCTGAAAATAGCCAGATTTGTTTATGTTCACGTAAGTTCGTGCAAAGTCTCTTAAGAGGAATATGAGTACTACTACTACCTAAACAAAGCGATGAAAAACTGCGAGGTTCCGTTTGGTGTAGGGGTAAGAGGCTTGCTTTGTCAATCCGACATACAGGTTTCGAATCACGCACGAGGCGATCTTCGTATCTATAGCTCTGCTGATGGGCCTAATAAGCCGAAATGTACATACAGAGATTGATTTTTCTCGATTTGTTTAGCCTTACATTTAAGTAGTTAAATCCCGCCTAATTAATCATTAAGGAATTAACTTTCAAAAAAATTAGGTTTGACTTCAATTAAGCACATATTCTCCCAAATATTGTCGGCGGAAAATAGCCATATTTGTTTTCGTTCACATATATATATATATATAAGTTAAAAGAAAGGAAATGAATCCGACAGTAGTATGCGTAGGAAAAGGTAGAATGAAAACATCACACAATGCTGTTAAAGAGAAAACAATTTATAACATAATCATAGCTGATATTGATCAATATTTCGATTTTACAGAAATCATCTTCAGAGCCTGTTTAATCCGTGGTGTTTGTGATCGGAGATAAAAGTCAAATTTTTGTAAAATCGAAATATTGATCAATATCAGCTATGATTATGTTATAAATTGTTTTCTCTTTAACAGCATTGTGTGATGTTTTCATTCCACCTTTTCCTACGCATATATATATATGATAAGTATGTAAACACGATGTGTTTGGATATGGCTTTTTGCCGATAATTTTTGGGAGAATATGTGCTTAGTTGGAGTCATACCTAATTTTGAAAATTAATAAATTAATAATTAATTAATTAGGCAGGAATGCCTATCTAAATGTATGGCTAAACAAATCGAGAAAAATCAATCTCTGTATGTACATTTCAGCCTATTAGGCCTCATCAGCAGAGCTATAGATAGGAAGACCGCCCTGTGCGTGATTTGAAACCGGAATGTCAAGCTGACAGGTGGGTACCATAACCCCTACACCAAACGGACTTCTTAGATTTTACAATTTGTTTAGAGTAGGTTAATATTCCTCTTGTAGAGTAGGTTAATATTGTTTAGAGTAGGTTAATATTCCTCTTATATATATACATATATATATATATGAGAGAGAGAGGGAAAGAAATTATGTCATACTTAGAGGTTTGATTTTATTTGATTTTAAAAGATAAAACAAAAGTTTTCTTGTATAGGCATTTCTAATGATAACTAACAAAAACTTGGGATTTATACAAGTAAAGTCAGCAGAGTGGCCTATTGTCAGTATCAGCCAAGTCCATCCAGAAATCACAAGGTTCTAGATTCAGTATCAGTCCTCACCAACTCAGCACATGAGTAGCACAGCTTTGGTAATCTGCTATGTGTGGTAAAGTGTGGTGCTCCACCTAACCAAAAACAATCTCCTTGTTCTAGCACTAGCAAAAAGGGGATAGATTTCCTCACTGTCCACTTGATACTAAAATAGGCTACACCAATGACTTTGCTTTTACTATACAAAAATTAAAGATTGAGGTAATTTTTTTATCGTGACTATTTTTTTTGTTTTATTTGGTATGAATTTAAGTAAGTGACAACAAACAATTGTTTAAATAATAACAACTACAAAAACAAAAAACAAACAAAAAAACAATACTTGGAAATCATTTTTGGTCAGTTTGATTATATGGCATGTCAACCCTTTTTGGATTATTTTATGCCAAAGATGTTTTATTCATTCTTGTTGGGTATTCAAATTTTTTTAGATTCAATAGTTTTTTACACATTTTTTAAAAAACTTTGATCATTTTGACCCATAGATGGCACCCTAACAGGTACTACCACTCTGGGTCAGGGTGGACCTGGGAATAATGGTGATGGAGTACTTTACACTTCCCAAAGCTTCAGAATTGGACTTAATCATTAGATGGCCTGTTTGTTGCTCTGCCCTATCCACAGGACTTAGAATATACTGACTGTATCCCCTGCAAAGGACCCTTTAAAAAAAGTGGTGTCCTGGGTATGACACTAAACTGCATCTGATGGTGAGGCTCCAGTTCTGGAGTTCTTAGGTTTGTGGAGTACCCATTCATTACTATTACTCTCAGGTCCACTCTGACCTGGAGTGGTAGTACCTGTCATTGAACATAATTTTTTAATCATCTAAAATTGATTGAATAAAGATTACTATAAAATACTAATTAGAATCTGTCACTCCTTAAATAGAAGCATCAATATAATCATGGACCTCTGTTACAATGGTAACCCTACAACTTCATGAATCATCAGCTTTTCACCAAGAGGAGGGGTTATTTTTCTTTGCACAGCCCATATTGACATATTTCAGAAAGATTACAACATACCCCACCCCCACACTTCAAATGTAAAATTTGGAAATATTTCTATTGTAAGTATGAAAATGAAATAAAAGATGAAATTAATTTAATTTCTTGACATAAAACTATTGCCCCCTTGAAAATGCAAATCACTCCTTAGGAGGTGGTACCACCCATGTTCAAGACCCACACCCTTGCTTTAGATTCTGCTTTCTTGATTTTATTTCTTTATCCTTACTCTCCTTTCTTCATTTTTATCTTTTATCCTTACTCTCCTTTCTTCATTTTTATCTTTATCCTTACTCTCCTTTCTTCATTTTTATCTTTTATCCTTACTCTCCTTTCTTCGTTTTTATCTTTTATCCTTACTCTCCTTTCTTCGTTTTTATCTTTTATCCTTACTCTCCTTTCTTCATTTTATTTTTTTATCCTTACTCTCTTTTCTTGATTTTATTTTTTATCCCTACTCCCCTTTCTTGTTTTTTATCCTTACTCTCCTTTCTCGATTTTATTTTTATCCTTACTCTCCTTTCTTGATTTTATTTTTTATTCTTACCCTCTTTTCTTGTTTTTTTTATCCTTACTCTCCTTTCTTAGTTTTTATTGTTTTTATCCTTACTCTCCTTTCTTGGTTTTATTCGTTTTTATCCTTATTCTCCACCACTAAAATATTAATCTAAATTTCAGTCACTCTTCTTAACTTCTTCACTTCTCTCATCTCCAGCCTCAGCCATATTTTTTATTCCACCCGTTTCTTTCTCATCTGTGTGACTCGTTTTCTGCAGACAGCTTCATGAATTATTCACGAGCAGCCAAAGAGTTTTGGAAATGTTTCCAGATATAAGGAGAACAGCTTGGAGTTATAGGTAGTTGGGGGAAGAAAAATAAACGAGAAAAACACACACCAAAAAAGATGGTAGTTTGTTGTTAGTTCAGCCAGTTAAAAAATAAATTATTTTCTAAATTCAGAACAAAACAAAATTTAGATTCTATTTTCACAAAGTTCATCAGAAATTATTCTTGCTGTCAAGTTTCTTCACATTTTAATTTTGCATTACTCAAAAGGTTGGTTGGTTGGTTGGTTGGTTTTACCTTACGGCATGTCAACCCTTGTTTGGTTATTTTATGCCAAAGACATTTTATTTTATTCATTCTTTATGGGTATTCAAAGGATTATTATTAATTTCTTGAAACCATATAACTGTGTACTTGTTAGTGCGTGGGAAATAGACTCATCACCCGAGTTCAAATCCTGGATGTGGTAATTGCATTTCACTTAGCGCTAATACCCTTGGGAAAGGTATGAATCCTACTCTCCCTCCAGCTATGGGTAAATAGTAGGGCAGACTGGGCTCTTTAACCTTGGTTAGGCAACCGGTCTAGGAGAAGGAAAACTCTGAATTCAAACCTGCTGAACTCCACTTAAGAAATTGACCTTGTGTCGCATCCTGCTTGTACGGTGGGGTTGGTAAATGTATATAACTGTGTACAAACAAATGGCTATTATTAAATAGAAATAATTACTTGAAAGCCATATAATTTTCAGTGTTAGATAGGATACTTAAAATCATGCAACTGTGTGAAAATTATTTGTATTAGATAGACTTGATATCATATAAATATAGATATACAATATAAATAGGATATGGATATAAATGTACAATAAATGCCATTTCCTAACCTCTATGCATAAAATAACCCTAGATGGGTTGACATGCTATAAAAATCAATCAGTCAGAGACACATAGTGTTGAGTACTAATATGAACATATCCAGTGGACTATGTTAAGTCAGGATTACTTATGTTAAAAAATTTTGTCTATTATATATAGATTCATTGGGAGTGTGTGTAATGGTTAGCGTCATTGGAAATGGACTTTTGACCTGAGTTCAAATCCTGGACGAGGCTGTTTGCATTTCACATAGTGCTAATACACTGGGAAAGATATGCATCCAGCTACAGATAAATAGTAGGGGAGACAGGATTCTTTAATCTTGGCTTGGTAACCATTCTAGGAGAAGGAAAACACTAAATTAAAACCTGTTAAACTCCGCTTAAGAAATTGACCATGTGTCACATCCTGCTCATGTGAAGGATTGGTAAATAAATATTTATAGATTCACTTGAAAAAAAGGAGATTTCTACTACTTGTTTGTGCCACTTGTTTTGCCCTCAGACATTGCCCAGTTACCTGATTGCTCAGTCCCCCTACATTGGGATATTATTGTACCTATTTTGGCAAGATCTTTAGAACCCTCCTTATCAGTGAGCAATCATAGGTTTCTGAGATTGCTTGAGACGCAACACACAATAAAGATTAGAAGAAAGTCCACCTACCCCCCCCCCAAAAAAGACAAAAGGTATCTTATCTATTACTCACAAACTCTGCCAATGTACCTGATGCCAAAATTCACAGATAATTCCTGCCAGACGAACTACAATCTGTAGTCTGACCAGAGTTCCTTCCATTTTGAACCTTGTCTTGTTTGGAACTTTGGTTGGCTAGCCAAATATAGGCGCCAGATAGCATTCTCCTTTGCGTAAAATTAGATCTTGGAACGAATTTGCAGTGGGCGTACGCTCTCTGATTATATTGGCATTCTTGTTGTCAGACCATTCCACAGACACAAAGTTAGTCACACAGACACACACACTTCAAAGACAGGTCAATTAGAATTGCTAGGGAAATGGTCAGTTTGGTCTTTGATTAATTTATTTGCATTTGTGCCATCTTTGGTCATCCAATTCACTTGGCACTGTTGGATTGACAATTCAGCTTTACCAAAGTTTGCTTCCTTAGCACCAGTTCCAGAAATAGTACACATTCATAACTACATACACCGATTCTATGACTATATAGAGAACAGAGTCCAAAATTGATATTGGATTTCAGTTTTTCAGGAAATGTGAAGTGAACTGAATTTCATATCCAAAGGTAAAATCTATGCTATACTTCATTTTGAAAAAAATTAATTGCATATATATTTTTTTTCTCCCATATACAGTATTTCATTTTTTTCCAGATAGTCTCTATTCTCTATACCTTGAAAAAGGGTGAATGTTCACCCGAAATATCAGAATTAATCAAACCAGGGACAGAACAATAGTTGAATATTAACATTCTGTTTTTTGTTTTTTGTTCTTTTTTTTTCCAATGCTTCAAAAAAACAACGTTCACACGAACAAAGTTTATAGATAACATACACACACACACATATATAATATATATATATATATATATATATATATATAAAGTAAAGTAAAGTCGTCGGGGTGGCCTAATGTCGGTATCAGCCATGCAGCGAGGGTGTCTATCCCCTTTTCACTAGTGCTAGACTAAGGAGATTATTTTAGCGTCTGAGGTGGAGTGCCACTCCTACCATCAGCTCCTTACTTTACCGCACAGATCCCTGTGCTACTCATACGCTGAGTTGGTGAGGCCGGGTATCGAACTAAGAACGTTGTGGTTTCTAGCCGAACAAGCAGATAAAGAGCAATAAATAAATGAAGACACTACAACATACAATGATGACTGGTGAGTGGTGAAATGGTTGAAAGCGCTAGGGTAAGATGTATGGTGCAGTTCTATAAACTGGATCCCAATTTATGAAAAACCTCTAGAAGGCAAGAAAGAATAAAGATAAAGATTATAAAGAAGAAATATTCTGTGGTCTTCAATGGTACCGGCTTAGACAATAACTTGCTGCCAGAATACACAACAGACACACATATATATATATATGAGAGAGAGAGAGAGAGAGAGAGAGAGAGAGAGAGGTAAGGAGAAGGAGAGATATTAAGAAAGATTAGCAAGACTTGTGGATATACTACATTATGATAATTTAATTATTACAACATTTGATATATTTACTTAAGAGCTATTGAAAATTAGTTCAATTTGTAAAAAGTATAACAATCTTGATATAACTCTCTCTCACTCTTTTTTTTTTTTTTCTTGTTTATTTTCATAATCTTGATATATAGGTATATGTGATTTTCTGCCCAGCATCTTGGTGGGTATCTCTCCAGAAAGGGACTCACATTTTTATTCTTGGGAATTTTCCACATAAATATATAATACAACTCTATGTCTATTTCTTTTTCATTTGAAACATTACTCTCTGCTACCTTTCCATTACTCTTCTGTTTTTTGGGGTTTTTTTTTTGGGGGGCTGCATTGCATGTTCTTTTCTCTCTGTTACACAAATTGTCCACAGTGCAGCCACCCACACCATAACAGATGTCCGGAAAATGACAGGGACCTTTTCCTTTTATGAGTGGGAACAATTCTCAGTTTTCATCAATAATGCATGTACATAAAGTTTGAGATGTTGTGTGACTCTCAAGAACCACAAGTAAAAAAAAGAGAAAAACAGAGATAACAGGACAGTCATCATCTTATGAAATGGACTCCTTTCAGTTTGCACTAAACGAAAGGCATGAATCCATCTTTTTTTCACCCCCTTTACATAGCTAGGGTAAATAATAATTTAGACCTGGATCTTTAGCCTTGGTACAGCAACTGGACTAGGGGTAGGAAAATTGAGAAAATTACATACTATATATAATATATATATATATATATATATATATATATATGTGAAGAAAAGGAAGTGAATCCGACGGTATGTAGTATATTAAGAAAGAATGAAAAAACACAGGTTTAAATGAGTTAAGTGTTGAGTTTATTGGCCGACGCTGCAGTGTTTCGATCTATTAATTAAATCATCTTCAGGGCATTTGTTGGTATATGGAAGGTAATAAGAAATTTTTTAGACAGACTGATAAACAAAGACTATCACTCGCTTTTCTCATTATTCTGTGATAACCTATTAGCGTAAGGCATTTACAGATTTCAATTCTTTGTGATTGTAAAAACATACATCCTGTAAGTATGTATCAATTGTTCGCCCCTGACTGACAGTCACCAATGGCCAAAAGGGCAAGAAACTCCTTGCCCTTATGGCAGATGAAAATTCTGTTGGGTTTCACTCCTGGCTTGAGGTAGCTGTTAAAAAGGAAAAAAAAATAATCGAGCTGCACTGATGAGACATAAACGTTGAAACACGTGTCTGTGTATGACTGATATATATACATATATAATATATTTTTGAAGGCGTAATAATGCACATTTATGTTTAAAAAAACATATTTATTTCTTTTTTTCTTTTTTTTTTTTTTTTTTTTGAGTCCTTAGGACTCAAAAAAAAAAAAAAAAAAAAAAGAAAAAAAAGAAATAAATATGTTTTTTTAAACATAAATGTGCATTATTACGCCTTCAAAAATATATTATTACATTTTAATTAATGCTTCGAACTCACTATAAATAATGATCTAAAAAATCTTTATATACATATATATATATATATATATATTATTTCCTCACTTGACCCAATCGCTCATTTTAGGTGTTAACTATTTTGGTTTTCACCAATTTATTTCTTCCTTCCTTTTTCTTACCCCAAACAATAACATGTAAACAAACCTCATTAAGTTTCATGATTACTAATAACATTTCAATTTTTGCAATATAAATTATATCCATCCACCAGAACTTTCAAAAAAATTTTAACCGTCCCTAAACGGCGTCTGCGTTGATAAACATTTTTAGAAATATTCTTTTTCGAACTTTTTGAAATTCTATTCTCGTCTCCAACTCAAAAAATAAAAATAACACTCTGATGAAGGTCAGCAAAATTTGTGTACGGAACAGTTTATGCATTTTTCCTATTATTATTATCATCATCATTTCAACTCCATCTGATTATTTTAATAATAATAACGTAAATCCGTATACATTTTGATAAACAGACCGAAACACATGTGTAAATGATATCGATTAAAAGTGATATCGATAAAATTCATTTTTATCCATCTACATTTCTTTTCTTTACTCATTTTTTCCTCATATATATATATATATATATGCACAAAAATCATTATACTTATATAAACTCGATCACACACACACACACATACACCCATACTATAATAGATGTCCAGAAAATGACAGAGAGCCCTTCCTTTTACGAGTGTAGACAATTCACAGTTTTCATCAATCATCTGTATACATACACTTTGAAATGCTGTGCAACTCTCAAGATCCACGTGTAAAAAATGATATGCCGAACCTACTGTCATAACCAGCCGGAAATGAAATGTCAAAAATATTCTAGAAGATGCAGAATCATCTCTTAAGATGAAGGAGATGGTTGGTGCCATAGCAACGGCTAGAGCTGATGTAAGTTTCCAACCGCCACTTTTGGTGGTCAAAGGAATCCTCAAGAAATAAAAGAAATATATTGGTTGAAGAAATTCTTGATATCAAGGAGGGCAAGAATCTTGATACAATTGTTGGACAATTTAAATAGGGTGGATGGACTGGGTGGGGAAAAATATCAAAGAAAGATGTATCTCATGGCACAACATCAAACAAATGGACCCAAAAAGAACAAGTTTCTTAATATGTGTATTTACCAAATCCCTTTGCACAAGAAGGATGCGACAACAAGGATAATCTAGATATTTACCATGTACCCCATGTGTACAGGTTAGGCACAAGGCCCTATTAATGTGGGACCACCCACAAACCAAATCTCATGGGTGGTGGGTGCAAAAAATGCATTGATCCTGTCGGCATTCCCCCTCAATGGGGGTTGCTTCAGGCACTGGGCAATAAACCCAGCCCTGCCCCTTTAAATCAAGGGGGCAGGTGTTGCCTGGGAGGAAGGCCCCCAAGGATCAACGATATGGTTAATCTATTTAGTGGAGTTTAACAGGTTTTGAATTCAGATTTTTCCTTCTCCTAGACTGGTTGCTGTATCAAGTTTAAAGAGCCCAGTCTGCCCTACTATTTACCCATAGCTTCGGCATAAAATAACTCAACAAGGGTTGACATGCTATACAATCCAACCAACCAGCCAACTAGTCTGTGTGACCTTAAAATATTTTAAACTAGAAATTGCTTCCTGGCGTTGTCCCACCCTGTCGGCTGGGGCGTTAGAATGCACCGACTGCACCTCTGCAGAGGGGTAAGACTCCCTCAATGGGCCACCTGTTGGCCGTGGGTGGCGACCCGTGATGCTTAGGGATAGAACCCAGGTGGATGAGCAGTTCATGACTTGCAATACTCCACTTTGGCCCTATCTTGGGCTAGACGGGCGGTCGGATAGGCCCCCTCCGATCAATCGGCTGGTCACGTCAAGCCCTAGCACCTATATGATTTTCCCAACCCTATTGCCCTTATGGCAAGCCCCAACCCCTTTTTATCATATTGGTGTTAGAAGGCGGTGACTGAGGATCTAGTTGTCCTAGGAATGACGTTAAACTCTATCTGATGGTGAGGTTCCAGTTTTGGAGGTTTGGGGAATGTGGAGCACCCCTTCATCACCATTGCTCCCTGGTCCACTCTGACCCGGAGTGGTAGTACCTGTTAGGGTCCCATCTCTGGGTTAAATAGAAAAACACGAGTTGATAAACAAAATTTGTTATCCATTAAGAATGAATATATTTCAAAACTTTGTTGGCATTAAATGACCCACCGAGGTTGATAAGCCGTAAAATAAAACAAATCAAACCAAACCTGGTGTTGTCTGGGTAGAGGTTGTGGATAATAAAAAGTTTGTCTTGAAGATCCATTGATTGTTTTGGTCTTCCATAATTGATTTATTTATGATTTAATCACAAACGCCACTAATGACTTTCCCTTCCCTTACTATTACAAATCCTGATTTTTAACTCTTAACATCCTGTTGAGATTTTTCTAAGTCCAGAGCATCCCTATAAGGATATATTAAAAAAATGGCTAAAAATGACCTTTGCATCAAAGATTTCTACATATGTATTAACTTTAAACAAAGGTTATTGTTTGGGGCTGATTAGTTAAAACGAATGTGACTTCCAGCCGGGTGGAATGTAGTGTTATAGGACTTTAAGAGTTAAATATCTTTCAGATATAAATGAAATCATCATTATTTTGGCTCAAAAAGCAAGCTCTTGTGAAAGTGAATGTGTTTACATTGTCGTTAATCATTTTATTTTCATAGTTTCCTCCGGACATACATGTACATGACTGCCCTTTACATATGTATAGATTTATCAACACTCTTGATAGTAATCTTTTAATTGATGTAACCCAACAAGGGTTGACATACTGTAAAATCCAACCAACCAACCAGCCAACTAGTCTGAGTAACTTTAAAATATTTTAAATTTATCTTCACTCTTGATTGTAATCTTTTAATTTTCGATACTTTCAAGCGAAAATGCTGACGTGCTGGTTAAACTTAATGATTGCTAATTATGACATGAATACAAATGTGAATCATTTCTTTAACACACAAGGTGTGTTTTTTTTTGTTTTGTTGTTGTTTTGTTGTTGTTGTTGTTGTTTTTAGTCTTTTTGGAGAGAGGGAGGGTTTATTATCTCTTTTTTTTACTAATAACTCCAGCTGAGATATTTTGTGTATTGTCCCTAATGAAGATATAGAAATCCTAGAGAAACTTTATTTTTTTCTTAATTTTAGATTTTTTTTTTCTTTCTAGTTTATTTCATAATCATTGATTGTGACAAGTTGCAATGAGTCAGCATTTCCCAATCTCTTGCTTATTTTTTTTTCTTCTTCTTCATCTTTTTTATTCCATCAGTTTTATAAAGACGAAATGCCCCAATGAAGATTAATGAATATCTGTCAATCTTTGCAAATATCAAATCTTTCAAATTCACTACATAAATGGTATTTTCCTTCTGTTTGCATCCCTCCCAATTGCAGACAAAGTTATTTGTGTAATTATTTATATTATATACATATCTCAAACCCCCTCCCTCGGTAAAGCGTTCGACTAGGAACCACAAGTTTCCGGGCTCGATACCGGCCCTCGCCAACTCAGCGTATGAGTAGCACAGGGATCTGTGCGGTAAAGTGAGGAGCTGATGGTAGGTGTGGTGCTCCAATTTAGATACCAAAACAGTCTCCTTGGTGTAGCACTAGTTAAAAGGGGATAGATTCCCTTGCTGTCCGGATGATACCGACTTTAGGCCACCCCGATGACTTTACATATCTCTAATTATTGTCCGCATTTTTGTCACACTGAAAGCACCAGTTCCTGCTAGATTACCTAAGTTAAGCATTGATGAGCCTGTTCAATACTTAATTGGGTAACCACTAAAGCAACAGCAGGCTTTAGAATACAATGTCTGCACTTCTGCAGAGGGGTAAGACCTCCCCAACGAGGCTACCAGCTGGCCGTTTGTGGCGACCCATGATGTACAAGGACAGAATCCTAGCAGACCATAATATGCAACACTCCACTTTGGCCCTTACTTAGACTAAACAAGTGGTTGGAGTAGTCTCCTCCAATCAATTGGCTGGCTACATCAAGCCCTAGCACCTATATGATTGTCCCAACCATATTGCCCCTATGGCAAACCCCTAACTCTTTTTATGATATATATGCTAGAAGGTGGTGGCTGAGGATGTTCATGTCTTGGAATGACAATAAACTCTATCTGAGGGTGAAGTTCCAGTTCTGGAGCTCTGGGAAATGTGGAGCACCCTTTCATCACCATTGCTCCCAGATCTATTCTGACTCGGAATGATAGTACATTTTTAGGGTCCCATCTATACGTTAAAGAGAAAAAATGTGTTTAAAACAAATTGAGTACTAATCAAGAATGAATAAAACAAAATGTCTTCAGTATAAAATAACCCAACAATGGTTGACATGCCGTAAAATCCTACCAACCAACTCTCTGGCCACCTTCAGGTGTTTTTTTTTATCATCAATAACCTTGAAGGATTCTCAAGCCAAACCCCTTGTTCAGTCTTTGGGGGTAGACTGTTTGGATATATTGTATCACTTGCCCAGGGATTGAACTCACAATCTCCAGATAGACAAGAAGCTCTACACCAACACTTTTATCTTATAGATCAGTGGTTCTCAGTCAGGTCCAGTCAAGTGTTAGAAGGACCTGTGAATATACCACAGTATGATAATTTAATTATTATGACATTTCATATGTTTACTTAAGAGCTATTTCAATACTTCAATATGTAAAATGTATAGTAATCTTGATTTAACTCTCTCTCACTATTTTTTTATTTACTTTTCATCATTTCTTTATTTTCGATTGAAACAGACTAGGGTTAGCATTTTGATGTGCTCCCCCTCTCTCTATTCTCTATCTTTCCCCTACTCTTTTTCTTTCTTTCTTATTGTATTTCTTCCGTGTAGCATATCCTTTTTCTTCCCTTTCTTTCTTTATAATAAAAATGGAATGGTCCATTATTTAGCTGAGGTGACGACACTCATAATTATTTAGTTTTATTTATATTTTTTTAATTTTATTCGGCTTTATCTCTTTTTATTTTATTTGTTTTGTTTTTTTCCATTTTTATTTTATTTGGTTTTATTATTATATTAAATTTTCGTTTTTATCTTTATTCAATTTTGTTTTATTCATTATTCAATCTCCACAAAGTTTAGTCTTCCAATTAGGAATAAAATAGCATAACTGATTGGGGTTTCTCTGTTCGTGTTGCTAGGCGACCAATCTAGACGAACAATCATGGTAATTTACAGTTTACTGATAAAGGAAGTGTTGCTGGATTATCGACCCTGGCCTGTGGGTTGAATTTTCTGAATGGTAATGAGGAGGCGACCAGTAGTTGCCATTAATGACAAGGAAAAAGTTACAAAGATAGATCTCTTCTCACTCAATATACCTGAGGAAGAGGATGGAGGTTTTGTTCATCCATTGATGCCTCCTTTAAGGAACATAGAACCCTTGTATCATTGGCACAGTCACAATGCCAGATTGTGCCATTGATACTAAGCTTGATACAGTACATAGACAAATGCCAATCACAACCAAACATAATTGAAGATCAGTATTACCAAGTAGGTAAAATGGACTGTGTTCACAGTGAGATTCCTATTAGTGTCGAATTGGCAGACAAAGCAGCAAGCAAGCTGTAACTCAATACAGTACCTGCATTGCCGCCAGCAGAATAAGTAAAGTAAAGTCATCGGGGTGGCCTAAAGTCGGTATTAGACAATCAGCGAGAGAGTGTATCCCCTTTTCACTAGCGCTAGGCCTAGGAGATTGTTTTTGCATCTGAGGTGGAGCGCTACGCCTACCATCAGCTCTTTACTTTACCGCACAGATCCATGTGCTACTCAGTGAATATTTATTAAGCACAATAACCACACTAAAACCAGAAGCCAATCAAACCTTTACTGTCTCATACACACTCACACACCTTCACATCATCAAGGCATTCTGACACAACATATTCTCATAATTCTTTTTTGCCGACCATCCCTATCAGTCATCACTTTTGGCAATTCCGTTAGGTGGCATCCAGTGTCTGCACAGACCTGATGAATGTAAGTCTCTGCTAGTTGGTCAACACTGGTGTGTCCATGTGTCCATCAGAGGTTGTAAAATAAGCAAATTATCCTGCACCTGTCCCATATTAGTTGGTACATTTAGAATCTGAAATCTGCATGCAATTGTCACAACTATTATGGGACAGAGGTTGTAAAATAAGCAAATTATACTGCACCTGTCCCATAATAGTTGGTACATTTAGAATCTGAAATTTGCATGCAATTGTCACAACTATTATGGGACAGAGGTTGTAAAATAAGCAAATTATACTGCACCTGTCCCATAATAGTTGTACATTTAGAATCTGAAATCTGCATGCAATTGTCACAACAATTATGGGACAGAGGTTGTAAAATAAGCAAATTATCCTGCACCTGTCCCATAATAGTTGGTACATTTAGAATCTGAAATCTGCATGCAATTGTCACAACAATTATGGGACAGAGGTTGTAAAATAAGCAAATTATCCTGCACCTGTCCCATAATAGTTTGTACATTTAGAATCTGAAATCTGCATGCAATTGTCACAACTATTATGGGACAGAGGTTGTAAAATAAGCAAATTATACTGCACCTGTCCCATAATAGTTGGTACATTTTAGAATCTGAAATTTGCATGCAATTGTCACAACTATTATGGGACAGAGGTTGTAAAATAAGCAAATTATACTGCACCTGTCCATAATAGTTGGTACATTTAGAATCTGAAATGCACCTGTCCCATAATAGTTGTACATTTAGAATCTAAAATCTGCATGCAATTGTCACAACAATTATGGGACAGAGGTTGTAAAATAAGCAAATTATCCTGCACCTGTCCCATAATAGTTGGTACATTTAGAATCTGAAATCTGCATGCAATTGTCACAACTATTATGGGACAGATGTTGTAAAATAAGCAAATTATCCTGCAACTGTCCCATAATAGTTGGTACATTTAGAATCTGAAATTTGCATGCAATTGTCACAACTATTATGGGACAGATGTTGTAAAATAAGCAAATTATACTGCATCTGTCCCATAATAGTTGGTACATTTAGAATCTGAAATTTGCATGCAATTGTCACAACTATTATGGGACAGATGTTGTAAAATAAGCAAATTATACTGCATCTGTCCCATAATAGTTGGTACATTTAGAATCTGAAATTTGCATGCAATTGTCACAACAATTATGGGACAGAGGTTGTAAAATAAGCAAATTATACTGCACCTGTCCCATAATAGTTGGTACATTTAGAATCTAAAATCTGCATGCAATTGTCACAACAATTATGGGACAGAGGTTGTAAAATAAGCAAATTATCCTGCACCTGTCCCATAATAGTTTGTACATTTAGAATCTGAAATTTGCATGCAATTGTCACAACAATTATGGGACAGAGGTTGTAAAATAAGCAAATTATACTGCACCTGTCCCATAATAGTTGGTACATTTAGAATCTAAAATCTGCATGCAATTGTCACAACAATTATGGGACAGAGGTTGTAAAATAAGCAAATTATACTGCACCTGTCCCATAATAGTTTGTACATTTAGAATCTGAAATTTGCATGCAATTGTCACAACAATTATGGGACAGAGGTTGTAAAATAAGCAAATTATACTGCACCTGTCCCATAATAGTTGGTACATTTAGAATCTAAAATCTGCATGCAATTGTCACAACAATTATGGGACAGAGGTTGTAAAATAAGCAAATTATCCTGCACCTGTCCCATAATAGTTGGTACATTTAGAATCTAAAATCTTCATGCAATAGTAGTGACCATTATGGGACAGAATTTTTTTCTCAAATTATTTATCTGAATAACATCTTGACTTGACAAGTTACAATTTAGCTAAACTTTAATATCTGTCTACTTAATTTTTTGTTTATAAATCTTTTATTATTAAAAAGTAGAGAAATAGCAATTTGGCAAGACTAATACATAAAGGCTGTTGAGATGATTTGTCCTCCCTCAGGGAATTATTAGGATGAGGCATGTTGTGCATGGCCAGGTTGGTATTGGATGGTGAAGCATCAATGTCCAGATGTTTGGGGCCAATTATTCATTTGGCCAATGGTCATGCTTGGGATACCATCTGGAAAAAAAGAGCAATCTGCTTCCTCATCATTTCCCTCTGAAGGGAATTGAAAGAGAATGGTATGCTGCATCCGAAGTGGCTGGTGGGATGTGTTTGTAAAAGTAGAGACAAACCCTTGGTTATCTATATAAATATAAAAGAGAGATTCTGTCTGTATGGTGTCCTGGGTATGATGTTAAAATGCATCTAGTGGTGAAGTTCCAATTCTGGAACTCTGGGGAGTACCTTTTCATTTTCATTACTTCCAGGTCCGCTCGGAACCAGAGGGGTATTACCTGTTAGGGTCCCATCTATGAGTTGAATAGATAAAAAAATGAGTTTAAAAATGTTAGAAAATTGAATACCCAATAAGAATGAATAAAACAAAATATCTTCAGCTTAAAATAACCCAACAAGGGTTGATATGCTGTAAAAACAACCAACCAACCAACCAACCAACCAACCAACCAATGTCTGTATATTTGTTTCTACAAAGACCAAGTGCACATCCTTTTATAAAAGAAAATTGGTGGAGACTAGCAAAAACTAAAGTTCAATAAAATCCATACCCTATTTTTGTCCGAGAGAGGGTTAAAAAAAACTTTACTGCCCTTCCCATTTTCATAAGAAAAGCTAAATAAAAATATAATAAGGATATGGACCAATTATATATTATAAAATTTATTGAAAAAATTCATTGTTTTTTTAATGGCATATCAACCTTTGTTGGCTATTTAATGCCAAATCTTGTATATATATATATATATATATATATATATATATATATATTCGCAAACAGAACACACACACCACACACACACACATGGTGTTGGGACTTAAGAATAAATACACCGCACACACAGAACAGGACAACAAGTGATTTTGATAAACAGTAAGTTTACACACCTGCACCCATAAACAATCAAATGATATCTGGAATGTTAATCTCAGACACATATTAAGAAAAAAAAGAAAAAAAAAGAAAGAAAAAGGAAATGAACAGACACACAGACATAAGCATGCACACACACACGTACACACACACTCACACACACATAAACAAGCACCCCCCCCACACACACACACAGAATTTGGAAGACATGAGACAGAACAAATGAACAGCCACTAGCAACAACTTTAGTTCTAGTAATCTTCTGTAGAAGGGATTTTTATCCCGAAATATTAAGAATTGAGAATAAATCACAGGTTAACAAACAACACCACAGTTACCTTCTTTTTTCTTTACACTTGCATTGTGATAACCTTCAAAACCAACCAACAAACTAATATATATATATATATTTTTTTTTCATTATATCTTATTTGTTTAATTTCATGTATATTAATAAATTGGTAGAAATAATTTTTATTAAATTCATGCGTATTAATTAATAGTTATAATCATGTTAGCTGATTGATTATTTCATTTAATGTTGTATCAACTTTTGTTGATTTTAATGCCAAATCTTTTTTTTTATTATATGATTTGTAAATTAATAGTTTATAGATATTTTGGTTTGGTTTTATAAATTGGTAGAAATAATTTTCATTAACAGATTTGTTTGACCCATAAATGGGACCCTGACAGGTCTTACTTTATCATAAATATATATATATATATATATATATATATTCTTTAGCTAGTGAAGTACTTCACACTCCCCAGAGCTCCAGAGGCAGTGAAGGGTACTTCACACTTCACCAGAGTGAAAGGCAGAGCTCCAGAGGTACTCCACACTCCAGAGCTCCAGAGGCAGTGAAGGGCAGAGCTCCAGAAGGGGTACTCCACACTCTCCAGAGCTCCAGAGCTCCAGAGGCAGTGAAGGGGTACTCCACACTCTCCAGAGCTCTAGAACTGGAACCTCACCACTAGATACAGTTTAGCATCATACCCAGAGATGAGAATTTAGTACCAAAACCTGTGCATGTCTATTTATTGCCATTTTCTGACATTAAAAATCCCACTGAGTTCTGCATTCTTCCGTAGCACCAAAATGCCATTTTGATCATATTTTTCTGCCCCTCTAACCAAATCAATCTTAAAGGGAGCTAACTCTGACCAGATTGGCCATTTCGCAAATATCATTCATCCATTTTGTTCCGCATCAAAGTGTGGAATGCCCTCGCCAACCTTGAACGGAATCAACTGGGTCATTGCTTTTCTCTTGGCACATACCTCTGAGTCACCAAACCCCCAGGGACTTTCCAACTAACCGTCACAATTACCTGTCCCCCTAAAAGTAACAACAGCCTATTGATTTGTTAACTGTAGCTGTCGGACAGAGACAGAAAATTCATTTGGTGTGCTTTCAAGTGGAGCTGGGTTTTTTTTTTTCCGTCATCTTGAGCAAGTTTGTTGAGTTGATTTGATTAATACAGTAATAATGTAATGGTTAACAAGCCTGGCTAGTGGACCATTTTTAATTAGTTTGATTCTCACTAGGTGACCAATACTTCTGGACTAAAGTAGTCACTTGTAGTCAAGTCACATTGGAAGTATCCTATTTTTTCCCATTATCTTGAGCAAGTTTGTTGGGTACAAATGCACAATAGTACACAAGATAATATCATTAGAATCACATTTTACCTATAAATAGCATTAGATGTCAGAAAGTCCCAATGTAACCTAACCCTAACACTAACCTCTCAAAGGTTTTCAGATATAGTCAAGTTCACATTGAAAGTACAATTTTTTTTACCATTATCTTGAGCAAGTTTGTTGGGTACAAATGCATAATAGCATGCAAGAGATAATATCATTAGAATCACATTTTATGTATAAATAGCATTAGATGTTGAAAAGTCCCAATGTAACCTAACCCTAACCCTAGCATCTCAAAGATTTTGTATATTTCTATGAAATTTAATGAAATGTAATGCTTCTTATATATACTCTAATGATATTATCTCTTGGGTGCTATTCAGCCTTAGTATTGTTTGTTGAGTTCACTTGATTCATACAGTAGTTATATAATGGTTAACAAACCTGGCTAGTTGACCATTGTTAGTTGGTTTGAATCTCACTGGGTGACTAATACTTCTGGACTTATGCTAAATTAGGCACTTATGGTCAAATTATATCTAAAGCAGCGATGATGTTCAGTACTTAGACTGTTTAACTCTTAACATCCTGTTGTGAATTTTCTAAGTCCAGAACATTCCTATAAGGATTTATCAAAAAATGGCTAAAAATGGCCTTACCTGTTATTTCCCATAAATCAAAGACTGCTAAATATATTTAATATTACATTAAAAAAAAGGCTATCATTTGGGGTAGATTAGGAAAATGAATGTGACTTCTGGCCGGGCGGAATGAGGCGGTATAGGACATTAAGAGTTAAGCAACAGCAGGTACTGTAAGCAAGCTGATATGAAAATGATTGATTCAGCATTAAATGACCTGAAAAGGGTTGATGTGCAATAAAACAACAAACCAACTACCAAACTATGCTAAACTTAATAAATTACAACATATGGGTTTCTTCAGCCACTGAGAGTTAATTTGTTAATTACTCTAAAAACCTGATCTTTTGCCAAACTTGGCTTTATCTAAAAAAAAGAAAATATTATCCAGGAACTTAATACTATTTGTGCAGATATTCTTGCAAGTAATTAAGAATAAGTTTGTTTTTCTCTAAATAATTTTAGAATCTGACCTTTTTTTTTTTGTCCAGTTAAGATTGATACAGGCATTTTGTATTCTTGGTAATTTGAGTCTTGTAATTCATTTATTTAGTATTCAGCAATTAGGGAAAAAATGCAAAGATGCTTTTTGCTAACAAAGACCATGTCCAATAAATACCTAATTCTTAATTAAGGAACTATTTTGGTATATGGTGCTTTACTAACCAAAATGATTTCATTATTAAGTAGGTGTAAAAATAAAAATAAATAAAAAATTAATAATTAGGTGTAAAAAATTATTTTAGATAATTGGGTATAAAAAGAACTTAAAGAGGTGTAAAAAAGAACTTTAAATAATTGGGTGTAAAAATACTTCCATATTTGGGTAAAAAAGACCTTCACTAATTAGGTGTAAAAAAAAAATAACTTAGACAATTATATGTAAAAAAAAAAAAAGAAAAGAAATTTAGATAACTGAGTGTAAAAAAAGACAGATAATTAGGTGTAAAAAAAGCTTCTATAATTGGATTTAAAAAGTTAAATAGGTGTAAAAAGACTTTTGATAATTGGGTGTAAAAAGAACTCAAATACTGTAAAATATCAGAATATTCTGCCTTGTGGATTATTTTCCACTTTTCAGAAACCCTATCTTCATGGAAATGTTATCTTGCAGCTGGACAAGGCACTTTAACATTCTCGTAGAGATGCCAAAAATCTGGCAAGCAGAAACTTTTCAACTGGTATTCCTGTTTGGCCAATGACCAAATGTGAAACCAACTGAGAATATTTGGAATTTTATGCAAAGTAATTTTCAGTGGCATTCAGTAAAAACATGGGACTCTTCTCTCTCCCTGATGATTTTGTTTTGTTGTCTAAACTGAATGATACAATGACCGATTCAGTAGTGAACATTTCAATGTTGCTAAATGTCATCATATTAAATATTAATTCACTGGGGTTTTGCTTATGTTTTTTGTTTTTGTTTTTGTTTTTTTGGGGGTAACATTATCATATTTAGCATAATTCCTGCTGTGATCATTTATATATGAATTGGCATATACATATATATATATATATATATATATATATATATATGCTCATATGTGTGTGTATATATATATATATATGTATGTATGCTCATAAGTGTATATATGTATATATGCTCATATGTATATATATATATATATATGTATATATGATATGTATATATATATATATATGTATATATGTATATGTATATATATATATATATATATGTATATATGTATATATATATATATATATATATATATATATATATATATATATATATATATATATATATATATATATTTGTGTGTGTAAGCTCATATATTTATATGTATGCTCATATATGTATATGTGTGTGTATACTCAAATGTGTATATATATATATATGTGTGAGTGTGTGTGTGTGTGTGTGTATATGGGAGTTAGCTGAAAGGTTCATAGCCTGACCAAAATACTCTCATGGAATGTGAACAAATGAGGTTTATTTTTCAACATAGTCCCCTTTGTTGCCCACACACTTCTAGCATTGCTGTTGCCATGCTTTTGTCCCATTGGTCAAGAAAACCATCACTAGCAGACATGACATCATCATATAAACTTTTCAGCCCACCCTCATACATATGTATGCACACAGACACACGCATTAAATTTTATATATAAGAATAAGAATATAAGTTTTGTTATTGTAGCAGAACTTATATTTTTATTATCATGATTGGAATCAGATTTCTCATATGATTATTTTGTTAATTAAAATCAAATTGGAAGTTTATCGAGAACACATCTGAGGAATTGATTTGAAGTGAACCTTCATAGTTTATCAAATAAAGGATTTTCTTTTCTTTTGTTATAATGAGATCTATCTTTTTTTATTCTGGTTTGAGTAAATATTTCTTTTTCTGATACGTATTTAACAATCGAATTCTCTGTTTATCAAATAATTGGTAATTTCACGCAGGAGACAAGAGACTGAAATTATTGAGATTAACACGTTTTCATTTGATGAATATTTAACGTGGGCTCTTAACATTTTGAATTTAATCAAACTAGAGTTCAGCTCTGTCAATTATGTGATTAATTATGAATCAGATGAAATAATAATTTTTTATTATTATTAATCTTAAGTAGTATTTTCTTTTTTGTATTGCAATTCACATGGGTCATTATTTCCACAACAGAAAAAATATTGGAAAAAATGATAAAATAAAACCCCAAGTGAGTTAGGATAAAAAGCAACTAAACTTAAGATACTAATACTAATACTAGTAATTGGGTAAATGCATTGCAAATGATTTTAATATAAAAATGCATTGAAAAGTCAGTGGTGAGAAATTAATGCAATCCTTACTGAAAGGACAGGGATTTTACATGTACTATGTAAATGCATTGCTAATGATTTTAATATAAAGATGCATTGAAAAGTCATGAAGAAAGGGATTTTCATTGGTCAGAAATGAATGGAAGCCTTACTGAAAGTATAGGGATTATATAATTACTATGTAAATGCATTACTAATGATTTCATTATAAAAAGGCATAAAAAATTAGGAAGAAAGGGATTGTCAATGTTCAAGAATTAATGCAAGCATTACTCTGAGAATAAAGGCTATTATATAAAAAAAATAAAATTCATTGCTACTAATTTTACAATAAAAATCCATTGAAAATGAAGGTGAAAAGCTCTAGTCCTAGAGATCTGTGTGTTATATAATCTATGCAGCTGCATAAGATTATTGTCAACTCCCTGTATTTCTGAAGGGATGGCCCCTTTTCATATCACGAGCGGGACTTTCCATGGAATATTACAGAAAGCCCGTGAAATACGTGAAGTCACATGGGACCTGGTTGGGTCCTCAGTTTCAGTTTGGACGTCAGGCAGAGAAGATGTACTGCCTTAACTGGAGCTCACTGCATACGTGCGTTATGTTAGTTACATGATATGTTTAGTTAAGAAATAAAAGGTTAAATAAATAATATGGTTTTGTGGTTGATGAATGTCTTGGCAACAAGACTGATCTAGAAGAAGAAATGAATTAAGTGCGACCAGCCACCAAGACGAAGTCCAGATGCTAGAAGAGACGCTAGCAGAAGAACGTAAGATACGAAAGATGAACAGAAGAAAGATAGAAGTAAGAAAGTAAAAAGAAGAGTATACAACATGTGGAGTGTGGAGTACCCCTTCATTGCCATTACTCCCAGGTCCACTCTGACCCAGAGTGGTAGTACTTGTTAGAGTCCTATCTGTGGGTCAAATAGGTTTTTAAAATTTATTTGTATTTGATAGGACTGTGTGGAAAAAAAAACAATTGTACAAAAAATGTAAATATGAACATACTGTGAACATCATTCCCTAACCTCTAGGCATAAAATAAGCCTAGACAGGTTGACATGCTCTTAAAATCAATTATTAGTGGAGTTTAGAATTTCCTGACTGTATTCCATGTAGAGGGGTAAGACCTCCCAAAAAAGAGGTGTCCTTGGTATGACACTAAACTGAATATGTTGGTGAAGCTCTAGTTCTGAGGAGTGTTGTTGAGTACCCCCTTTTTTGCCATTACCCACAGATCCACCCTGACTGGAAGTGGTAACACTTGTTATTGTCCCATTTATGGGACAAAGGTCTGTTTAAAAATTTAACCCTTTAGAATAACCTGAGACAATTTGACATGCCATTAAAATAAATCAATTGAATCTAACAGGTTTTTTTTAGTTCTCACATTGTCTTCCTTAAACAATAAACTAGCCAAGTTTCACATCTACATAAAATAATCCTAGACAATTTGACATGCCATTAAAATAAATCAATCAAAACTATACTCATTGATTTTCTTTCAGTTATTTGTCATCAAATTCACTTTTCAAATAGTTGTGTTAATAATGTCTAATAATATTTTCTTTTTCTTTTCTTTTGTAGGTAAGTCACTTTTTTCTTGGTTCAGGAAAGAAAAATATTATCTTTCAAAATAAACAAAACAACTACGAGGTATGTGAAACGTTTTCAAGAAGTATTTGTTTTTGTTTTATCCATATTGAAGGCATGCTCTAAACTTTATCTAATGGTGAGGGATCAGTTCTGTAGCTCTGGGGAGTGTGGAGTAACTCTTTTTCAATTTCTCAGGTGGGTTTTTTTGTAGAGGTTTTTCCCCTGATATTGCAGAAGCAATACGATACTCACCATCACAGTAGGATTCCAACTAGCATCCAATTAGCTGGCCAGGGAGCAAGCTGTAATTCAATACAGTCCCTGCATTGCTGAATGATGGATATTTATCTAGCACCATATCCACACTGAGACCAGCAACCAATCATGGAATGAGATTACTCAGATGCAAGTATGGAATATTCCTGAGTGCTATAAATACTAATTGCTTTATGCTCAGTAGTCAGTCAGTCAACAATTGGTTTGAACAATGTGACTGGCCAAGCACAACTGAACCAGTGTCAAGACAACTGGTACTTATGGGAATTCAGAACAGTCCACTCATGCATTTGGGTGATTCCATTCCCTGAGTCCTGATTGGCTGCTTGGTTTGTATGATCATCTGAGGCTCTATAAATCCTGCCATTTTGCAGTAGTCTTTGCAGCAAACCAGAATCAAATTTCAGTTACGACTGCTTGCTGTCTTGTCTTGCCAATTCGACGATAATTTTTAGTATGATTATTCTACACTCAATTCAACAGTGTGCTAACTCCCTCATTTCAACATGAAACTGTTAACAGGATTCGAATCTGTGTGGGAATATCCCATTATTTATAGGAGAAACAGATGATACCATTCTCATTACTAGCAACAACAAAAAAATATCTAATAATCTTTTCTTAAAAAAAAAAAAAATATTTTAAAAGATTTTGCCTAAGGGGATAGGAATTTAAAGTCAGAGGGTTTGTATTATAAGTAAGTAAAATCATCAAATTTATTAAAGGGAATAAAAAAAATTAAACAATTTGAAATGGAAACTCAAATAAAATGTTGTATGCATCTATTGATTATTAACTCTTAACACCCTGTTGAGAATTTTCTAAGTTCAGAGCCCTTTTCCTCTAAGGATTTATAAAAGAAATGGTTAAAATGTCCTTATCATTTAAAATTACCTGTTATTTCCCTAAAAATAAAGACTTCTAAATATGTTTAATATTACATTTAAACAAAGGCTATCGTTTGGGGTAGATTAAGAAAACAAATTTGACTTCAAGGTGGGCAGGCGGAATGAGGCAGTATAGGATGCTAAGAGTTAATTAAATAATTATTTTGAATATTTCACACATAAATTTTACACAAAATCGTAGGCATTTATTTATTAGTAAACTTTTTTAGTTAACCTCTTGATACTGTAAAATTGACTCTATACATTAGATAACTTTAAATATATATTGAAATAAAACAAACTATATATGAATATATATTATTAATTATTTTTGAATATTTTAATCATAAATTTTACACAAAATCATACATATTTATTTATTTGTATACTTTTTAGTTCACCTCTTAATACTGAAAAAATTACTATTTCTTGTTTGTAAATAATTTTCTCGTAAAACTCTATATGTTAGATAACTTTAGGTTTATATTAGAATAAAGCAAACTATATATAGATATATAATACCAGACATCTATTTATTAAAATTTGATTTAAAAAACAATAAGGACTGTCTGAATTTGCATACTCAAATTTTGAGTGTATATAATTGATATATCCGGGTTAAGGGATATATTCTGAAGATGGTATTTGGTATATTATCGCAGTAGTAATTGGTACATTGAATAGCAATCCGTCTCCGAGCAGTTGTGGTGTCGTCTAGCGAGTAAGTTTAGCTTGTAGGCATTAGGTAGAGGACCAACGCAGTGTCGACTATTTATACATGACACTGTCCAATCAGATTATAATGAGGGGGTACAAAGGTATTTACATTCATTATATCAATAATATAAGGTTTTTCTTTATTCTATGGATTGACGATTTTGGGTAATGGGATGTAAGCAGTGACATAGTTTTGGTTACAGACAAATTGAAACCGAATCTCCATTATTAATAGATTTAAGTACTATATGAAGATATACTTACAGAAAATAAGAAGGCTAAAGTTACTTGGTTGGCGTGAGAACTTTTCAGCTCTTCCCTGTAAATGAGATTGGTTTTGCTAAGTAAGTGTGAATGAATAAGTGTGTTCTGGTTCTTGTCTACCACTAAAATTAATAAACAGTCATGTGACCTCTAAATATTGAGTGCTCCTTTCTATTGACAGTGATGTCCATAAAAGAAATTAATGGGTTTGGGGGGGAGATCATCATTAAGATATAAATGGCCACGCATGGCGTTAATGCCAAAATGGACATCGGAATCTACACGGGTATCCAAAGATGTGTGAATTTACACAAAAACGAAACGTTAAATTGCATCTAATGGTGAAGTTCTAATTCTGGAGTTCTGGGGTGTGTGGAGTACCCCTTTATCACCATTACTCTCAGGTCCACTCTGACCCGGAGGGTATATATGATATGACACTAAACAGCATCTAATAGTTCTGGTGTTCTGGGTAGAGTGTAATACACCTTAATTGCCATTACTCCCAGATCCACTCTGAGGAGGATCCTATCTAAAATCATTAAACTGTATCTAGTGGTAAGTTCCAATTCTGGATCTCTGGGGAGTGTGGATTACCCTTTCATTGCCATTAGTCCCAGTTCCACTCTGATCCGGAGAGGTAGTAGTACAACTAATACTACACATAAAAATGTGAATATAAATGTACAATGAATGCATAGATTAATGGTAGATGAGTTGGCAATACAGTTAAACCCAATCAATCTGATCTAATCTTGGGCACCTCTCATGGTGTAATGGTTAGCAAACTATTATGCCATTACTCCCAGGTCCACTCTGATCTGGTGTGGTAGTCCTATCTCTGGATCAAATAGATCTGTTTAGAAATGATTTGTATTCAATAGGACTGTGAGTAAAAAATAATAAAAAGAATTAAACAATTACATAATAAATGTAACTATGAACATACAATGAATACAATTCCCTAACCTATTGGCATAAAATAACTAGTTCTTATGACTGCTGAAACACAGGTACTAGATTACTTCCACTTTTCTGCATTGATTCAATATAGGAGGAACTTCCAGAAGAGTGGCAGTCCTTGTGACATAGTGGATACCGTGCTGCACTGTGACATCATAGTAAGCACATTTGAACTCCAGTTGCGCTATTACATTGATTTTCAGCTTAATACAATTGGGAAAGGTATGAACTCTTTATCCTACCAGCTATGGTTTAAATAGTACTACAACCATTCTTCTACAAGGATGGCTTTGGCATTAAATAACCCATGAAGGATGATAAGCCATTAAACAAAGAAACCAAATTTCTAGAGCAGAAGTTCTCAACCTTTTTGTTTTTTTTTACCTATGAACTCCTTTGATTCTTATTTTACTCTGGTGATTCCTCATAGCCATTCAATGTTTAAAAATCCTATCATTGTAGAATACTAAGTCCAATTACCGTCGAATTGGCAAAACAAGACGGCAAACAGTCGTAACTGAATACGATTTTGAGATGCCATAAAGACCACTGAAAAGTGGCAGGATTTATGGAGCCTCAGGGGATCCTACAAGCCAAGTTGCCAATCAGGACTCAGGGAATGGACTCACCCAAATGCATGGGTGGACTGTTCTGAATTGATACCAGTTGTCTTGATGCTGGTGCAGTTGTGCTTGGCCATTCACATTGCTCAAACCAATTGTTGACTGTTTAGCTGACTCACTTCAATAATCATATTTTTATAATTGAATATTTTTTGCTTGCCTAGACTCAAAGGAAATGTTATATAGATCCCAGTGGGTTATATGGTCTCCGGTTGAGAACCTCTGTTCTTGGGTATTGGAATTTCCAGTATCAGGCTAGTCTCTTTATTTTTTGTACATACATATGTATATGCATGTGCATTTCTCTACGTGTGCATGTGTATTCAATGAATCCAGTCCCAATGCAAACTTGTTTACTTAATAGATAGTTGTTTTTCTCCAACCAGTGTTTTATCAAAATAGTAAGCTTTGTCAATCGGATTTCTACAGATCCCTAAATTTGTTCAGCTCCTTATTAAGAGTGTAGCCACAATTTAAATGTCCGAAGAATATAATCTATCATTTGTTATTGATATTAGCACGGCCATTTTACTAGAAGCCTCCAACGATATTGAAAAAACCCCAAAACGGAGCAGTGATTTAAAAAAGAAAGAAAAAAGACAAGAATAATAAAAACAAACAAACAAGGAAAGTGCTAAGTGATTTATCTTTTAAACAATTACCACCTGTGTACCCAAGATTGGATTTCTCTCCGTGCCCCCTATCCCAGCATCACATAAAAATCTTTAAACAAACCTCCAAATATAAAATGCTGGAATGTTATTTGAAAAAAAAAAAAGCAACAAAAAACTTTATCAATTATTGGGTTTTATCATGGAATTAATTCTGCCTCTTTTTCGTTTTTTTAAAGGCAGCCATTTTGTTTTTCGTTCAGTTTTTTTTTCTTTCTTTCTTGATCCGTGCCCTTATAATAGTTGTCTGCTTTAGAGATGTTCTCTTGGCTGGAATCCATTTTCTTTAGTTTGTCTCAAGCAAATAAAAAAAAATGGCTGAATGTTTGGTCAACATAGCAGAGTTTTAATCGATAAGCTATTTCCTTTTTCAAGAGAGCAAAGTGTTGTTTTGATTTGTTTTTCCTTCTATCTTTTTGCCAAACAACTCTTTGATTGGCATCCCAGATTATAAAGATTTCTTAGAGTAGTAAAAAGATTTCCATTGATCTCGATCATCAGGCTTAAATGTGTTTATATTCTGGTAAACTTTTACCGAGGAAGTCCATAAAAAACCCCATAAATCTCTGATAGAAAACTGAAGATGTTTTTGAATAGTCAACAAATGTATTCATAAGTTTGATAAGCTGAGAGTTTTTGAAATTCTCTTAGTCTAAACATTTTCACTGTCATTATTTTATTACTAGTAGGTATTTGTTTATTTGTTTTACGGCATATCAACCTCGGTGTGTTTCACATCACCTTAGCAACAAAAACAATAGTTTACACAAATAATAAACAGTCATGATAATAACACTTTAAACAAATAATAAACAGTCTTGATAACTGTTCAGAAAAGAACCAAAAGTACTTGGTTTACTAATGAAAACTCTTTTGGGCAACTTATTAACACCTTTCAAGATGTTAACATAAAAAATAATTATTAGAAAACTTGAAACAAAAAATTTAAAAAACCTCAAAACAATAAGTAATACATTAGACTGACTCAGCCGAACACAAACCCGCTCTGTCGTGTTTATAAAAAAAAAATGAGTATCCATTAAGAATGAATTTATTTCAAAACTTTGTCGGCATTAAATGACCCACTGAGGTTGAGATGCCGTAAAACAAACTAAACCAAACTGACACAAACCTTTGAAAAAGAGAAACGTAGCTCCTTGAAATAAATGAAATTTAGAACATAATATTCAACTGAGTTCTTCAGTTATTTAATACTTGTTAATAACCAAATATTATTTGCCCATAGACATATGATATATATACAGGGTGCGGCATAAGTTAAATGGAACAAAATTAAAGCCTTTTTGATTATCCTTTATTTTTTCGAACATGAATGTATTACCACAGCTTAATGGATTAATATAATATATTAACAAAATTGGTATAATGCTTATTCGTTTTAATAATGTTCAATACAAATGAAATCAAAACAAATTTAAGAAAAAAAAGTTACAAAAAATATAAAGTTTTAGAATTTAGTCATTTATTTGAGATGTTCAAAATGTTCCCCTTCATGTTCCATACAATTCTGAACTCTACCAGCAACACTTTTACAAACATTTTGATACATTTCAATAGTAATTTCATGAAATTTATCTGAAATTGCATTCTTTAATTCTGGAAT
>CM042159.1:55615031-55622531 GCA_023376005.1 Doryteuthis pealeii | reverse complement strand
TGTGTGTCCTTCTGTTGACGTGTGTACACATGTCAAATAGAAATATGGACGGGGGCGAAAATCTCTGCACAGCAACAGACTGGTGGGGGCACAACTCCGCTATTATTGGCTGCGATATTTGCCGGGTGTAGACAAAAATATTTGCATGTTAACTGGAAAATATGCATGTGTTATAAGGAAATATTTGTCTTAGAGCCGTGCTAATAGAACTGAGACATTGTGCTATAAAATGGTGTGTTTTCTCAGTAATCTAGTATGTAGCAGACAAGCTATGGTTTCGAAGACTGAAGGTTTATTTCGTATGTTAGGGACCTTCAATCTGCCGTGTCAAATTTACCCCCCCCCTATATTTAACACAATGAAACTTGAATAAAATTAATATTATCTTCAAAATTAGAAAAAACCTATTTAAAACATAATTTCATGAAAAGGTAAGTAATTACTGAAATTTTCGTGAAAATTTGATTGTTAGTTGATTTTTCATAGATTTTTTCTAAAAGCCGGTAGTCATAACTTGTTTTGGCTACGTTAAATTTCCATTGATTTAAAGGTGCGAAAATGTAAACATTGTTTTCGTTCATAATTTTCATTATTTCTGTAAGCTGAAAAAAACTTTAAAAAGTCATCAGGAGTTTTTTTTAATGTTTCTTCTTTTGAATGGTCTAAAAATATTGAAGATAATATTAACCTTTATGCAAGTTTCATTGTTTAAATATAGGGGGGGGGGATTTGACACGGCAAATTGGAGGTCCTTATCGTATGTTGAATCGTTTTTAAAAACGACGGCTTATTTGTAAAACTAACAAGAATATGTGCCATCAGGCCCAAGTGTTTCAGTTTTAATGAATACATATATATTGATTTAGAAAGACTCACGAAACTAGACAAGAACGTATATAAAACGATTAAACTTATTTTAATTGATTTCTATATGATATTATACATTGATTGATTTAACATATCTGAGAATAAAACAATAATATTAAAATCAATAACACCAAGTAATTTCTCTGAATGTTTTAGATGAGGATTGAAGATTAGTATTATCTGCGTTATTCGGACTATTGTCCCCATCTTCATTGTTATTTGTACAACGTTTCGGCCGATATACCCTCCGTGATGGCTCCCGAATACGACAAGAAAGTTCCCGAGTTCGAAAAAGAAGGTTCCCGAGTCCGACAAGAAATACCTGAAGAAAGCCGAGGGTATATCAGCCGAAACGTTGTACAAATAACAATGAAGATGGGGACAATAGTCCGAATAACGCAGATAATACTAATCTTCAATCCTCATCTCAAACATTCAGAGAAATTACTTGGTGTTATTGATAATACCAAGTAATTATTTATTAAAATCGAGTTTGTTAAAACCAGTAGGCAAATTATCCACACCATATACTATGTAAACCTTTATTTCTTACTGATATAGAAAACACATTGCAGGATTTTAAATGCATTAATAACATGAGCTGTTTTGAGGCAAAGCTAACTTAGCTAAACCTTCATAGAGACAGCATTAATAGATAAGATGATAGTTAAGATTAAATAAAGATTATTCAATAATCATTGAGAATATAACGTAAATAATTAAGGAATAGTGACGTAGTTTCGGTTACAGACAGACATACAGATAATCTCCATTATGATAAGAGATTTTTAGTTGAGATGGAACAAACCCTTTTTTTAAGATGGGTGAATCTCTAATTGCTACACAACCTTGTGCTCATTTTATGTTACATTGGAGTGATAGAATTTTCAACCAACTGCAGTATTGCTTTTCAGTTAGAAAAATTTTAATACAGAGACAAAATAGTTGATTAATTCAATTTTAGTTGACATAAATTGATGATGATGATGATGATGATACTAAGATATTAAGTATGAATAAAAGTTCTACTAGTACAATAATAATCTTAAAAATCTTTTTGTAAATATGATGAATATACATATAAAAATACTAACAATTAAAATGAATACAATCTTTCTTGGAGTAAAGAAAATATTTTGAATACAGAAAGATAAAAAAAATAATTCTTCAGAAAAAGTATCTGGAATTTTTATTTTATTTTAAATAAAACAAAATTATAAATTGGTTAAGTTTGAGACAAGAATGAAAGCAGAGCTGTCATTTTGTGTTTTTGCTATTTTAGTTCTTTTCCCTTTCCACAAGGCACACATATATTTAAAGTACACACACACCACACACACACACATATATTTATATTATACATAGGATTGATTTAACATATCTGAGAATAACTTACTGATATAGAAAATATTTGACGTCATATTTCAAACCGTCCACTGTTTTCAGCGTCCTTTACTCAGATTTCAAATTTTGAACAGACTGATAAACAAGGACTATCACTTGCTTATCTCGTTATTCTGTGATAAATTTTTTTTATCACCTTCCATATACCAACAAATGCCCTGAAGATGATCTAATTAATAGATCGAAACACTGCAGAGTCGGCCAATAAACTTACCACTCAACCTATTTAAACCTGTGTTTTTTTCAATTTTCTTAATATATATTTATATATTGTGTGTGTGTATAAGAAGAACACACATAAGTATGGGAATGTATTTACGACCCCTCCGTATGAACAGGATGTGACATAAGGTGAATTTTTAAGCAGAGTTTTACAGGTTTGAATTCAATTTTTTTTCTCTTAGACTGGTTGCCTAACCAAGTTTAAAGTGCCTCCGACTCCAAGTTTTTCCATTTAGACCCACTACTTTAGAAGGGATATTATAGCGTCTACTTTAGTTTTTTAAAACAGTTCTTTCATATATATATATATGAGAGAGAGAGAGAGAGAGAGAGAGAGAGAGAGAGAGAGAGAGAGAGAGAGAGAGAGAGAATTTTGATTAAAAAAGTGAAAAAACAACAAAAAATAGAGCAACGGGAAAATCACGCCAGTAAGACCGACGGTGAAATATTAAAGACAAAAATCCACAAAAAATAGAACTGATGAGACTATAAAATTGAAATAAATTTACTTTCTGAAGGTATATATATATATATATATATATATATATATATATATATATATATATATATATAAATTATTTTATTATTTTAATTAATTTATCCTATTATTATTACTATTATTATTATTTTTATTATTATACTCTTTAGTTTATCTCAATATTATTATTATTATTATTATTACTAGCAAATATATGCACCCTCCGGGTGCAAGTATTTAAGTTTTAATGTAATAAAATATTGTATTAAATTAGAAAGGCTAATGAAACTAAATAAGAATACAGATAAAAAGATTGGAAACAGAGGGAGTATAATAAAAGATTTGAAACAGAGTATAATAAAAAATGGAACAACTGAAACTTACTCTTCCATCACTCTCGTCTTTCATTGTTATTTTTTCTAATTTAAGTATTTAGTTATAAGAGGAAGTAAAGAACAAAATGACAGTTATTTTATCTTGTTAATGGATTTCATTTAAGATTCATTGAAGAGATTTTTGCTTATATTCATTAAAATAAAACCAAACAGTTAGAAACCAATAATACTAAGCACATATTTATTAAATTCGATTTTTTAATATTAATATGTAAATTAGCCTTCTCGTTCACACTGTAAACTGCTATTTTGTTGTATATATAAATATAATTGCATGTTGTCAGTATGTAGACATAGTTAACAGTATTAATAATGTAAGACAATTTTATTAATAATTGATGTTTAGATAAAAATAAAATCATGGAGAATGTGATGTCTATAACTAAGAGAATTGTGACTAGAGTAGGAATATAGTTTCGGTTACAGACAAAAAAACACACAATCTCCATTATAATAAGATTTTTTTATTATTATTATTATTACTATTATTATTATTTTTAATTATTTTTAATTTTTAATTATTTTACCATTATTATGATTATATTATTTATTTATTTATATATATATATATATATATTTTCAAATTATTTCATTTTTTATTATTATTATTACTCCTTTTGAGTTTTCACATCAATGTTAGCTGATGGTCTTTCACTGGAGTCCGAGTGACAGCAAGTCTCCTCAGGTCTCCAGGACTCTTCTGAGTATTATTTTTTTATTAGTATTATTATATTTTTTTAATTAATTTTTATTTTCTTTCTTTATTATTATTATTATTTTTTTTTTAAATTTTATTATCTTCTATTAATTTATTTTATTATTTATATCTTAACTAGTATTTTCTTTTATACATCATTATACTCTAATGTTTAAATTTAAAATCTTTTATTTTACTTGTCTTTTTTATATTTAATATACTTTCTGTTTTTTCTGTCATGTCACCTTTTTGTCTGTCTGGACACCCTAGAAATCAACTTTGAGATGTATCTCTTTTTTCATTCACTTCCTGTTTCTATGGTTACACTCCCACACTGTTAAAAATATATATAATTTTTTTATTATTTTTTTGTTTTTGGTTGAATTTACATATATTCAGCTCTTTGGGGTTTTTTGTGATATGCTTGTTCATAAGTGAATTGTTACCCATCTGATGAGGCAAAAACTTGGGGAGCCGGTTTAAATCAACTTAGATTTATATGGGCCCCAATTTTTGTCGAAATAAATTTATTATGGGATTACTGTATTGAGTTCTTCCTTTATTGATATATATATATATATATATATATATATATATATATATATATATATAGTTTCTGTGAATTTTATCAGTGTAAAAACAGCTGATTGTATAGCATAATGAGGTCATCAGAATATTACCACTCTCGCTTATTTCCAGCCACCTGCTGCTTCTGTAAACCCTATCATAGCAAGAAGACATTTCGGCAGGGGTTGTAAAGACTTCATCAGGATTGAACCTGATAAAAAGATTTTACAAAAGCAAACAAAAGAAAAGAGAAAGGAGCAAAACATAAGAAAAACAATAAGAAAAAATTGATTGGGTAGGAGGACAGCGAAGATGACAGATGAGGCTGAGTCACTTTTTGGAACAGGGAACGAACGGTGTTGTTCCGAGGAAGGGGATGAATGGGAGTGGAGAAGAAGAAGAAATCAAGCGAACGGAATTCAGAAAACAAAAATAGGACAAACATTCCATCTTTCTTGGCACCGGTCTCGCTCGCTCGGTGTCATTGTCAACACCATAGGCATCTGGATTGTCAAGTAGTGGGGGAGACATTGTCTCTTCTTACTTTATTGTTTTTTCTCTTCTTCACTTGGAGTCTCCTCACACGTCCCTTCCTGTGATATGTTCCCAGATTTTCCAATATGACAGTCACCTTTAAATCTGAGATCCTTGTTTCCACGAATTCCCTATCAGCCCCGACTCTATGACAATGGAATCTCAAAGGGTCTCTGATAGATTCCCCACCCCATCTAGTTGTCCCCTTTTTTTTCTATTTCCGTCAAGAAGTTGTCCCTTGAGGTCTCCTTATGTCAAAATTGTGTTGGGTTCTCTTAAGTTACTCACTGTCCCTATGTTGGTTTTTAATCATTAAAAAAAATAAAGGTTCAATATGCACAAGGTAAATATGAAAAACAAAACAAAAAAAAAGATTAACTCAGTTGGTAGAGCGTTCGCCAAGGAATCACGAGATTCCTGGTTCGATACCGACCGTTGCCAACTCAGCGTATGAGTAGCACAGGGATCTGTGTGGTAAAGTAAGGAGCTGATGCTAGGTATGGCGCTTCGCTTTTTTAGCCGAAAAAAATTGTCTTAAAAAGTCGTTAATTACGCAATTTATACCAAGAGACCAACTTGATGGCCGAGAATGTTCCTGTTTATCTTTCTTCCAACTAACATACCGATAACTATGCTTGGTGGCTGAAATAATCTATATTTCTCTACCTATTAGCTTCACAAGATGCCTGTTTGGTGGCTGAAATGGTCCATATTTATCTAGCTATGAACTTTAAAATAGGCCTGTTTGGTGGCTGAAACGGTCCATATTCATCTAGCTATGAGCCTCAAATGGGATAACTCTGAATTCAAAATTCCTCCAGCTATGGTTTAAATAGTATGGCAGACTGGGACCTTCACCCTTGGGTAGGTAACCAGTCTAGAAGAGGGATAACTCTGGATTCAAAATTCCTGAGGTCGGTCGTTGATTGTATTTGTGGCAACCCTTGATGCACCAATTCTTTCCTATCGACTGTGCCAAAATGTGTGGATGGTCCAACACAAGCCTTCACCACTATAAACAAAATCACTGTGTAGATATTCATTGTATGAACACTCATACGTCGATCGACGGGAGAGTCCATCATAAGCCTCAAATAGGCCTGTTTCGGGACTGAAATGATCCATATCTATCTAGTCATGAGCTTTACTACCAAGAGGTCTTTGGTGGTTAAGATGGTCCGTATTTGTCTAGCTTCTGCACCTCCCTACCGAAAGACCCTTTTTTGTGGCTGAAATAGTCTGTATTTTCTAACTATGAGTCTCACTACCGAGAATCCTATTTGGTGGTTGCCATAGTCCGTATTTGTCTCGTTTGCACCTCCCTACCAAAATAACTGCTTGGTGGCTGAAATGGTCGGTCCATATTTCTCTAGCTCTAGCTCCTACCAAGGTCCGTATTTCTCTAGCTCTAGCTCCTACCAAGAGACCGGTTTGGTGGCTAAAATGGCCTGTATTTTTCTAGTTATACACCTCCCTATAAAATACCTGCTTGGTGGCTGAAATGGTCCGTATTTCTTTAGTTATGCGTCTGCCTACTAAAAGGTCTGCTTGGTATCTGAAATGGTCTGTATATGTCTAGCTATGCTCCTCCTTACCAAAAGACATGTAAGGTGGCTAAAATGGTCCGTATTTGTCTTAGTATACTCCTACCTAGCAAGAGTCATGTTTAGTGGCAAAAGTGCTCAATGTCTGTCTCGTTATACGCCACCCTGTCAAGAGGCTTTCTACTTGAAAATTATATATGATTCATTCTTCAAATATTTATGAGAATTTAGCTGAGTAATATTCTGTATTAAAAAAATGCACTTTTACCAGAAATGCTGTGTCTCTGCTGTTGATATGAATAGAATCTCTGTTTAATGCTGGTTTAAGAATTAAAGTGGTTTTAACTTCAGTAGCTAATACCACTTTCTAATAATGCGTTAGTAGGCCTCAGAAAGGCCACCGAACTCAGGTCTTTTTACACGTTCATACACAACAAATTCCGACAAGAGTTGTAACAAATACATACTTTATTGTCTGAACAACATACAATACAAAACAAGCCAAGATGTAGGTCCTAAGGAAAAGTGTCTTTGTAGATAATCTTAAGGTTACTAAATGGAGAATAGAAGTAGTCACTTACTGTGTTGAAAAACTCTCGTGTAACAGGTACACGGTAAAGACGCAACTGGTGCGTATAATTTCGGTGTAGAAGGGGCCGCGCACATACACAGGTATAAGCATGTAGTTGGGGAATAACCCCCCTTCCTAAGTCCAAAAAGACAAAGACACAACTTGTTTAGTGCCTATCTGTGGATGTCAGATATAAAAAAAGAGTGGGTTTTCCAGGTTGC
>CM042159.1:55592531-55610031 GCA_023376005.1 Doryteuthis pealeii | reverse complement strand
TATATATATATTAGTTGGAGGTGGTGTACTAGTTATTGTCGTAGGAAATGGACACTGTGGCACGAGTTCAAATCCTGGACAAAGCTGTTTGGATTTCTCATTGCACTAATACCATAGGGAAAGGTATTAATCCTATTATTCTTCCTCCAGCTATGGGTAAATAGCATGACAGACTGGGCTCTTTAACCTTGGTTAGGCAAACCAGTCTTTATATATATATATATATATATATATATATATATATATATATATATATATTTGGGAGAATAAGTGCTTAATTGGAGTCGTACCTAATTTTGAAAATTAATCAATTAATAATGAATTAGGCGGGAATACCTATTTAAATGTATGGCTAAACAAATCGAGAAAAATCAACTAATTCATTATACCGCCTAATTCATTATTAATTGATTAATTTTCAAAATTAGGTACGACTCCAATTAAGCACTTATTCTCCCAAAAATTGTCGGCAAAAAGCCATTCCAAACAAACCGTGTTTACAACTTATCATATATATATATATATATATATATATATATATATATATATATATATATATATATAATTGGGCTGAGATAGAGGCATGAACAACTTGATACAGATTACATATAACTAGACTGAGAAAGCTATATCAATAGATATGACCAGACTGAAATAGATTTAAACAAAGATAGACGACCAAATTGAGATAGATATGAACAGACTAAGATAAATAGATATATATTAACCGACATATATAAGTACATAGGTAGACATGAACCGACTGACGTTGGTAGGTAAGTAGGTAGATATGAACTGACTGAGATAGATACTTCTGAATGGACAGACGTGTGGATGTACACAATAGATTTGATTACTTAGAAAGTATAAATCTAAATTGAAGACATTTTTTAACCATTCACTACTTTGTTCCTTAAAACCCAAAGACCCTTCAATAGGAGAGTTTCATATTGGCTTTCAATGTCCAATGATTGTAACCCCCTTTTTTCTGCCAAATATTTCCCCTTTTTCGACCACGATATCTGTCACCCTCAACCCCCATCCAGTGTGCCATGTTTATCATTATGTAATGGGTTCTCTCTCCCTCCACCGCAATATGTTTTTCTGTATATTTAGGGATTGAATCATAGAAATTGTGTATATGACATCATGTTTTCATGCCCCTCTGTAGACAAGAGAAAGAGATGGAAAAAAAGATGAATGTGATAAAAATCATAAAAATAAGCTAACTCTCCCTGGAAGGATCAGTGTATGATAATAAAAAGTCAGCTTAACTTGTCAGTCCACGAATCAATTCCACTCCCGTTGTTATTGTAGTTTCCCCAAATTCCCAAACCCACCTCTACTTCGGGACTTATGGAGGTGCCCGTTGTGTAATGGTTATAACCATAGGAAATGGACACGGTGATACAAGTACAAATCCCGAATGAGTCTGGTTATATTTCACATAGCGCTAATACCCTTGGGAAAGGTATGCATCCAATTATTCTTTCTCCAACTATGGGTAAATAATTGGGTAGATTGGCTTCTAGAAACTTGGTTAGGTAACTATTCCCGAAGAAAAACTCTGAATTAAAACCTGTTAAACTCCAGTTAAAAAGTGATATTGATCATGCGGCGGAGTTGGGTAAAAAGGAAGCAATCATGGTGCAATGGTATATATATATATATATATATATATATATATACTTTAGGCACCTCATGTAGCTTAATGGTTAGAAAACTAGCTTAGAGGAGCGTTAGTAGTGAATATGGTGCCGCATATTTCTGGCCTTGTAACGCATCTAAGCTATAACTATTTACACAAACTTTTTTCACCACTCTATGCTTAGTATCTCCCTCATTTACCTCTCTCTTCTCTCTCTCTCTCTCTATATATATAATATATATATATATATATATATATATATATATATATATATATATAATGTGTGAAAAAAGTTCCCAGTTGCCAGCATTCTTGTTTTGAAAAGCAGTTTTGTGCACACCTAATATATATGATTATATAAAACTTGTTATCTAACAATTATTCTCTCACTAACGTCCTTTATATATATATATATATATATATATATATATATATATATATAAAGTGAGTGAGAGATAGAGAGAGGTGGCCTGGAGGGAATAATATCATCATACTTTTATCTATTTATTTTTTCCTATTTTTTTTCCTTTATTTCTTCTTTTTCTCAACTCAAGTGATAAATGCTCTTATCTCTCTGTGTGGAGGTATTCCCTGTAAACATGCCAGACATCCAATCCGATTATTCCTTTATACAGTTCAGATTATATCAGCCAATAATTCTGTCCTGTTGTTTTGCTAGTTCTCAGCAAATATTTTTCTGTTTGTCATCATCTACCCCCCCCCCTCCGCATCCAGATTCAATTCTTGATTTCCCGCCAGAACGATCCTATTGGTGATTCCAGTGGTTGTCATCAACTTTAGGATAATGACTATTATTTGAAACAAGTCAATATTCTACACATTTCCCATTTAGCATTAATGGGATATTAACTATCATCTTTGCAATGAAACGCCTCTTTTACTTACCACACTGTTATAATTTCCTTGTTTACTGCCCATTACATGGCGCCTCCAAATCTTCCATTCCCTTTGGCCCTTAATTAGTCTAAATGGGCGGTCGGAGAGGCCCACTCCGATCAATCGACTGGTCACGTCAAGGCCTAATGCTTATATCATTGTTCGGCCTTTTTCAGAAATGTGTAGTACCCCTTCATCAACATTACTCCCAGGTCCACTCTGATCCGTAGTGGTAGTACCTGTTAGGGTCCTATCCATGGGTTAATTAGAAAAAAGATCTTTAAAAATGTATTAAAAAGTTGAGTTTTTAAAAAGTGTGTATCCATCAATAAGCAATAAAACAAAACGTCTTCGGCATAAAATAACCCAACAGGAGTTGACATGCCATAAAATACAACAAACCTCGTGATTCCAATGGTTATGACAACCACTGGAATCATGAGCGGATCTCAAGATAATTTCTATTATTTGGAACGAGTCAATATTCCAAACATTGAACATTTAGCATTAATGGAATATTAACTATCATCTTTGCAATGAAACGCCTTTTTTACTTACCACATTGTTATAATTTCCTTGTTCTCTGCCCATTACATGGCGCCGCCAAATCTTTCTGTTTGTTTAATATTTTATTCATTTGTTACCAATAAAGTGGGAAATCATTGTCTTCTATAGTTGGTGGTAGCCATGCAGCGAGGTAGTTTATCCCTTTTTAGCTCGCGCTAGCCCATGGAGATTATTTTTGCTGAGGTGAAGCGCTACATCTACCGTCAGTTCCCCACATTACCACACAGATCAGATTACCCAGTCTGCTACTCATGCGCGACTTGTATTGGACCAGGAACTTTATGAATCCAAGTTGGGTGCTCTACCGACTGAGCTAAACCGGCCCTTTAATTCCAAAACGTTAGGGTGTAGCGCTGTAGCTCAGACCAGCAGCTGGTTGGCTTGTGGAATGGCCCGATTTATAGTTATTTACTAAGCGTAGCTTAGATGCGGTACAAGACCAGAAGACCAGTGCACCCAGTGAGAATCGAACTCACTAACAAGAATCGAACTCACTAACAGTGAGAATCGAACTCACTAACAATGGTTTGCTAATCTAGTTTTCTAGCCATTACACCACATGAGGTGCCCTATATGGTCCGATTTATAAGGCGGTAAAAGGGGTAAATGTCCCGTACCCTCCTAGCAGAGGGGCACCTAGACTTCCTTTATAAAACCTGTAATAATTATAAAATTTGTTTTATTATTGAAAAAATGATGGTTGGTTGGTTTTTACGGCATGTCACCCCTTGTTGGGCTATTTTATACCGAAGACATTTGTTTTCTTCATTCTTGTTGGGTATTCAATTTTTTCAAACTCAATTTTTTAAACACTTTTTGATAGATATTTGTTTAATCTATTTAACCCATAAATGGGACTATAACAGGTATTACCACTCATTTCATACCAGGTCGTACCCAGGACACTTTAAAACCCTCAGATGGAATTTCGGGTGTATTGAAGTAAGTCAGTTAGACAGTCAACAATTGGTTTGAGCAATGTGACTGGCCAAGCCCAACTGCACCAGTGTCAAGACAACTGGTATTTATGGGAATTCAGAACAGTCCACCCATGCATTTGGTTGAGTCCATTCCATGAGTCCTGATTGGCTGTTTGGTTTGTAGGGCCCTCTGAGTCTCCATAAATCCTGCCACTTTTCAGTGGTCTTTACGGCATCTCAGAATCGTATTCAGTTGCGACTATTTGCCGTCTTGTCTTGCCAATTCGACGGTAATTGGACTTAGTATTCTATAGGGTGTTTTTTTGTTTTTGTTTTATTATCATTATCGCCGATATAGACAAGCCGATTTTAGGTGTTGATTTCTTCGAACATTTGCTGATAATCCACCTTTATTGTTCTGTTTTTTTTTGTTTTTTTTTCTATTCTTTAAGACATTCTTTGATTCTTAAAACGAGCCTTATTGTTTATTTCACGTTCAACACTGAGCTTTCAATAAGTCGTCATTCTAATTCTAATCCTACAAGCATGAATGACTGAAAAGGATTTGGGCAAAAAATAGTACCCTTATAATAAAAAAACAGACCAATTCCAAAAATCACCTTTCTATTCTTTACTGCTACACCTATCTTGACTGAGCATTATATCATCATCCGCCCTGTCAGTGGGGCGTTAGAAAGCACCGACTGCACCTCTGCAGAGGGGTAAGACTCCCCCAATGGGGCCACCTGTTGGCCGTGGGTGGCGACCCGTGATGCTTAAGGATAGAGCCCAGGTGGATGAGCAGTTCATGACATGCAATACTCCACTTTGGCCCTATCTTGGGCTAGACGGGCGGTCGGAGAGGCCCCTCCGATCAATCGGCTGGTCACTTCAAGCCCTAGCACCTATATGATTTTCCCAACCCTATTGCCCTTATGGCAAGCTCCCCTTTTTATCATATGGGTGCTAGAAGGCGGTGGCTGCGGGTCTACATGTCTTGGGAATGACGTTAAACACAAATCTGCTGGTGAGGTTCCAGTTTTGGAGGTTTGGGGAATGTGGAGCACCCCTTTATCACCATTGCTCCCTGTTCCACTATGACCCGGAGTGGTAGTACCTGTTAGGGTCCCATCTATGGGCTAAATAGAAAAATGTATTTATAAAAAAATTGTATTATGCATTAAGAATTGATTTATTTCAAAACTTTATCGGCATTAAATGACCCACTGAGGTTGATAAGCCGTAAAACAAAACAAACAAACAAACAAACAACAATCAAACCCTGGACGAGACTGTTTGCATTTCACATAGCGCTAATACCCTTAGGAAAGGTATGCATCCAACTACTCTCCTTTCAGCTAAGTAGTAGGGCAAACTGGTCTCTTTAACCTTGGTTAGGCAACCAGTCTAGGTGAAAGAAAACTCTGAATTCAAACCTGTTAAAATCCGCTTAAGAAATTGACCTTGTGTCACATCCTGCTCGTTCGAAGGGGTTGAAGAGATGCCGATAGGTACGCGTCTTACGTCACTGACGCATAAAAATCTAAAAGGACTCAGAAAAATCGTATCCATGCGTTTCAGTGTTTTGTTTTTTTCTTCCCACACCATTTCCAGCTAATTGTAAATACATTTCAATATTTTCTTGGAAACGAATTCCATTGTATGGGTTACAAGGTAGGGGTTAGACGCCTTTAGTTGTTCATAGATAAAAACCCTGCAATTTAATAAGAAACTTTAATTGGGACCCATCAAATTTCCCGGGGACCCATTCAAATCAAATCCGTGCGTCCCAGGACGCACTAGATTGAAAAGCTATCAGCATCACTGATATATATATATATATATATATATATATATATATATATATCATCATCATCATCATCATCTGCCGAATGCAGAACCCTTTGTTTATTTGATTAATATTCAATAACAGAAAGATAATTAACTGCAAAACTCATTTGTAGCACCTGCGTAAATTATTTTTTTAAATAATTAACATTGTCTGTACATCAACGTTGTGGACTTATGACATTTAATTTTCAATAGCTTTCATATTCTAGGGATCTAATTGCCTGTCTTAATTAAATTTACCTGTTGATTGTAGGTGGGTGTTTCAAGCAATTAGTTTCCCCCGTTTTAAAAATATCGTCATTTTTTTTTACCTTTCTTTTTTAGTTCGTGGGTAAGAGTTTATAAATAAAGGCATACATGGCTTATTCCTTAGTTTATACTAGAAGCGGCTACCCGACGTTGCCTAGGTAGAAGGGGAAGGGCAAAAGTTAGTCTCGCAGATCCATTATTACAGAATTGTGCGTTGGATCCTTGCCGGATGTCTCATCAAAATCCCGACATAAAAAGACCTTGCGGTATGCTTAAAAAAGGTCCCTTAGATGACATCCAGTGTCTGCACAGGGCTGAATGTATGTATTTGTTGGTCGACCAAGATAGGTATATCCACGCGTGGGAGTCCACAGAAGATCGGGTAATCCTTAACCTTTTCCTCGTAAATTGTACCATAAAATAAACTGAACCTTCATTTTATGTCCGTGTTTTTGCAATAAATGTTTTATTTTTCTTGCACCCGTTATTTTACAATACTAAATATAATTTCTTACGATGAAAAAGTTAAGGATTACCAGAAAATTTATTTAGTATTGTAAAATAACGGGTGCAAGAAAAACAAAACATTTATTGCAAAAACACAGACATAAAATGAGGGTTCAATTTATTTTATGGTAGGAATTTACGAGGAAAAAGTTTAGGATTACCGAAGATCGTTGCTTAGCAGTGCTCAGCATGTTTTGTTTGTCTGACTCTGATTTTTTGTGAGATAGGGGGTAAGTGGCCGTACAGCTGCTTTTTCGGGGGTAGTGGGTGTAAAGAAAAAAGAAATGACTCATTGTCTTCAGAAAATCTATGTCCAAACACCTTGTCCTTTCTACCTCTATAAAAAAATAAATAAATGAATAAAACAAAGTTACTTTAAAAAAATTTATGATTTTCGATTAATCTCCTGGTTGTCAGGAATTTCATCCGTTCAGACAAACGTGGAACTAATGTTTCTTGAAGGATTAGTTTGAAAACAATTTAGGCAGGGGGTGGGTAGGGGGGGTGAGATCAATCATGTGGCACTGTTGAGGCAGGAAATTGAGCAAGGGTAAATGAAGAGGAAATACAGCAGAAGATTCCTTAAGGCGATTCTTTTAGTACACCCCCACCCCACCCCTTCACACTCATATTTTTATTAGAATTATCGTATTAAAAGTGCAGAGAACGAGTTGTGGGGTGGGGGAATGCTTATCAATCAGCTTTCTTGTTCCCCCCTCTCTCCCTCCCCCCTCTCTCTCTCACTCTCTCCAGTCCCTTTTATAAGTGATTGGCTATATACATATTTACCAACTCCTCCACACGAGCAGGATACGACACAAGGTCAATTTCTTAAGCGGAGTTCAACAGGTTTGAATTCAGAGTTTTCCTTCTCCTAGACTGGTTACCTAGCCATGGTTAAAGAACCCAGTCTGTCCTGCTATTTACCCATAGCTGGAGGGAGAGTAGGATTCATACCTTTCCCAAGGGTATTACTGCTAAGTGAAATGCAATTACCACGTTCAGGATTTGAACTCGGGGCGACGAGTCCATTTCCCATGACTTTAACCATTACACCACGCGCTTCTTGATTGGCTATATACTATTGTACCATGTTGCCCTCTGTGATAGCGGAGATAGTTGTCGCACCATGGGTGGTGTTTGAGCCTCGGTAAAAGTCAGTTTTTTAAAAATTTATTTCAAACTGATGTTTTAGGTAGGCAAGCTTGTTTACTGAATTCCATATTTCCTGACACCGACGATGACATTTACTTTGATCTTAAAATAAACCTTGAAAAATAAACCCGACATCTTCAAGATCAAATATATTACATTGATTATTGACTGGGATCTTATTATAGAAAAATATCTTTAATAGTAGACAGTAATCAGAGCTCTTTTATATGACCCCCCCGGAATGAATTATATAAACTATTTATTTGATTCCTGTCAAGGATGACAAAAGTTGTAACAGCATTTGAATTGATTTACTAGCTGAGTCGGTAGAGATTTCGGCTAGGAATCACAAGGTTCCTGGTTGATGCCGGCCCTCGCCACTCAGCGTATGAGTAGCACAGGGATCTGTGCGGTAAAGTGAGGAGCTGATGGTAGGTATAGCGCTCTACCTCAGACGCTAAAATAATCTCCTTGGTCTAGCGATAGTGACAAGGGGATAGACTCCTCGCTGTCTGGTTGCTACCGATATTAGTCTGCACCGACGACTTTACTTACTTACACTGAGAATAGTTCATAGAAACCTATCTCATATATATATATATATATATATATATATATATATATATATATATAATTGTAGAAAAAAGTTTTTCTCTCTACCACGGTTTTGATGTTCAAGGTACACCTTCTTCCTGAAGAAGGTGTACCTTGAACACTGAATTACGAAATATATTGAGAACTTTTGTATTAACTACTAATGGTACTACAATGAAAACGTTGTAGCTACATTTGATGAATATATATATATATATATATATATATATATATATATATATATATATGTGTGTGTTGTGTGTGTGTGTGTGTGTTTGTGAGTGCGTGCGCGTTGAAATGGAAATGAATCCGACAATATGTTGAAAGGATAAATGAATAAAGGAAAGAAAATGTTGAATGGATAAAATTGATTTTATGAATTATCAACACGTGTTTTGGCCAGGAGTTTGTTCATGTACACATTGTATTCCATTTATTATTATTATAAATAATTCAAATTTTGAAGTATTCGAAAAAAAATCTTTTGTCGAATACATCAAAATTCTCTGTATTTTGACCGTTTGAACTTCAAATAACAAACATTTTACCCTGAAGAAGGCCGTTTTTCTTTGTATACCTAAATATTTTATAATTTTCTATTATTATTGTTTTATTTTATATCTAAAATAATAATAAATAGAATACAATGTGTACATGAACAAACTCCTGGCCGAAACCTATGTTGGTAACTCAATTTTATTCATTCATTCAACATTTTCTTTCCTTTATTTATTTATCCTTTCAACACACACACATTATATATATATATATATATATATATATATATATATATATATATATTAATATTTATATTTTTGCTTGAAGGCAATTACAATGCGCATATCGCATAAAATTCGATAATTATAAAAGATAATAATGACAAGTGAATTTCACAAAGAATTACTCGGTGTGTAGAATATCGTACAGACTGTTTCAGTATATATATATATATATATATATATATATATATATATATATATATATGTGTATTGTAAAAGATCGAATATTTCTTCTTTATGATCTTCAAGTGTAGACGTTCAAGTCTTCTAGTTGTTTTTCGTAAATTGGAATAAAAAAAATGTCCCATATTTTTTACCCAAGTGCTTTCAGCCATTGATATATATATATATATATATATATATATATATATATATATATATATAATCACGTCAGCACCAATAGCAATTGATGGAGAAAGTTTTGGGGCTCACACAGAATCAACAGTGGGAAGCGATCCTATACATGTCAGCATAGCTGTGACTTTTTAAAAGACTTATTATTGGTATTTTAAGCGTATTGTATTACTCACACATTTTCCATTTCCGCCCACGTCTTCCAGAATTACATCACACACCTCTCTCTGTATGAAAATGATACAACGGAAATTTGTGCATGTCAACCCCCAGATACGAATAACACAATAATACAAGTTTTTGAATTTTTTTGTGAGGGGTAATATCAACAGTGTTATGATTAATGTATATTGGCATTTCAGTCTCGGAAGACTATAATATAGTTTTTGTGCCCCTTAAGTTACAGCGCCTCCCATGACTGTGAAGTACAATGTTAAAAAACATTCTCGACCACAGATGTCGCATGTGAAGACTGTTCCTGAAGATGTTGATATGCCGGCGCTTTGTTGCCGCTGCTTTCTTCTGGGCCTCTTAGCTTCATGGTGTTGCCAGAGTGACTTCAGACATGAACAGTCCTCTACAGAGAGCCTGTCACCACCGAGAGCGGTCATGAGCCAAATTCTCCCAGCTGGAAGGGGCAATGCCAAAGCACCTGAGATCTTTTAATCTAAGGGGTCCTAATAAACAGAATGCTCAATATGGAAGTTAATTAAATTTACACATTTGTCGGGGTTAATCCCCCGTAGCTTTGTTTTTTACCATAGCCAGTAATTTGGTCCTAAATAAATTCCTGTCGGCTGGGGCGTTAGAATATACCGACTGCACCTCTGCAGAGGGGTTAAACTCGACCCGCGATGCTTGAGGACGGAATCCTGGTGGATGAGCAGTCCATGATATGCAACACTTCACTTTAGCCCTTACTTAGCTAGACGGGCGGTCGGAGAGGCCCTTTCAATCAATCGGCGAGTCACATCAAGCTCTTGTACCTATATGATTATCCCAACCCTATTGCCCTTATGGCAAACCCCAACCCTTTTTATCATATGGGTGCTAGAAGAGTCTACATGTCCTGGAAATGACGCTAGACTCTATCTGATGGTGGGTTCCAGTTCTGGAAGTTTGGGGAATGTGGAGCACACCTTCATCACTTTTTAGTAGTAATGGATCTGCAAGACTAGTTTGCTAACCATTACACTACGGTGGGATGTGCCGCAAAGTTGCAAGGTCCAGTGAGGATCTCAAATCACTTTTTAGTAGTAATGGATCTGCAAGACTAGCTTGCTAATCATTACACCACGGTGGGACGCCCAAAGACGACAAATATAGTTTAAGATTCCCTTACGTAACAGTTTTTATTAGAATCCCAAGAGGTTGTGACCAGATTGAAAAACTCCTAAGGAGATGACTCAAATATTGCAAATTGGGTCGCCCCCTTCCAAAAAGTTTAATTTCAGCTTCGATAAGTTGACCACGTTGAAGAGAATGTTATTAAAAATGACTCATCTATTGCAATATTGAAAATCGGCCACTATCCAATGAGACAATTAAAGGACACCTCCTAATATCGAAAAGGTGTCTGGAGAAGGGATCATCCCGAGGAAAATGAGTTTTAAATTATTTACAAATAGCATCATTTTCTGTATCAAAATCTGGAATGTCGGGATATCCCCCCTCGAAAGGGTTCTTCTTGTGGATCATTTATGAGCAATTAGATAAACGTTTGTAAAAAGAAACGCACCTTATTTATCGACCACTTGTTTCAGCTCCGTTTCCTGCGAAATTCTGAGAGGTGAGATTGCTTCGTAATCGCAGGTGGCATTTTCAAATTGGCTTTTGATTCCTTAAGTGTGAATTAGTCTTGTCTTTTGCTCTCTTCATGACTAAACATCTCTCCCTCTCCTCTCTCTCTCTCTCTCTCTCTCTCTCTCTCTCTCTCTCTCTCTCTCTCTCTCTCCTTTTATTTCTTACCCCTTTCCTTTCTTTCTGTCTCTTCTTTATTATCGCTTCCTACTCTTCTGGTCCCCCTCTCTCTCTCTCTCTCTCTCTCTCTCTCTCTTTCCTTGTCTTTTCTCTCTCTCTCTCTCTCTCTCTCTCTCTCTCTCTCTCTCTCTCTCTCTCTATCATTTTTCTTTTTTTCTTCCTTTGAAACATTTCTGCTATCATAGATATTTCCTCCTCTCTCTCTCTCTCTCTCTCTCTCTCTCTCTCTTCCTTCTTTTCTCTCTCTCTCTTCCTTCTCTCTCTCTCTCTCTCTCTCTCTCTCTCTCTCTCTCTCTCTCTCTCTCTCCTTTTATTTTCTTACCCCTTTCCTTTCTTTCTGTCTCTTCTTTATCATCGCTTCCTACTCTTCTGGTCCTCTCCTCTCTCTCTCTCTCTCTCTCTCTCTCTTCCTTGTCTTTTTTCTTTCTCTCTCTCTCTCTCTCTCTCTCTCTCTCTCTCTCTCTCTCTCTCTATCTATCTATCTATCTATCTTTTTCTTTCTTTTTTTCTTCCTTTGAAACATTTCTGCTATCATAGATATTTCTCTCTCTCTCTCTCTCTCTCTTCTCTTTCTCTCTCTCTCTCTCTCTTCCTTGTCTTTTCTCTCTCTCTCTCTCTCTCTCTCTCTCTCTCTCTCTCTTTCCTTGTCTTTTTTCTTTCTCCCTCTCTCTCTCTCTCTCTCTCTCTCTCTATCTATCTATCTTTTTTCTTTCTTTTTTTTCTTCCTTTGAAACATTTCTGCTATCATAGATATTTCTCTCTTCTCTCTCTCTCTCTCTCTCTCTTTCTCTTTCTCTCTCTCTCTCTCTCTCTCCTTGTCTTTTCTCTCTCTCTCTCTCTCTCTTCCTGTCTTTTCTCTCTCTCTCTCCTCTCTCTCTCTCTCTCTCTCTCTCTCCTTTATTTTCTTACCCCTTTCCTTTCTTGCTGTCTCTTCTTTATCATCGCTTCCTTCTCTTCCAGTCCTCTCTCTCTTTCTCTCTCTCTCTTGTCTTTTTTCTTTCTTTCTTTCTCTCTCTCTCTCTCTCTCTCTCTCTCTCTCTCTCTCTCTCTCTCTCTCTCATCACTACTTTCTTTCTCTTCTTTTCTTCCTTCTCTCTTTTCTTTCTTGCTGTAATTTCTCTCTCTCTCTCTCTCTCTCTCTCTCTCTCTCTCTCTCTCTCTAAGAAACTAACATATATAACGAGGAGATAATCAAGATATACTTAGAGAGGGGTAAAGTGAGAGGCAAAATGTGAAATGAGAGACGGGTCAGTTTTTGACTTCATTGCAAATTACGACTAATTAGAACCAATTAACACATAATTTTTTACAAACATAACTCAATCCTAGAACTAAGATATAATTTAATATAATTTTCGTATCTTTAAACTAAACAGTAAAAAAAACCTTTAGGACACAAACATTGATTCGCTCGGCTTTAGTATGATAATAGATTGTATATGTATATATAAAAAGTATGCTCCGTACATATATAAAAGTAAAGTCGTCGGGGCGGCCTAAAGTCGGTACCAGCCAGTCAGCGAGGGAGTGATAGACTCCCTTTTCAATAGCGCTAGACCAAGGAGATTGTTTTTGGCATCTAAGGTGGAGCGCCACACCTACCATCAGCTCCTTACTTTACCGCACAGATCCCTGTGCTACTCATGCGCTGAGTTGGCGAGGACCGGTATCGAACTAGAAACCTTGTGGTTTCTAGCCGAACGCTCTACCGACTGAGCTAACCCGGCCCTATTTAGCTATTTTTTAAGTACAGTTAGATAATTTTGACTAGGTCCTTTTAAAAGTAGCTCGCGAACCGAAAATATGTGGACATCCCTGCACTATGCATAAAATAACACCAGACGGGTTGACATGTCGTTAAAATCAACCAACCGACCTACAAGATTTGTCCTCTTTAGCTTACCCTTTTTCTGTTTTGAAGAGGAGTGCTGTATATATTTCCATTTTTGTTTTTATTTTATTTTTCAGAATTCTCTCCTTTCTCATTCTTCACATTCCTTTCTTAAAGTAAGTAATTAGTTGTCTTAAACTTAAACGTTTATTCCTCTATCAAGCTGATAATGGTATCCCGGGATGATTCACCCTCAATGGAAGTGATGGCAGCGGCGGCAGCGGTGGAGGATGTTGCAGCAGCGATCTTTTTCCTTGACTCTCATATCAAATCAACAAAATGTCGGCTTTCAATTACATGCGTTTATGCTTCCGCCGCTACGCCACCTCCCCTTTTTTGTCACTCCCTGTTTTAACACCGCTCATTTGCTGCCAGCGCATTTTTGCAATGTCTGAGTCCGCCGCAGACGGGATCGGATCAAATTCCAATTGAATCGGGAAAATTGTATCAGCCGGGCTAGACGAATAGAGTTTCCACAGGTAATTGGGTGGTGTCTACAACATTCGAATCACACGAGTAATCAACAGACCCTGGGGTTGTCGCAAGAAGAGGGGGGTGAAGGGGGTACAAGGGATTGGTTAGGGTTTTGTAAAGGCACAAGAGAAACTTGAAAAGGGTATGTAGTTAGGTTCAGTGTTGAGAAAACAATGTTTAGACGTTTCCGCCCTTTGTTGGTGGGTTGGCCGAGTTGGCTGTGGTTATTGGACAAGTTGAAGTGAGATTTGATTTTGAAATAGGTGTGTAAATGGCTTGTCACGTCTTGTTTGATGTAATCATTTATCGATGGGTTGCCAACTTAACGAAGAATCAAGTGACCATATTTCACTATCGTCACTTCATTCTACACTTTTCTTTAGTTTGGAGGAGAAGTATTTTCATTTGTTGATGAATCATCCCTAATAATATTCTTAGTTCAGTTTGACCACCTACAAAGCATGAAGTATAGAAAGATGAAGGATAATGCTAGTCAAATTATGGCTGACTTTTGAAGACGGTCGAAAATTAAAACGGAAAGTTTTTTGGTGGTCCCCAATAGCTGTTTTAACTACAGTCTATGAATTAACATTTTGCGAATTGGGTTACGGTTTTTAGGGGATTAAGGTTTTTTTTAATTACGTATTACTTTTAAAAATAAATAAATAAACCAAATTCACCCAATTACTATACATTTAATGTTGAAAAATATTTTTTAAACTAAGTTTAATTGAAATTATACATTACAATACTAACAGAAACAACTGTCTCAATAATAGATTCAATAATTAATTTCAATGGTTAATTAAATATATAGTAATTTGGGGGTTTGTTGTTTTATTTTTTTTAAGCAATACGTAATTAAAAACAACCTTTAATCCCTAAAACCGTAACCCAATTCGCAAATGTTAATTCATAGACTGTATTTAAACTATCATTGGGTACCACCAAAAAACTATGTATCTTTTGAAGCGTAACACAGATTCTCAAAAGATACGGGGTTCAACGTTAACTTTCCTACACACACACACACATATATATATATATATATATTATATATAATATATATATATATACTAGCAGAAGTATCTGGTTCAGGACCGTACTAAAAAGGATTTTATGAACAGGTGGGTGGGAGGAGGGTAAGAAGAAAATAAATGAGCAAATTCTTTATCATTTTTTAAAAAATCGCTAAGAATTTGGCGTATTACAATGTTCTTTTATTTTAGGATTTTTTTTTTTTTACAATTAAAGTATTTTTTTAAAAAAAATGTAATCCTAAGCCTATGAGTGGTTTTAAACATAATTTTATTTTCTGAAAACTTTTTTTTAAAATATGACAAAAATTTAAATTTCAAAATATCGAATTATTTTCGTCCCCGTTTTTCAAAGAATATATCTAAAGCTTAAATTTGACTAAATGATATTTTCCTGTTTCTTATAAAATTATATGAGGTAAATTTTTTTTAAACGTCATCGAACCCATGATTTAGACTCGTAAATTCTTTGCGTACTTGGATAACTCTATAACTGTGATCTGTTTCGCCTCACCCGGACATTGAGCGGTTAACACCCAAATATTCTAGTAGCGATTGAACAAAACATGTGCTTAACCTGGGTCAAAGAATTTTAGTTGAAAAGTACAACAGATGTAGTTGAATGCTAAAATTCTTTTCTATTCTAATTTAACACGTATAACAAATTTATGTTAAAAATGTGATTCAGTAACGATTGATGACAAAACTTGTATTAAGCCGTTATTGGTAAATGGGGATTAACATGCACACATTTTCCTAGAAACATTTTCTCAATAAGCGCTCCGAGCGATAGGTACTGCTATCCATTGGAGAGCAACTATGAGATTCTAAGTATCACCATATTCCCTGAGAGAAATTTACCCCCCCCCCAATATTTTAATACAATAAAACCTTGCATAAAGGTTAATCATTATCTTGACATTTTTTGTCAAGTCGAAAGAAGAAAACATTAAAAATAACTCTCGATGATTTTTAAAATAAAATTTTCAGCTTACGGAAATTGAAAATATGAACAAAAAAAATAAATGTCTACACAAACGATTTGCTTATAAGCGTGCAATGAATGTGATTAGGTAATTATTAACCTTGACAGATTGACATTTGCCATTAAAAATTCACTTTTCAAATGTCTAATAATCTTTTCTTTTCTTTTGTATGTAAGTCACTTTTTCTTGCGTTCAGGAAAAGAAAAAATATTATCTTTCAAATAAACGTAACAACTTACCGAGGTATGTGAAAAACTTTTTCAAGGAATATGTGTTCTTGATTTAACCAGATTGTTGTCCAGTACATTATTATCTAAGATGTTTCTTTTTTTCTTTTCGCATTAGTGGGGATACTCTATCTATATCTTCTATATATATCCCCAATCTCTTTTTTTTCAACCCTGGTCTTTTCAAAGTCTAACACAGTTCTGATCTCTTGAACGTATAGACGTTGTTTCTAACCTTGCCATGGATCTTTAAAGTCACCTGTCAGTCTCGCAGCGAACGGTAAAAATGGCACAACGAAAAATAAATCTATCTTCTCGTCGGTGGGTTTATATAGAACTAAAAAATCGATTTGTACCTATTGATACCTTTCCCTTGAGTATAGTCCGAAATTGAATCTAGATAGGGCGACTGGAGTTTGAACTCACCATTACGATTTTGCGTCCAGCACGTTGCCGCATGCGCCACCGGAACTCACTCCTTCCTTCCAATTTATATACAAAGGTTTGGTGTAAAATATTTCTGTTGCTTCGAAAAAATGCATCTCCCCCTCATGAAAACTTTCTTTTTTTTTTTTTAGAATTACTGTCATATTGAGATTTTTGGCTTCGATGAAGGAAAAACTTGATGTTGGCCAAAGAATGTCGCGAAAAAGCGATGATTTTTAGAAATTTAGGTAAAGAAAGTGCGGTGAGGTGGGCTTCTAAAGCACTTCACGTGTCAATAAATCTTTCATTCAGCCGATTATCGACGATTTAAAATAAAAGGGGGGAGCGGAGGGAAACAGCAAACAGCAAAGTGTTCGAATTTCCTTCTAATCTATATATTGTTCTTATAAAGCGTCACATGTGGATGACGCATTCCCATATATATATCTTTATTCCTAGTGGACTTCGGGGAGCGGGATATGGTTAAAATCCCAAAATGTTGGAAAAACACTGCCCTACACAAAATGCTATTTTTTTCTTGTTTTGTTTGTTTTTTTGTTTTTTTTGGGGTTTTTTTTTTTCAAATACGTCATCTGATAAGATTTTTGTTTTATTGGACTTGGCTTGTTTTTGCTTTTATTTGAAGTTTGTTTATTTTGGGAAGGGGCTTTTAACAAAAAAATTCATCTTGTTTTTGTTTTTTTTGTTTTTTATTTAATTCTATTCTATTCTATTTATTGTTATGTTATTATTTACTTTGCTTTTTTGTTGGGAGGGGATCATTTTTTAAAATTTGTATTATTTTCTTAATTTTTCATCATCTCAGTCTCAGGTTTTGTTTGGTTTTTATTTCATTTAATTCTTTAAAAAAATAAATCATTTTCTCCCTAAAGAAGATTGAAAATCAAGAATCAATTTGTGATGAATTCACATTATATCTCCTTTAATCTCTCTCTTT
>CM042159.1:55578759-55592431 GCA_023376005.1 Doryteuthis pealeii | reverse complement strand
TAACACTGAAAATACCAGAACAAACAATATGTTCCTGAATAACAATTAAGTTCATTCTGCAAATAATGCGCCCAGCCACACGATCTAAACACATTTTATATATTCGTCTGTTTAAAACATGCATTGTACTGATCTCGAACAACATTCGTATTTTCAGTGTAGTATTTACCGGAAACGGAAAATGGCCGCCAAATATATGGCTTCCTCCAAATGAAAATAAAACCAAGGGACGAGGTTACTCCCTCCATTATGTAGCTAATTTCATGATAGACATAACTTATGCACACCCTGTATAAATGTCGTTTTGATAGATGAAGCCGCATTGTTATATTGAATAGAGACCAAGAGCTTTTGATGGGAAAGTTCTTGAATTTCTATGTCCACAGAATCATCTCTGTCTGCCCTATGGAAAGTTTTTTCATCTTACATTTCCCCTATAATTCATGGCTCTACCGTGTTCTCATCTCACCTATTGCTATTAATATTGTTCAGTTATCGTCGAGGCAAAGGCTATTCAATCTTTTTATGCTGTGAATAATATAAAATCTGTTGGGTTCTTGAGGTAAGCAAGAATCAATCCCGGAGGCTGGTGTCATACACAATAAAATGACATCCGATGGACAACGTCTTTCCCTTTTCAAAGTGACACTTCCGAAAAACGCAAGGAATTCAGTCCCGGGAGTGAAAGAAAGAAGAGAAGAAGAAGAAGGAAGAAGAAGAAGAAGAAGAAGAAGAAGAAGAAGCAAGGTTCCTCAGGCGTCGAGAAGTTATATAAGCACTCCGAAGACCGGATGCGGAGCAAAGCGCTCACTACGTGGGCGTTTGGAAACGAAAAAAAGTGATGACCCCCAAGGGTTTATTACTTAGTCGACACCTAAACATGCTGTTAATTGCCTATATAAAAATAAGAACTCAACATTCATCTATCAGCGATGCCTAACGCTTTTTGTGAGTAACTTATAATAGAAACGTATTTTCATCTATATACTATATTATATTACTAGATATATATATAATACTATATATATATATTTTAAAGAAAGGAAATGATCCACAAATCCTTGGATTTGACATTATCTCCGACCACAAGCATCACGGAGTAAATGAGCTCTGATGATATTTTTGTAACATCGACAATACTTGATCAAGAATCAGCTAATGATTATACTTATGAATTGTTTTCTCTTAACAGCTGTGTGATGTTTTCATACACCATTTTCATAACTTATATCTATCCTATCTATCTATCTATCCTCTCTCTCTCTCTCTCTATATATATATATATAATATAATATATATATAATATATACATAATATATATATTAATGTGAATTTCTATTTTAACATTCCTACGTAATATATATATATCAATCCAGGACGAGCTGTTTGCATTTTCAGTAGCTTTAAATAACATTGACAGGTTTAGGATCCAGCAAATTCTCCCTCTAAGCTAGGGGAATACCAGGGCAGACTGGACTCTTTAATCTTGTTTTGGAACGCTTAGACCAGACAATTATAAGTCACGAGAATGTCATATCGCGGCGTCAAGTGTCGCAATTGCCCAAAATGGCGTAACAACCATTACTATTTATATCTTGTCCCATGCCAAGGGCAGATTACTCTGTCTCAATGCGTAGACCATAGGGGCAGTCATGTGTATTACTACAACAAAAGAAGAACAGCGACAACATTAAAAATAAGCATATGTTTTCATCAAAACCGAATTATTCATTAATAGAAAGAAAACAACAAAAAATCATTATCATCCGAACACAATAGTCTGTCTAACAAGAGTGACGATCGTTGTTGCAGTTTTAAGGGGTACAAATAAGAACAACGACGGGTAACAAAGTAGGAAATGTATTTAAGCAAAAAAGGTAGACAAATACAATACAGAGAAGTGGAATTACGTCCACAAATAGAATTGTAGCTGCACTTTCGCATGCTATTCTCAACACAAATTATCCCGTTACTTATAGTAACCGTCGGCGCAGATTAGTTTTATACGGATGTACCAGCTATACAACGGAAACACTTCGTAGCCAAACAAGATGTACCGAGAATGTATGGACTGAAATCTTTTATCTTCCAAAAGCACGGCACGATCCATTGTATACAATTGCTAGCGATTGTATTCCCTCTTGGCGATGAGGTTGATGTTGGAAAAGGTTTCTCCCCTTGCCGTCAGACTTCCACAAGATGACGTTTACCCACCCTGGGTAATTCTAAACAGCCCGGAAAGCTCTCGCTCCTCTCTCTCTCTCTCTCTCTCTCTCATTGATCCATGGCATAATATATCAACTACAGTAGCGCACTACGACCAAGTGTCTCCCATCCAGTCTATTAAGTCTTTGGGAGTAACCGTCCCCCCGACCATAACATACTAGTTGTTACCCACTCCTGATGAACGTATCCCTTTCTACGACCCAACCACGCTTCGTCAGATATAACCAAGTCAAGATCCGATTATTCTATTCCTAGTCCAAAATGACAACCTCTTTTTTTCTGTCCTACAGACCTTATCGTTCCTGTTTTTGTTGTGCTAGATATTACGTTACATGTGGCTCAGACGAATAAATCTGTCTTGTTTGATAGTTACATCTTTGTGATTTTTCAATTAACCATATATGGATTCACCTACACTTAAAGACTTCAATGAAGCCTTCCAACTATATAAGAAGCTGTTTAGACCATGGAAGTAAAACTACAATAAATTTCGGATCAATCATGAGTTTACCGCCTTCGGCACTACCGAAATCCAGATTCGAACGCCGATCTCTCCTTTTATCATATTATGACAACCCGGATCTCCCTGCAACCGCCAGTTCCCTAGAACGGGAAACTCTGAATTCTAAATGTTCTAAAAATCTGTTAAACGTTTAAAAAAATCGATTGTCACATTCTCGCCTCGTTGGAGGAACTGAGGTAAATACATGACATAGTACAGAGAAAAAGTTTTCTTATCCAAAAGTTCGGCTAATGGACTGGTTAGGTTACGGATTTATTGAATCATCACATATCACAGCCCATATACACCTGAACTTAGATAACTTGCTCATAGTTCGAGTCAGAACACTACCACTCACCCCATGCCAACAAGATCCCAAAGAAATCCTTCAATCTATTCATGCTTGCTTACCTCTTTCCAACTAAAGAAATAAAACCGAGAATATAAATGGAATTCCATCACAACATTGATCCTTGATTTTCAAATCTCTAGAGAAATGATTTATTTTTTTAAGAATTAAATGAAAGTAAAATAAACCAACAAACACTGAGACTGAGATCGAAAAATTAAAGATTAAAATAAACAAAAATTTTAAAAATGATCGCCCTCCCAACAAAAAAGCAAAGTACAATAATTCAATACACAATAAAAAATAGAATAGAATAAGAATCCTATAATAACAAAAACAAAAACAAAAAACAAAAACAAGATGAAATTTTCTTTCTTAAAAGTCCCCCTTCCCAAAATAAAACACAAAACTCAAATAAAACAAAACCCAAGCAAGTCCAATAAAACACAAAATCGATCCAGAATGACGATTTGAAAAAAAAAACCCAAAAAAACAAAAACAAAACCAAAACAAACAAAATAGCATTTCTGTGCATAGGCATGTTATATCCCAACATTTTGAATCCTTTAACCCCTTCCCGCTCCCGAAGCCATCTTAAATGGACAAAACGTTTTTGAATTGGCTCCATCCAATGATGACCGCTACTACTAATGAACAACTTTAAGCAACATGAGATAAAAAATTACGACACTATTGCGTTTTCGCTGTTTCCCTCCCCTCCCCTTTATTTTAAATCGTCGATAATCGCGCTGATGAAAAGATTATGACACGTGAAGTGACTTTTAAGCGCCGAACCCTCACCCAACCTTTTTCCTTTACCCCTAAATGTTCCTTAAAAAATCACTCCGCTTTTCGCACGAATTCTTTGGCCACATCAAGTTTCTTCAATCGAAGCCCCAAAAAAAATCCTCATTGACGAGAATTCTAAAAAAAAAAAAAAAAAAGAAAGTTTTCGATTGAGGGGGGAGATGCATTAGTTCGAAGTCAAGCAGAAAGTATTTTAACAAACTTTGTATATAATTTGAAAGGGTAGGAGGATTCCCGTGGCGCAATGGGCAACGTGCTCGGAACTGCAAAATCGAAGACGTGAGTTCAACCTCAAGTACGCGCCTATAGATTCAATTTACGGCACTACAATACTCAAAGGAATATCAATAGACATCGATTTTTCATTCTATAATAACCACCGACGAGATGTGAATTTATTTTTCGTTGTGCATTTTTTCCGTGTCGCGAGACTGACAGTAACCTTAAAAGATCCATGCAAAGGTTAGAAACAACCGTCTATACTCGTTCAAAGATCAGATGTGTGACTTGACAAAGACCAGAGCTGAAAAAAAAAGAGATCTGGGTTTGAAACTTATATAGTGCACGTCTCCCCACCATAATGCGAAAAGAAAAAGAAAACATCTTAGATAATAATGTACTGCCCACCCCAACAATCCTGTATAAATCCAAAGACAAATATTCCTTGAAAACAGTTTTGCACAGTACCTCGTAGTTGTTACGATTTATTTTTGAAGAGATAACTATTTTTCTTTCCTGAACCAAAGAAAAAAAGTGACTTAACCTACAAAAGAAAAGAATAAGATTATAGACATCTTGAAAGTGATTTTAAATGGCATGTCAATCTGTCGAAGTTATATTCATACCTAATCACCATGCATTGCACGCTTAATAAGCAAATCGTTGTGTAGACATTACTTATTTTTTTTTTTTGTTCATAATTTTCATTTCCGAAGCTGAAAATTTTTTATTTTAAAGCATCGAGATATTTTTAATGTTTCTTTCTTCGAATGGAACAAAAAAATGCAAGATAATATTAAAACCTTTATGCAAGTTTTATTGTATTAAATATTGGGGGGTGTAAATTTCTCAGAAATTTGGTGATAGCCTTAGAAATCTTATTATTGCTCTCCACTGATAGCAGTACTATCGACTCGGAGCGCTTATTGGAAAATGTTCTAGGAAATGTGTGCATGTTAATCCCCAATTTACCAATAAGCGCATTAAGTACAAATCGTTTTTCATCAAGTTACTCGGAATTCAGCATTTTAACATAATTTGTCATACGTGTTAAACTGTAGAATAGAAAGAATTTTAGCATTCAAACTACATCTGTTTGTACTTTTTCAAAATTAAATATCTTTGACCCAGTTAATCACATTTTCAATCGCTACTAGAATATTGGTTTAACGGCTCAAGTGTCGCGAGGGCAAACAGATCACAGTGATAAGTTATCCAAGTCGCAAAGAATGTTACGATCTAAACTCATTTGGGTTCAGATGACGTATTACAAAATTTACCTTCACTATAATATTAAAGAAACAGGAAATATCATTTAGTCAAAAAATTTACGCTTTAGAATATATTCTTTGAAAAACCGGACGAGAGGAGAGTAAGTGTGCGTAGTTGAAAATTTAATTTTGTCATATTTTTAAAAAAGTTTTCAGAAAATAAAATATGTTAAAACCATCCATGGCTTAGATTACATTTTTTTAAAAAAATACTTTAATTGTAAAAAAAAAAAAAATCGCTGAGGAAAGTAAGAGGAGAAGCGACTTTGTAATACGCCAATTCTACGAATTTTTAAATAAAATATAAAGAATTTGCTCATTTATTTCTTCTTACCCTCCTCCCACCCACTGTTCATAAAATCCTTTTAGTACGGTCCGAACCAGCATACTTCTGCTAGATTATATATCAATAGGTATATAATATAATTAAATATATATATATACATGTTGTTGTGTGTGTAGAGAGAGTGTGGAGAGCGTTGAACCCGTATCTTGAGAATCTGTGTTACGCTCAAAGATACATAGTTTTTTGTGTAACCCGAATGAGTAGTTGAGGGAATTAGCAGCGTCATTGAATTAACATTTTGCGAATTGGTTACTTTTAGGGATAAGGTTGTTTTAGAGAGCGTAATTCTAAATAAAATAAACAACAAAACCCCAATATTACAGTAATTTAATTAACCATTGAAATTAATTATTGAATCTATTATTGAACAGTTGTTTTTTTAGATTGTAATGTATAATTCGAAGTAGATTATAGTTTAAAAAATATTTTTTCAACATTAAATGTATGAATTTGCGTGAAGTTTGATTTATTATATTTTAAAAAAGTAATACTTAATTAAAAAACAACCTTAATTCCCCTAAAACATCGTAACCCAATTCGCAAAATGTAATTCATAGGACTGTAGTTAAAACAGCTATTGGACCACCAAAAAACTTTCCGTTTTAATTTTCCGACCGTTCTTCAAAAAAGTCAGCCATTAATTTTGACTAGCATTATCCTTCACTTTCTTATACTCAGCTTGTATGGTCAAACTGCAACTTAAAAATATTATTAGGGATGAGTCCATCAACAAATGAAAATACTTCTCCTCCAAACTAAAGAAAGTGTAATGAAGTACGATAGTAAAATATGTCACCTTATTTCTTCGTTAATGCAACCCCATCGATAAATGATTACATCAGAACAAGACGACAAGCCATTTACACACCTATTCAATCAATCTGCACTTCGTAACTTGTCCAATAACCACAGCAACTCGGCCCAACCACCAACAAGGGCGAACTCTTAAACATTTTTTCTCAACTAAGCGCGTGAGAAAGTAACCCTTTTCACAGTTTCTCTGTGCCTTTTCAAAACCCTAACCAAATCCCTGTTACCCCTCTTCACCTCTTCTTGCACAACCCAGGGCTGTTGATTACTCCGCGTGTGATTCGAATTTTAGACACACCCAATTACCTGCTGGAACATCTATACTAGCACCGTGATACAATTTTCCGATTCAATGGGAATTTGATCTCGATCCCGTCTGCGCGGACTCAGACATTGCCAAAAATGCGCTGCAGCAAATGAGCCGTCGTTAAAACAGGGAGCTGACTAAACAAGGAGGTGCAGTACGGCGAAGCATTGTAACGCGCATGTAATGAAAGCCGACATTTTGTTGATTATATGAGAGTCATGGAAAAAGATCGCTGCTGCAACATCACTCACGACTGCCGCCGCTGCCATCACTTCCATTGAGGTGTGAATCATCGGATACCATTATTCACTTGATAAGAGGAAATAAACGTTTAAGTTAGACAACTAATTACTTACTTTAAGAAAGGAAGTGAAGAAGAGAATAGAGAGAATTCTGAAAATAAAATAAAATCATAAATGAAAATATATACAGCACCCTCTTCAAACAGAAAAAGGCCGTAACCTAAGAGGACAATCTTGTCAGGCTCGGATGCGTATGATTTTAACGACATGATCAACCCGTCTGGTATTTATGCATAGTGAGGATGTCCACCATATTTCGTTCGCAGCTACTTTTAAAGACCATCAGTCAAAATTATCTAACTGCTACCCCCTTAAAAAAATAAGCTAAATAGGGCGGGTTAGCCCTCCCAGTCGTTATAGAGCAGTTCGGCTAGAAACCACAAAGTTTCTAGTTCCGATCCCGAGTCCTCGCAACTCGCGCATGAGTAGCACAGCGAATTCTGTGCGGTAAAGTAGGACGCGGTTATGGTAGGTGTGGCGCTCCACCTTAGATGCCAAAAACAACTCCTTGGATTCTACGCATTGAAAAGGGAGTGCTATTTACTCCTCGCTGACGGCTAAGGTACGACTCTCTAGCGCCGACGACTTTACTTTTATATATTACGAGTCCATACTTTTAATATACATATAAATCTATTATCATACTAAAGCCGAGCAATCACATGTTGTTCCAAAGGTTTTTTTTTACTGTTTAGTTTTAAAGATACGAAAATTATATTAAATTATTATCTTAAGTTCTGGATAATATGTTTGCTTATAAAAAAACTTACTGTCGTTAATTGGTTCTAATTCAGTGCGTAATGCAAATGAAGTCAAAAACTGACCCGTCTCTCATTTCACATTTTGCTCTTCACTTTACCCCTGCTCTAAGTATATCTGCATTATTCTCCTCGTTATATATGTTAGTTTCTTAGAGAGAGAGACGAGAGTAGAGAGAGAGCAGAGGAGAGAGAGAGGAAAATTACAGCAAGAAAGAGAAGAGAGAAGGAAGAAAAGAAGAGATGAAAGTAGTGATCGAGAGAGAGAGAAGAGACCGAGGAGGAGGAGAGGAGACAAGAGAGAGAGAGCAGAGAGAGGAAAAGAAAGAAGAAAAAAGACAAGCAGAGAGACGAGAAAGAGAGAGAGACTGAAGAAGAATGAAGCGATGATAAAGAAGAGGACAGCAAAAGGAAAGGTAAGAAAAAATAAAAGGAGAGAAGAGAAGAGAGAGAAGAGAAGAGAAGAGAGAGAGAAAAGACAAGAAGAGAGAGAAGAGAGAAGAAAGAGAAAGAGAGAGAGAAGAGAGAGAGAGGTAGAGAAATATCTATGATAGCAGAAATTTTCAAAGGAAAGAAAAAAAGAAAAAAAAAGATAGATAGATAGAGAGAAGAAGAGAGAGAGAGGAGAAGAAAAAAACAAGGAAGAGAGTAGAGAGAGCAGAGAGAGAGAGACCTGAAAAAGACAAGGAAAGACGCAGAGAGAAGAGAAAGAGAAAGAGAGAGAGAGAGAGAGAGAGAAATATCTCTATGATAGGCAGAAATGCTTTCAGAAGGAAGAAAAAAAGGAAAGAAAAAAGATATAATAGATAAGATAGATAGAGAGAGAGAGAGGAGAGAGAGGGAGAGAAGAGAGAAAGAAAAAAGACAAGGAAGAGAGAGAGAGAGAGAGAGAGAGAGAAGACCAGAAAGAGTAGGACGATGATAAAGAAGAACAGAAAGAAAGGAAAGGGTAAGAAAATAAAAGGAGAGAGAGGAGAGAGAGAGAAGAGAAGAGAGAGGCAAGAGAGAGAGAGAGAGAGAAAAGACAAGGAAGAGAGAGAGAAAAGAAGAAGATGAGAGAGAGAGAGGAGAGAGGAGCAAGAGGGAAATATCTATGCATAGCAGAAATGTTCAAAGGAAGAAAACAAAAGAAAAAATATAAAGAAGAGATGAGAGAGAGAGAGAGATGAGAGAGCAGAGAGAGCAGAGAGAGAGAAGAGAGAGAGAGCAGAGAGAGAAAAACAAAGAAGAGAGAGAGAGAGAAGAGAGAGAGAAGAGAGAGGGGACCAGAAGAGAGGAGCGATAATAAAGAAGAGACAGAAAAAAGAACAGCGGTAGAAAATAAAAGGCAAGAGAGGAGAGAGAGAGAGAAGAGAGAGAGAGATAGAGAGAGAGACGAAAGGAGAGATGTTTATCATGAAGAGAGCAAAGACAAGACTTAATGCCACACATTAAGATCCAAAAGCCAATTGAAATGCACCTGCGATTACGAAGCAATCTCAACCTCTTCAGAATTTCGCAGCAAACGGAGCTGAAACAAGTTGGTCATAAATAAGGTGCGTTTCTTTTTTAACAAACGTTTATCTAACTTGCTCATAAATGACCACAAGGAGAACCCTTTCGAGGGGGGGATATCCCGACATTCCAGATTTTGATACAGAAAAATATGCTAGTTTGCTAAATAATTTAAAACTCATTTCCCGGGCATGATCCTTCTCCAGACATCCTTTTCGATATTAGGAGTTCCTTTAATTGTCTCATTGGATAAGTGGCCGATTTTCAATATTGCATAGATGAGCCATTTTTAAAACATTCTCTCTCAACAGCGCGTCAAAAACTATATCGAAGTGAAATTAAACTTTTACAGGGGCGACCCAATTGCAATAATTGAGTCAATTCTCTTAGATTTTTCCATCTGCCGGTCCACAAACCTCTTGGATTCTAATAAAAACTGTTACGTAAGGGAATCTTAAACTATATTTGTCGTCTTTGGCGTCCACCTGTTAATATGTTAGCAAGCTAGTCTTGCAACTCCATACTACTAAAAAAGGATTGAGATACTCACTGACCTTGCAACTTTGTGGCACATCCCAACCTGTGTTATTGGTTAGCAAACTGTCTTGCAGAATCATTACTACTAAAAAGTGATGAAGTGTGCTCCAATTCCCCAAACTTCCAGACTGGAACCGCACCATCAATAGAGTCTAACTCCATTCCAGGACATGAGACCCTCAAGCCACCGCCTCTACCCATATGATAAAAAGGCGTTTGGGTTTGCCAAAGGCAACTAGGTTGAACGCGTATATCATATAGGTACAGAGCTTGATCGTAGCGTCCGATTGATTGAAAAGGGCCTCTTCGCCGCCCGTTAGCTTATAAGCTAAAGGAAGTGATTGCATATCATGGACTGCTCATCCACCAGGATCCGTCCTCAAGCAATCAGCCGGTCGCCAACCACGGCAAACAGGTCTGCCCCATTGCGTGAGTTAACCCTCTGCGAGGGCAGTCGTATATTCTAACGCCCAGCGACAGGAATTTATTTAGACCAAATACTGGCTATGCGGTAAAAACAAAGCTTACGGGATAACCCGACAAATGTGTAAATTTAATTACTTCCATATTGGCATTCTGTTTATTAGGACCCCTTAGATAACAATCTCAGGTCTTGGCATTGCCCCTTCCACTGGAGAATTTGGCTCATGACCGCCCTCCGGTGCCGACAGGCTCTCCGTAGAGGCAACGTCATGTCGTGAAGTCACGCCTGCGCAACATCATCCATAAGCTATATAATATGAGCCTAGAAGAAAGAACAGCGTCAACAAACGTACCACCGGCATCACGTCAACATACTTCAAGCGTCGGACCTACTCTTATCACATGCGACATGGCACATCTGTGGTCCGACCGGGAGATGTTTTTCTAACATTGGTCTTGTACAAGTACTAGAGACGCCTGTAACGTTAAGGGCACAAAACTTATATTATAGTCTATCGAGCGAAATGCAATATACTTAATTCATAACACTGCTTTAGGACCCCTCACAAAAAAAAACTTTCAAAAACTTGTATTGTTGTGTATTACGTATATGGGTTGAACATGCCACAAATTTCCGTTGTATCAATTTCACAGAGAGAGAGGTTGTTTGATGTAATTACTGGAAGACCGTGAGGCGCGAAATGGAAAAATGTGTGAGTAATACATTACGCTTAAAAATAACCAATAATAATCTTTAAAAAAAGTCACAGCTAGGCTGACATGTATAGGATCGCTTCCCACTGTTGTTCTGTGGCAGCCCCAAAAACTTTCTCCATCAAGCCTGCCTTATGGTGCTTGACTGCTTATATATATATATTATATACTGTATATAACTATATAATATATATATCAATGGCTGAAGCACTTGGGTAAGAATATGGGACAGTTTTTTTACCGTCTAGAGTCCAATTTGAGCGAAAGACAACTAGAAGACTATCAACAGTCTACACTTGAAAGATCATAAAGAAGAAATATTCTCTTTTACAATACACACACACACACCACACACAACACAACACATAAATATCATATATACTATATATTAGTATATATATATATAATTCATACGTATTAGTATTATATACTGAACATGTTCTGTACGATATTCTACACACCGAGTAACTTTTGCGAAATTCACTTGTCATTATACTTTATAATTATCGATTTTATGCGATAGGCCCATTGTAATTGCCTTTCAAGCAAAATATAATATTGAAATATTATATTATATATATACTAGATATATATATATATATATGTATGATAATGTTAATGGATAAATAAATAAGAAGAAAATGATTGAATGAATAAAAATTGAGTTACAACATAGGTTTCGGCCAGAGTTGTTCATGTACACATTGTATATCTATTTATTTATTATTTCTAGATATAAAATAAAACAATAATAATAGGAAAATTATAAAATATTAGGTATACAAAGAAAGAACGGCCTTCTCATGGGTAAAATTGTTTTGAATATTTGAAGTTCAAACGTCAAAATACAGAGAATTTATGTGTTCGAATAAAATTTTTGTTCGATACTTACAAAATTTGAATTATTTATAATTAATATAAATGCGAATACCAATAGTGTACATTAACAAAACTCCTGTGCCCAATAAAAACACACTGTTGATAATTCATTCTATCAATTTATCCATCAAACAATTTTTCTTCTCCTTTATTTCTTCTATCCTTTCCATCATATTTGTCTGGACTTCAGTTTCCATTTCAACGCGCCACGCCACTCCACAAACACACACCACGCATAATCCCTTACTATTATATATACTACTACCTATATAGATATATCATACTAATATATATATAGTCATCACAACTTGTAGCTACAACGTTTCATTGTATACCCACTCACGTAGTCTAAACTTACCAACACAATTCTCCAATATTATCCTCGTTCATTCAGTGTTCAACGCCTAACACTTATTCAGGAGAAGGGTACCTTGAACATCAAAACCGTGGTAGAGAGAAAAAACTTTTTCTACAATTTACTAAATCACAGTGACCTAATATATATTTAATATATATATATATATTATATGGATAGGTTTCTATAAACTATTCTCGTGAAGTAAGTAAAGTCGTCGTGCAGCCTAATACTCGTACACCAGACAGCGAGGAGTCTATCCCCTTAGTCACTGCTAATCCGGCTCAGACAATGACGACTTATATTAGCGGGTCTAGGCTGGAGCGCCAACTTATATCCCTAACCAATCAGCTCCCTCCACTTTACCGCACGAATCCCTGTGGTCTCCGCTGTAGCTATCGAACTCAGCATACCTTCGTGATTTCCTAGGCGAAAGCTCTACCGACTCACCTAGTAACACAGGATCATGATGCGATAAAGTGAGGAGCTGATGTAGGATATAGACGCTCCACCTCATCGCTAAAATAATTCTCTTGTCCTAGCTCATATGACAAAAGGGGATAGAACTCACTCGCGATCTGCTGCTCCCGATTTAGCTGCACCCCGACGACCTTTACTTACTTACACGCGAGATATAGTTCAATAGGAAAACCATCTACCATATAGTATACTATATAGAGTACTATGATATATTAACCATCTCTAATTATAATATAATTATATAATATTGTAGAAAAATGAGTTTTCTGCTTCTACACTGGTTTTTGGATGTCATGTACCCTCTCTCCTGAATATAGGGTTGCTACCATGAAACACTGAATATACGAAAATATATTGAGAACTCTTTGTATTAACTATAATCGCGTATGACTCCCTAAACAACCAACACTCCGAACCATCACCCAGTGGTGAGATCATGCCTCTACATTCATGAGACTATAACTCTTTCACTATCAACTCCAATCACGCTCCTACATAACTACGCGCCTGCTAGCTAAATAGAATATATTCTTCCTTACCTCATCTACGAGTCCCCTCAGCCAAAACACCTCCTAATCGTACACCTAGGTAAATATTACTCCTAAACACAGCTAACACTTTTATTTTACCCGATATATCATTCCCAACCTATTTCGCGTATGACCTTCCGACCTATACCGTGTTAGCTGTTCTATTGTGATGCGTGCGCGTTGAGGAATTACAATGAATCCGACAATCATGTTGAAGGAAGTAAATCGAAATCAACAAGCGAAAGAAAATGTTGAATCGGATAAAATCAAAAAGCATCATGATTGTAATGAATTATCAACACGTTGTTTGCCAGTGAGTTCTGCTTACATTACTCAACATCTGTACTTCCGAGTTTCTCATCT
>CM042159.1:55468759-55573759 GCA_023376005.1 Doryteuthis pealeii | reverse complement strand
GCGCATTTTTGCAATGTCTGAGTCCGCCGCAGACGGGATCGGATCAAATTCCAATTGAATCGGAAAATTGTATCAGCGGTGCTAGACGATAGATGTTCCACAGGTAATTGGGTGGTGTCTACAACATTCGAATCACACGAGTAATCAACAGACCCCTGGGGTTGTCGCAAGAAGAGGGGGTGAAGGAGGGGTACAAGGGATTGGTTAGGGTTTTGTAAAGGCACAAGAGAAACTTGAAAAGGGTATGTAGTTAGGTTCAGTTGAGAAAACAATGTTTAGACGTTTCCGCCCTTGTTGGTGGTTGGCCGAGTTGGCTGTGGTTATTGGACAAGTTGAAGTGAGATTGATTTGAAATAGGTGTGTAAATGGCTTGTCACGTCTTGTTTGATGTAATCATTTATCGATGGGTTGCCAACTTAACGAAGAATCAAGTGACCATATTTCACTATCGTCACTTCATTCTACACTTTCTTTAGTTTGGAGGAGAAGTATTTTCATTTGTTGATGAATCATCCCTAATAATATTCTTAGTTCAGTTTGACCACCTACAAAGCATGAAGTATAAGAAAGATGAAGGATAATGCTAGTCAAAATTATGGCTGACTTTTGAAGACGGTCGGAAAATTAAAACGGAAAGTTTTTTGGTGGTCCCCAATAGCTGTTTAACTACAGTCTATGAATTAACATTTTGCGAATTGGGTTACGGTTTTAGGGGATTAAGGTTGTTTTTAATTACGTATTACTTTTAAAAATAAATAAATAAACCAAATTCACCCAAATTACTATACATTTAATGTTGAAAAATATTTTTTAAACTAAGTTTAATTGAAATTATACATTACAATACTAACAGAAACAACTGTCTCAATAATAGATTCAATAATTAATTTCAATGGTTAATTAAATATATAGTAATTTGGGGGTTTTGTTGTTTATTTTTTTAAGCAATACGTAATTAAAAACAACCTTAATCCCCTAAAACCGTAACCCAATTCGCAAAATGTTAATTCATAGACTGTATTTAAACTATCATTGGGTACCACCAAAAAACTATGTATCTTTGAAGCGTAACACAGATTCTCAAAGATACGGGGTTCAACGTTAACTTTCCTACACACACACACACATATATATATATATATATATATATATATATATATATATATACTAGCAGAAGTATCTGGTTCAGGACCGTACTAAAAGGATTTTATGAACAGTGGGTGGGAGGAGGGTAAGAAGAAAATAAATGAGCAAATTCTTTATCATTTTTTTAAAATCGCTAAGAATTGGCGTATTACAATGTTCTTTTATTTTAGGATTTTTTTTTTTTTTACAATTAAAGTATTTTTTAAAAAAATGTAATCCTAAGCCTATGAGTGGTTTTAAACATAATTTTATTTTTCTGAAAACTTTTTTTAAAAATATGACAAAAATTTAAATTTTCAAAATATCGAATTATTTTTCGTCCCCGTTTTTCAAAGAATATATTCTAAAAGCTAAATTTTGACTAAATGATATTTTCCTGTTTCTTATAATATTATATGAGGTAAATTTTGTAATACGTCATCGAACCCAAATGATTTAGACTCGTAAATTCTTTGCGTACTTGGATAACTCTATAACTGTGATCTGTTTCGCTCACCCGGACATTGAGCGGTTAACACCAAATATTCTAGTAGCGATTGAAACATGTGCTTAACCTGGGTCAAAGATATTTATTTTGAAAAGTACAACAGATGTAGTTGAATGCTAAAATTCTTTTCTATTCTAATTTACACGTATAACAAATTATGTTAAAAATGTGATTCCGAGTAACATTGATGACAAAACGTTGTATTAATGCGTTATTGGTAAATGGGGATTAACATGCACACATTTTCCTAGAAACATTTTCTCAATAAGCGCTCCGAGCGATAGGTACTGCTATCCAGTGGAGAGCAATATGAGATTTCTAAGTATCACCAATTTTCCCTGAGAAATTTACCCCCCCCCCAATATTTAATACAATAAAACTTGCATAAAGGTTAATATTATCTTGACATTTTTTTGTCCATTCGAAAGAAGAAACATTAAAAATAACTCTCGATGATTTAAAATAAAATTTTCAGCTTACGGAAATGAAAATTATGAACAAAAAATAATGTCTACACAAACGATTTGCTTATAAGCGTGCAATGAATGTGATTAGGTATAATATAACCTTGACAGATTGACATGCCATTAAAATCACTTTTCAAATGTCTAATAATCTTTTCTTTTCTTTTGTAGGTAAGTCACTTTTTTCTTGGTTCAGGAAAGAAAAATATTATCTTTCAAAATAAACGTAACAACTACGAGGTATGTGAAACTTTTTCAAGGAATATTTGTCTTTGATTTAACCAGATTGTTGGGGTGCAGTACATTATTATCTAAGATGTTTTTTTTTTCTTTTCGCATTAGTGGGGAGACGTTCACATAACAGTTTCAAAACCCCAATCTCTTTTTTTTTTCACCTCTGGTCTTTTCAAAGTCAACACATCTGATCTTTGAACAGTATAGACGTTGTTTCTAACCTTGCCATGGATCTTTAAGGTCACCTGTCAGTCTCGGCGAACGGTAAAAATGGCACAACGAAAAATAAATTCACTCTCGTCGGTGGGTTTATATAGAATAAAAAATCGATGTACCTATTGATACCTTTCCCTTGAGTATTAGTCCGAAATTGAATCTAATAGGGCGACTTGAGTTTGAACTCACTCATTACGATTTTGCAGTCCAGCACGTTGCCCATTGCGCCACGGGAACTCCTCCTTCCCTTCAATTTATATACAAAGTTTGTTAAAATATTTCTGTTGCTTCGAAAATGCATCTCCCCCTCATGAAAACTTTCTTTTTTTTTTTTTTTTAGAATTACTGTCATATGAGATTTTTGGCTTCGATGAAGAAAACTTGATGTGGCCAAAGAATTGTGCGAAAAAGCGAGTGATTTTTTAGGAAATTTAGGGGTAAAGGAAAGGTGGGTGAGGGTTGGGCTTAAAAGTCACTTCACGTGTCAATAATCTTTCATCAGCCGATTATCGACGATTTAAAATAAAAGGGGGAGGGGGAGGGAAACAGCAAAACAGCAAAGTGTCGTAATTTTCTATCTAATTTGCTAAATTGTTCATTATAAAGCCGGTCACATTTGGATGACGCATTCCAAAAACGTTTTTCCATTTAGATGGCTTCGGGGAGCGGGAAGGGGTTAAAGGATCCCAAAATGTTGGGATAAACACTGCCCTACACAGAAATGCTATTTTGTTCTTGTTTTGTTTTGTTTTTTTGTTTTTTTGGGGTTTTTTTTTTCAAATACGTCATTTCTGATAGATTTTGTTTTATTGGACTTGGCTTGTTTTTGTTTTATTTGAGTTTTGTTTTATTTTGGGAAGGGGGCTTTTAACAAAAAAAATTTCATCTTGTTTTTGTTTTTGTTTTTGTTTTTTTATTTAATTCTATTCTATTCTATTTTTTATTGTTATTATTATTGTACTTTGCTTTTTTGTTGGGAGGGGATCATTTTTTAAAATTTGTTTATTTTCTTTAATTTTTCATCTCAGTCTCAGGTTTTGTTGGTTTTTTATTTCATTTAATTCTTTAAAAAAATAAATCATTTCTCTAAGAGATTGAAAATCAAGAATCAATTTGTGATGAATTCACATTTATATTCTCGTTTTATTTCTTTTATTGGAAAGAGGTAAGCAAGAATGAATAATTGAGGATTTATTTGGGATCTTGTTGCATGGGGGAGTGGTAGTGTTCTGACTCAACTATGAGCAAGTTAGCTAAGTTCAGGTGTATATGGGGTAGATATCTGATGATCAATAAATCCGTAACCTAACACAGTCATTAGCCGAACTTTGATAAGAAATTTTCTCTGTATATGCATGTATTTACCCAGCTCCTCCACACGAGCAGAATGTGACACATAACCGATTTTTTAAACGTTTAACAGATTTTGAATTTAGAATTCAGAGTTTCCCTCTTCTAGACCGGTTGCCAAATCAAGGTGTCATATATGAATAAAAAGGAGAGATCGGCGTTCGAACACTGATCGGTAGTAGACGAAGGCGGTAAACTCATGATTGTATAAGAAATAAATGTAGTTTTAACTTCCATGGCTAAACAGCTTCTTATATTACGTTAGGAGGCTTCATTGAAGTCTTTAATGTAGGTGAACATATATGTAATAAAATCCAACAAAGATGTACATATAACAACAAGACAGACTTTATTGTCTGAGCACATGTAACGTAAAATACACAACAAAAACAGGACGAAAGTCTTTAGGAAGAAAAAAAGAGTTCTTACAGAACAGAAGAGTCACTTACTGTATATGACACACGTGGTTAGGGTCTAGAAAGGGATACGTACACACATGGGTACAAACCTATAGTTAGGGGGGACAAGGTACTCCCAAACCTTAATAGACAGAGAGACAACTTGTCTAGTGCATCATTGTATATGCCATATATGAGAGAGAGAGAGAGAGAGAGAGAGAAGAGAGAGCTTCCCGGGCTGTTTAAATACCCAGGTAGTAACGTCATCTTGTGGCAAGTCCTGACGGCAAGGGGAGATAACCCTTTTCCAATATCAACCTCATCCCCAAAGGGAATACAATCGCTACAATTGTATACATGGACGTGCCGTGCTTTTGGAAGATAAAAGATTTCAGTCATACCATTCTCGGTACACTGTTGGCTAGAAGTGTTCCGTTGTTATAGCTGATACATCCTATAAGACTAATGCGCCGACGGGTTACTATAAGTAACAGGGATAATTGTGGCTTGAGAATAAGCCAATGCGAGTCAGCTCACAATTCTATTTGTCGGACGTAATTCCCACTTCTCTGTATTGTATTTGTCTACTTTTTGTTAATACATTTTCCTACATTTGTTACCCGTCGTTTTGTTCTTATTTGACCCCTTAAAACCTCACAACATCCGTCATTGTTCAAGACAGACTATTGTGTTACGGATGATAATAATCTTTTTTGTTGTTTTCTTTTCTATTAATGAATAATTCGGTTTTGATGAAAACATATGCTTATCTTTTAAGTTGTCGCTGTTCTTTCTTTACTGTTGTATAAGTACAATGATCTGCCCCTATGTCTAGCATGAACAGAGTAATCTGCCCTTGGCCATGGACAGATATAAATAGTAATGGTTGTAGCCATTTGCAATTCGACACTTGACGCCCGAATACATCTCTCGTACTTTATAATTGTCTGTCTAAGCGTTACAAAACAAGATTAAAGAGTCCAGTCTGCCCTGGTATTTACCCATAGCTAGAGGGAGAATTGCTGGATCCAAACCTGTCACATGTTATTAAAGCTACTTGAAATGCAAACAGCCTCGTCCTGGATTTGATATATATATATTACGTAGGAATGTAAAAATAGAAATTCACATGTATATATATATATATATATATATAGAGAGAGAGAGAGAGAGATAGATAGATAGATAGATAGATAAGTATGAAAAGGTGGTATGAAAACATCACACAATGCTGTTAAAGAGAAAACAATTCATAATATAATCATAGCTGATATTGATCAATATTTCGATTTTACAAAAATCATCATCAGAGCTCATTTACTCCGTGATGTTTGTGGTCGGAGATAAATGTCAAATCCAGGATTTGTCGGATTCATTTCCTTTCTTTAAAATATATATATATATATATATATATATATATATATATATATATATATAATCAGATAAAATAACTTTTCTATATAGTTAATCACAAAAGCGTTAGGCATCGTGATAACTGATAGTTGAAGTTCTATTTTTTATATACAAATTAACAGCATGTTAGGGTCGACTAAAAGTAATAAAACCCTTTGGGGGTCATCACTTTCGTTTCCAACCCACGTAGTGCAGCGCTTTGCTCCGCATCGTCTTCGGAGTGCTATATGAACTCTCTTGACCCTGAGGAACCATTCTTCTTCTTCTCTTCTTCTTCTTCTTCTTCTTCTTCTTCTTCTTCTTCTTCTTCTTCACTCCACGGGACTAATTCCTTGCAGTTATTGGGAAGTGGTCATTTGAAAAAGGGGAAGACTTTCATCGGATGTCCATTTATTTGTATGACACCAGCCTCCGCGGATATCTTCTTCCTCAAAACCCAACAATCTTTAATATTATTCACAGATAAAAAGATTGAATAGCCTTTGCCTCGACGATACGAACAAGTTATTAATAGCAATATGAGATGAGACACGTAGAGACATGAATATATAAGGGGAAATGTAAAGATGAAAAAACTCCATAGGCAGACAGATGATCTGTGGACATAGAAATCAGAAACTTTCACATCAAAAGCTCTTGGCTCTATTAAAAACATGCGGCTTTCTACTCAAAAACGACATTTATACAGGGTGTCCATAAAGTTATCGTAATCTGAACATTAGCTACATAAATGAGAGTAACCTCCCCTTGTTTATTTCACTTTGAGGAAGCCATATATTTTGGTCGGCCATTTTCATTTCCCCGTAAATCTACACTGAAAATACGAATTTGTTCGAATCAATACAACTGCATGTTTTAACACGAAAATATCATAAAATGTGTTCTTAATTGTGCTGGCGCATTATTTGAAATGAACTTAATTGTTATTCAGAACATATTTTATGGTATTTTCGTGTTAAAACATGCAGTTGTAATGTGAAATGAAAATGACCGATCAAAACATATGGCTTACTCAAAGTGAAATAAACAAGGGGACGTTACTCCTATTTATGTAGCTGATGTTCAGATTACCAAAGTTATTAAAATTTAAAAGTGCACGCGGACTTTGTAGACAATTACTAGGATATCATAATCATCAAGTCGTGCACGCGGACTTTGTGGGCTTTAGAGATTTATGTAGACTGATCAGTATTCAACTTTGTTGCAAGTTGAATCAGCTTCTGAGAATCCAGACTTGGTAGCTGGTTTAAATAGCAGCTTGGGCTATTCTACTTTGTGGAATGGGCAAGTCTTTTTCCAGCATTTTGATTGGCTGGTGGTTTTTAGTGTGGGTATTTTTATCCATATATACTGAACACTTGACCATGTCCTGTTAATTGCTACAGAGTGTATTCGGCTACGCTCAGTTTTTTTTTTTTTTTGTCTGGTGACTGGACGCTAGTCACAGCCTTCCTGTGAAGATGAGTATGATGTTAATTCTACAGTGGACTATTACTAGGATATCATCATAATCACCAAGTGGTGCTGACAGTACTGATTCCCATAATTATCTCTCCCCTCCCCCCAATCTCTCTCTCTCTCTCTCTCCTCTCTCTCTCTCTCTCTCTCTCTCTCTCTGTTCCTGGCAAGTCCTCTTCATGATATCCAGTATCCGTACATAGCTGATCGATGTAGGTTTTTGCTGGTCGACCTACACTGCTGTGTCTATGTGTGAGGTGTGCACAGGAGAACGTCACTTATGAGTTCGTCCTTACTCCTCCAGCACTGTCCACCCTGTCGTGTTAGTCTTGATAGGAGGTAAGTGGCCGTCCAGCTGCTTTTTTCTGGGTGTCGCTTCTAGGATTTGTTCAGGACAGCACGCATATGAGGATTAGGCTCTATTTCTAGGGAGTGTGGAGTACCCATTCATTGCCATTACTCACAGGTCCACTCTGACCCGGAGTGGTAGTACCTGTTAGCGCCCTATATATAGGTCAAATAGATCTGTTTAATAATTATTCGTATTTGATTGAAAAAAAAAACTTAAACAACTACACCAAAAAATGTGAATATGAAGGTACAATGAATGCGATTCCCTAACCAATAGACCTAAATTAACCCTAGATGGGTTGACATTCTCTTAAAATTTGCCCTAGCTGGAGGGAGGATGGTTGAATGCATACTTTTTCCACGGGTATTAGTGCTATGAGAAATGCAAATAGCCTAGTCCAGGATTTGAACTCGGGTCGACGAGTCCATTTCTTACGACTAACCATTACACCAAGCACCTTCTCAAATACACAGGTGGAGTCGTAGAGGTGACCATTGATTCACAATACCGAGATGATGCCTCAAATGCTCAGGTAGACCACATATTACAATAGCGCCCAAATGTATATTTAATATTGTGCATATCTGTATAGAATAGATGGTAGAGTGGGATAGGTTAAAGGGTCAGTAGCCCTTTTTTTACCCATGGGCCCGTATCACTGTCCGGATAGATAGAAATTTAGGAAAATGAAATGAACAGAACGATAAACAGACTGATAGTTAGGAACAGATGGAGAAGGAGAAATAAACAGACTGAGAGAGAGAGAGAAAAAGAGAGAGAGAGAGGGGGGTGGCAGAAGATCGGAATCTCTGGGACGAGAATCGAATATTGAGGAATATTTTGTTTAAGTTGGTGAGACGAAGAAGTTTGGGAATCGAAAGAGAGACATTGGATTTTCTTTTACCTCCCTTCCACCTTTGCCTCCGCCTCCGCCTCCGCCTCCCCCAGAAGAGACAAAACTTATTTATCCGCGCTTCGGTAATACCTGGGAATGCGTGGTAAAAGAAAGAAAAAATGTCCTCCCTGACTGGTTGGCCATGGAAGCGGAAGACTTTTCGGTTCATCGTCAACGAACGCGAAGTTGATTATATTAGGGGAGATAAGATTTTATATTGCCATTACCTCCCCTTAAACTCCCCCCTTTTAATCTGACAGTTTTCATATATGGACATTCCTTTTCGTAGCCCCCTTTGATTGCAGAGAGCAGTCGACAGATGAGCTTTTACCACCACACCCGCTCGCCGACAGATGAGCCTTTACCCTACCCTTACAGTCGACAGATGAGCTTTTAGCCCCCTCCCCCCTCATACCTAAGTTGTCATCGTCGCTGGAAGCAACAGTTACGACTCGAAACAGAACAAACACCTCACCCCGTCTTTTTTTTGTATTTTTTAAAACTCCCGTGCACTGGGGGGGGGTGATGAAAGAAGATGAGGACCGGGACGAGAGAAGCGAAGGGCAAAATAATAGCCCCAAGGTGGGGAAAAGGTTTTTAGAACGTTTTCTAATAGACTATATTGCAGTAGCCGAGGCGAATAAACTGATTGTTGATGTTAAAGGGCCTTTCCAATATTTCTCCGACTCTTGATCGGCGTTCCGTCATTTTCCCGCGCTTAAAGCCGACAACTCGAATCAACGTGTAAATAAGAGCCATCTTTCGCCCGACGCCATTTTATTTTATTCTCTTCGTTCTTTTTCTTTTCTGTAAAACAAGAAAATAAAAATAAAAACAAATGAATATAAGAGAAACAAATAAAATAGAATAAAAAGAATAGTGATTAGCTGTGTGTTAAAAAAGAAAACGTAAATTGGGATATTAAAGAAATAATAAAAAAGCAATCGCATGTTTTAAATGAATGGATTTTTGTAAAAATGTCTGGGACAACGAAATTATCGTGTTGGTTTTTGACCAGAATATCTTTTAAACTGCATCTAACGGTGAAGTTCCGATTCTGGAGCTCTAGGGAATGTGGAGAAGAACAGTAAAGTCTGTGGAGTGATCTATTGTCGGTATTAAACAAACAATGAGGTAGTCTATTCTCTTTTCGCTACACCAGGGATATGGTTTTGCTGTGGTGGAGCACCACACCTAGTGTCAACTCCTAGTGCTATTCCCTTTTTTGCTAGCGCTACACCAGGAATATGGTTTTGCTGAGGTGGAGCACCACACCTACTGTCAACTCCCAGTGCTCTCCCGCATATATCGCATTACCCAAGCTGTACTAGCCATGTGCTGAGTTAGTAGGGACTGATATTATATCTGGTACCTTGTGATTTCTGAGTAGTGGTATTATTTAACCCATAGCTGGGGGTGGGTGGGTGAGAGGTTCATACCTTTCCCAATAGTAGTAGCCTGAAAGGGAACATAATAGCATGACTAGAATTTGAACTCACTTGGTATAATATCACAATCCAGCATGTTGGTGTGTCCTGGGTATGACATTAAACTGCAACTAATGGTGAAGTTCCAGTTCTGGAGCTTTGGGGAATGTGGAGTACCCCTTCATCGCCATTACTCTCAGATTCGTGCTAACCCGGAGTGGTAGTACCTGTTAAGGTACCATCTACGCATTGAATTGAAAAAAAAAACAGAGTTTTAAAAATTGTTTTAAAAATTGAGTTTAAATTTTAAAAAATGAGTACTCATCAAGAATGAATAAAACAACACATTTTCGGCATAAAATTACCCCACAAGGGTTGATATACCGTAAAATCCAACCAACCAGCCAGAATATCTGCTGAGAAAATGTCTGCGATTATATACGAAAAAATGATCTTGTAATGTAATGCTTAAAATGTGCATTCAGATAAGAGTAAGTTTGTCATTTATTTCATTTTTTTAATTGATTGATCAGTTAGATTTTAATTCTAAAAATTATCTGTCTAGCAATCAGTTGGAAATCGCCAACTTCTCAGTAGTTGTAGAAAGTCCAAGACATGTTTTGTTTTTTTTTTTTTTTTTTGTAAACGTTCATGTTAAAGAGCCCGGTCTACCCTACTATTTACTTTGTTTTTCATTTTTTTAAGTTACATTTTAGTTTAAAAAATTATCTATCAGCTATCGACTGGAGGTCGCCATTTTCTCAGTGAATTGTAGAGAGTTGAAGATATGTATTTTTTAAATGTAAAATTTCAGTTTTAAAAAATGAGATAAAATATGAAGATATTGACTGGGTGGTGAATATATATATATATATATATATATATATATATATATATATATATATATATATATATGAAAATAGATGGAAATTAATCCGACAGTATGAAATTTAACATTTTGAAAAAACATATGATGTTTGTTATGTGATTGCTGACAGTACTGTTTCGACCAGATCGATAAGTTGGTGTTCATCAAAGAGCGACATAGATGGGAAGAAAGATATCCGTTAAAAAGACTGTTTACAAAAAACGAACGCTGATTCAACCGCTGAAATTTTGAAAAAATGCATTTTGATACCCACTTTACATTTTGTATATATTTTTACAACAAACTCTTTTGAGTTTTATTTTAACTATAATGCTTCTGATTTTGAAAAATCAAAAATCAAATTTATTTTATTTTTAAAACAGAACATGCATTTTTTTTTCAAAATGTTAAATTTCATATATATATATATATATATATATATATATATATACGCATCACACGAGTAGGTCAATTTCTTAAAGGAAGTTTAACAGCTTTGAATTCAGAGTTACTCTTCTTTTAGACAGGTTGCATAACAAAGGTTAAATAGCCTAGTCTACCCTACTATTAACTTTTTAAAAATTTAACAGTTACATTTTATTTTTAAAGGTTACCTGTTTTGTAATCAGCTGGAAGTTGGCATCTTCTCAGTAGTTGGGATGGGGGGAGGAAAGATAGAAGAAATATCGAGGGTGGGTGAATTTATTGAGTTATCGGCTGAAATAAATTTATAACTACCAAAATGACGGTTTGTTCCAATCTTTTTTTTCTAATTCATAGTATAAATATTGCTCTGTATATGATAAATTTATTAATTATCTTACATTGAGCTCTCTTAGGGATTTGAAATAATCCTTGTAAAACTCTATAGGTGTGCATTTGTATGGGCATGCATTTGGGATATACGGAGGATATAGATGATACCAAATAGAATCATCCCTAACTATTAACTTTTAAAAAAATTTAACAGTTACATTTTATTTTTAAAGGTTACCTGTTTTGTAATCAGCTGGAAGTCGATTGGTATTGTATACTGGATAGCTCAGTCTGTATAGTGTTCGACTAGGAACCACAAGGTTCCTCGTTTGATACCGGCCTTCGCCAACTCAGCATATGAGTAGCACAGGGATCTGTGCTGTAAAGTAAGCTGCTGATGTTAGGTTTGGCTCTGCACCTCAGATGCCAAAACAATCTCCTTAGTCTAGCACTAGTAAAAAGAGGATGTGCTCCCTCGCTGTTTAGCTATACCGAATTTAGGCCACCCACCCCGACGGCTTTACTTACATGTGCGCCAAACATATATATATATATGGTAGCAGACTTGTTCCCATGCAAATAAATATATACAAAAATATTTATTCATTTATCTATTAACGCTCTATTACAGATATTGAGCACTCTTCTAATAACACTGTACACTGGATTACTACTGCTTCTTCAAGTGTAATAGTGCCAACCATACACATTGATATATATATATATATAATATATATATATATATATATGTGTGTGTGTGTGTGTGTGTGTGTGTGATAATGTCTAAGTAGATAGGAAAGATAGGACTTTGAATGGTAAAATCTATGGATAGTTTAGTAGATAGCGTCAAACTGAGAATAATGGATGGTCAAACCAAAATAGACGAACAGACAAACAAACAAAGACACCAATAAAGATGATTGAGAAAAAAAAAGTTTAATAAACTAAGTGACAAAACAGTTTTAAAAATAACACGATGACTTCTTTGAAAAGTGACAGAAAACGAAGACCGATGTCCAATCTGTGATGTTTTAATATATCCTCTGACAAGTTCCCCAAATGAACGTTGAGTCAACATTTGCACACAAATACCTGACACAGAAAGTCAATAATATGTTTACACATTTCCAACTGTTTAGCTTGAAGCAAATAAATAAAAAAAAGCCGAGACGAAAGAAGCCATTTCCTCCAAGAATTCATTCTTTAAATAGTTCTTTGTTTTTGTCTTTTGTTCTTGTCAATTGTTTTATTAAAATTTGTTGTCTAATTCTTTTTGCACCATTTTAAAAGTTGCACTCGTAGTTTTAGAACAATGGCACCGATCATCTTGGGAAAATAGGATTGGTGCTAGTGGATGATATTTTTGGTCAGGTGTTGAAATGAAGTTATTTTTTTTAGGAGTATTTGCTGCCAGTTAATTCTTGAGATATTAGCAGAAGTCTAGTTCTTTACGGAATAAAGAGTAAAAAGAGAGATGAAAGATGATAAGTGTTGTACCGGTCGTTCCTACAGTGGAGAATATACACCGGTTCTCACTATAAATAGTGAGACACCGAGTGAAAAGGTTGTACTGTTATCGTTTAGCGGCAAGCTAGCCGTTCTTGTACCTTATTGTAAATACACTTGTCTCATTTTACCCTACCTCGACTTGACTTCTTTTTTACTGTTGAACTAACATCACAACAATAAGTAAAAAGTAAAGTTGGTGGAGTGGCTAGCACTAGACTAGGGAGATTGTTTGTGATGAAGTGGAGTGCCACACCTACCGTTAGCTTCCCACTTTACCACACAGATTGAATTAGCCAAGCTGTACTACTCATACACTGAGTTGGTGGGGACCGTTATTGAACCAGAAACCTTGTTGTTCCTTGGCTGATGCTCTACCGACTGAGCTAAACCGGCGATTTTGATAATAATAATGAAATTTATTGTGTACATTGCTCAGGTGCACCACAACTCATCAAAGTCTCATGTCAAGTACACAGAATAATGTAGTGTCAGGAACATGAACAGTTTACAGTAGTAATATGCATGTATGTGTGTGCGTGTGTGCATATGTATGTGGAGAGGGGCATCAGGTATAGTGTCGTCGGACTACAGGGAGCATGGAGGCTTTTAAAGATTCAGTGCTTCGGCAGCCTACAACAGACGCGGGCAGTTCAAAAGAGATATACATTGGTTGGTTGGTTGGTTTGGTTGTTGTGTTTTACGGCATATCAACCCTTTTCGGGCCATTTAATGCCGAATGAAGTCATTTTGATATTCTGTTTCTTACAGTATCTGTTATTGCTTCAATTCCCTCGAATATCAAAATCAATTTTCCCCATTGAGATAAACAGAAATACCATTAATCAGCCCCCCCCCCAAAAAAAAACGTATTGAATATATGTGAAAAATAATTAGTTTCAATAAATTGCCTACGACTTATATCTATAAATATACTCTTACTGAGGTAGGACACATTCAAACCGGGTAGGACACATACTATAACAGAATCAAAAAGGTAGGCCACATACTATAACGGCACATGTTTTACTTTTCATATTACTTTTCCGCCCTGTCGGTGGGGTGTTAGAATGCACCGACTGCACCTCTGCACAGGGGTAAGACTCCCCCAATGGGGCCACCTGTTGGCCGTGGGTGGCGATCCATGATGCTTAGGGATAGAGCCCAGGTGGATGAGCAGTTCATAACATGCAATACTCCACTTTGGCCCTATCTTGGGCTAGACGGGCGGTCGGTGAGGCCCCCTCCGATCAATCGGCTGGTTACGTCAAGCCCTAGCACCTATATGATTTTCCCAACCCTATTGCCCTTATGGCAAGCCCCAACCCCTTTTTATCATATGGATGCTAGAAGGCGGTGGTTGCGGGTCTACATGTCCTGGGAATGACGTTAAACTCAAATCTACATGTCCTGGGAATGACGTTAAACTCAAATCTGCTGATGAGGTTCCAGTTTTGGAGGTTTGGGGAATGTGGAGCACCCCTTCATCACCATTGCTCCCTGGTCCACTCTGACCCGGAGTGGTAGTACCTGTTAGGGTCCCATCTATGGGTTAAATAGAAAAATGTATTTATAAAAAAATTGTATTATCCATTAAGAATGGCTTTATTTCAAAACTTTATCGGCATTAAATGACCCACTGAGGTTGATTATCTTACATTGAACTGTCTTGCCGTAAAACAAAACAAAACAAATATTACTTTTCCTTCCCCTTTTTGCTAGGAGGTGAGTCCTGTGGCAACGTGATTAACATCCTGGTCCGCCACATTTATAGATACATTGTTAATAAATAAGAGGCTAATTAAGATTAAATAATGATCATTTAATATCCATTGATAATATAATGTAAATAGCTAAAATTATGCTGATGGTGACGTAGTTTTGGTTTCAGAGAGACACATAATCTCCATTATAACAAGATATGATTTTTACGACTTCTCACCAAGCCAGAATAATCGAACTCATTTCATGAAACTTATGTGTAATCGTTACAAAAAATGCTTTTTCTCGTCGGTATTCCCCTGCAGTGGCGCCTCAAGCGGCCCTGAGCAATAAACCCAACCCTCACTCATTTTAGGTGTTGCTTAGAGGGAAATCCCCCTCCCTAGGACCAAGCGAATAATATTTTTGATAAATGTATATAAATTCATATGTTGCTATTTGCACAGTTTGAGTCTTCTCTATTCTCATTCATTTTATGAAACCGACAACCATCTTTGCTTTCCTTTGATCTGTAACCAGAACTACTTGTGGAAAAGGTTGCTAACAATGGATGTCCATTGAAAATGAGGCGGGGGAATATATAGTATATATATACATATATATATATATATATATATATATATATATATATATATATATTATTATTAATGGGTGGGGGCAACTTCCCTTCATTTGATCTTCAGTCTAGAACTATTTGGGACAAGGTTGTTAACAATGAGTGCCCACCGGAAATGTGGTATAAAGTCAGGATATATATATATATATATATATATATATATATACATATACATGTATATATATATAAATATATACATGTATATATATATACATACATACATACATACATATATATATATATACATACATACATACATACATATATACATACACATATATATATATATATACATACATACATATATATATACATACATATATATATATATATATATATATATATATATATATATATATAGTGGTTCCGTGACTTACGAGTTTAATTATTTCTGCTCGTAACTCAATCTCCTCATATATCAAATCAATTTTCCCTTTTGAAATAAATATACTGAAATGCCAAAATTCCAATTCGTTTCATTCCCACACAAATATCATCCTATTTTTGTTACTTATTTTTAAATAAGAAAAATATCACTGCATTGTATAAAAACATAATAAGGCATAATGTAATGAATTATGAGTTGTAGTAAGTAAAGTCTACTTATAGATTTTCCCAGGGGGCTATACCCCCCAGGCAATACGTTCCCCCTTGATTTAAAGGGACAGGGCTGGGTTTATTGCCCAGTGCCTGAGGCGCCCCTTGAGGGGGTATGCCAACGGGATCAACGCACTTTTTGCACCTACCACCCATGAGCTTCGACTTGCTGGTGGGCCCACATAAAAATGTCCTTGTGTCACGTCCTCATAAGTGGATGAGGGGCAAATACCCTAATACCTTTTTAAGTCCATACCACCATTCAACTGCTAAAATTATATATATATATATGTATATATATATATATATATGTGTGTGTGTGTGTGTGTGTGTGTGTGTGTGTGTGTAAGAATGGAAAGGGAATTGAATCCGACAATATGAGGAAAAAATGAGTAAAGAAAAGAAATGTAGATGGATAAAAATGAATTTTATCGATATCACTTTTAATCGATATCACTTACACGTGTTTCGGTCCGTTTATCAAAATGTATACGGATTTACGCTATTATCATTATTAGAATAATCAGATGATGTTGAAATGATGATAATAATAGGAAAAATGTAAAAATATTCCGTACACAGAGAGATTTTTTTACGACCTTCATCAGAGTGATTTTTTTTTTTTTTTTGAGTAGAGACAAAAATGATTCAAAAAATATTCTTTTTTCGAACATTTTAAAATTCTGTTTTGTCTCCAACGGATTTTTGTCTCTACTCAAAAAATAAAAAAATTCACTCTGATGAAGGTCGTAAAAAATCTCTGTGTGTACGGAATATTTTTACATTTTTCCTATTATTATCATCATTTCAACATCATCTGATTATTCTAATAATAATAATAGCGTAAATCCGTATACATTTTGATAAACGGACCGAAACACATGTGTAAGTGATATCGATTAAAAGTGATATCGATAAAATTCATTTTTATCCATCTACATTTCTTTTCTTTACTCATTTTTCCTCATATATATATATATATATATATATATATATATAGTGGTACCTTGACTTACAAGTGTCCGAGTTACGAGTTGTCATTCGGTTGGGTTTTTGCTTTGTGTTGCGAGCTAAAATTTGTGGTACGAGTAACCTTGAGATATGCTTTTTTATCAATAAGTTCACTAAAAACATTTAAGTTTCCAAATTTATTACGGCATAGTAGGTTTGTAAACTTTAAATGTTATTAATAATTAATGTTTTTAATAATAATTACGCAAAAGAAAATATTTATAAAGAAATAAACATTAAATAAAAGCATAAAAATACATCATTTTTCGTAATAACTTCATTAGAATTTTATATAATTATTAAATAATTATTAGCAATGGGGTCGGTTTAGCTTAGTCGTTAGAGCACCCACCTAGGAGTCGCAAGGTTCTGGGTTCGTTACCGGTCCCCGCCAACTCAGCGCATGAGTAACATAAATTGGGTAATCTGATCTGTGCGGTAAAATTGGGAGCTGATGGTAGGTGTGGCGCTTCACCTTAGCAAAAATAATCTCAATAGTCTAGTGCTAGCAAAAAAGGGATAGACTCCCTCGCTGTCCGGCTGATACGACAATAGGCCACTCTGCCGACTTTACTTACTGTATTACCAAAGACAGGTATTGAAAAGTTGAATATTTATTTACAAGTCCCCAGTTAACTTTCACTCCAACAACTTTATAAATTCGTCCTGGGTATGACGTTAATCTGCATCTAATGGTAAAGTTTCAATTCTGGAGCTCTGGGGAGTGTGGAGTACCCCTTCATAGTCATTACTCCCAAGCCACTCTGACCCGGAGTTGATAGTACCTGTTAGGGTCCCATCAATGGATTAAATAGAAAAAATGAGTTTTAAAAAATGTGCTTAAAAAAATTTGAATGCCGTTCATAATGAATAAAACAAAACGTCTTTGGCATAAAATAACCCAGCAAGAGTTGACATGCCGTAAAATCCAACCAATAACCAACCAACCAACCAACCAACCTTCATAAATCTCCTTAGACTCCTTGCATCTTTTTCTAAATAGTCTTGGAGTGCGAACGGATATATCTTTTTCCAAGAAAGAAATTAAAGGTAGTTTAACTGATCCAATCTCATCTTTATTTCCGATCTTTGGAATTTGATGCCATTAAGGAATCCAGAATAAGTGGGGTCGGGGGAGGTGTCAATCTGTAGCTTGGGGGTTTGCTTGTGATTACAACAAAAAAGACCCAAAAAGTAATAATTAAAAAAAAAAGCTGTCAAAAGATATGAGTTTGACTGACGCAAACAAAGTGTGTTTGCTAAGCACTGTCTATCCCATGCGTACATCACGAAGACAACTCAGCTTCGAGGAACGGTAGCCTCTCCCCCATAAACATCGTTTCTCATTACCCCCACCGAAAGAGCAGTCGGAAATATGATTGCATGACTGCTAATAACGATAAAAAACGTACACACACACACACACACACACACATATATATATATATATATATATATATATATATATATATATAGCCTTTGGGCAGTGGAACAAAAATGCAGAGACACGTTCAAGACAAATAAATACACCTCTGTAGTAGATTGCTATTTAATTGGAGAATTTTTTGCAGTTGATAGAATAATCCGTGGCAATCATGAGATGAACAGGGCGGTATATAAATGGCGAGAGAGAGAGAGAGAGAGAGAGAGAGAGAGAGAGAGAGAGAGAGAGAGAGGGGGGTGCTCTTAGGGGGTTCTATTTCTTCCCCTGGTCGATACGGGCTTTTGTTGTGCTGGGCTTAATTGTCTGTGTTCATTTCTTAGTTTTTAATAATGAAGCAAGACTTTATTTACTTTTTTAAAGACGTCTTTATCAAAAGCCCGAAGCCCCAAAAGGGTTTTAACCGCGCAGCGAGAATCCAGGGCGCAGACGACCTTCGTTGTCTAGTCCTTTCGGCTAAAGGCCAAAATCTAACTATAAGCCAGTTACCTTCTCAGGCTTTGCCTTCAGCCAATCAGAAATCGGCGCCCAGGTCAGCGAAAGGTGAACTGCTTGTCAATCACTTTTCAACGGCTAATGGTAACTTTCCATTTACCATACCGTTATTCAAATCTTAGACACTTACAGTCATAATTCGTAGGCAATCCACAAGTTATGTAACAAGATGAAGCTGTAATTGAACAACAAGAATGAATAAAGCAAATGTTTTTGGCATAAAATAACCCAACAAGGGTTGACATGCTATAAATCCAACCAACCAATCAATCAGCCTTAACAGACTGGGATGGGTCTAAACAGAGTGGAGGGGTGTATGAACAGACAGATAGATCTAAACAGAGTGGAGATGTGTCGGGGAAGGGGGTTCCTTAGATAAGTAGAACATTGGGTTATTTAATGCTGAACTCTTTTTTGCAATATTTGGTTTTAAGTAATAATAATAATCATTTGAAAAAATATAGTTTCAAGTAACTATATTAATACAAATAATCTACACACAGTTATTTGTTTTGAGTGAATTTTGGAGATCCAAATTTCTTGCAGTCTAATATATTCATAAATCTACGAGCAGGGCCTGTGGACATACCACAGTATGATCATTTAATTATTACAATGTTTGATATGTTTACTTAAAAGCTATTACCAAATAGTCCAATATGTAAAAAGTATAATCTTGTTAACTCTCTCTCTCTCTCTCTCTCTCTCTCTCTCTCTCACTCTTTCTCTCTCTCACTCTCATTTCCTCACTCTCTCTTCATTTCCCTCTCATTCTCACACACTCTCTTTTCACCCCCTCTCTGTCCCACTTCTCATTCTCTCTTAACCCTCACTTTCTTCCTCTCCACCTCTTTCTCACTTACCTCTTATCCCCACTCCCCTCTCCCTTCTCTTTTCTCACCTCTCAATCTCACTCTTTTACTCTCTCCACCTCTCTCTTATTACTTCGCTCTCTCTCTCTCTCTCTGTTCACCCTCCCTCTCACCCCCACACTCTCCCTCACAATCTCTCTCTCTCTCACACATCCTCTCTCCTCACTCTCTCTCCCTCTCTCACCCCCACTTTCTGCACTTTTCTCCGCCCCTCCCTCTCTCTCTCCATTTTCCAGATATTTATCTTCAACCTTTTCAGAACCATCCATTCACTCTTTTACAAAAGTGCAATAAAAAAAATCCCCAAGCACCCCTCCATATCACACGCACTGTGCACCGTTGAAACCTGTGAGTTTCACTCGGAGCCGTCCGTGTGTGTGTGTGTGTGTGTGCACGTGCGTGTGATGCTGCCTCTATGAATTGCCCTTCTATCCGGGTATTATAATCATCACGATTTCCTAAAAAGGTTTTTTTTATGTCCTCCTGTCCAGTGAAGCCTCCTTTCACTGATGTATCGTTTGCACAATGGGATGAGATATAAATTTCTTTTCATGTCAATGTCATGCTTTGCAGGTACACCCAACATACCCTCTAACTATTTTTATGTTCATTCACTCAAAGGGATCTTCGTGTATATATATATATATATATATATATATATATTACCACAGTTTATGGTTAACACTATCTCACTTGATGAGACAGTATGATTCCACTATAAATATACACAGTATTATTAGGAGAGTGCTCAACATCTGTGATAGAGCAATTATATATTTTTTCTATATTTTTGAATTTCTCAAAATTTTTCTTTTCCTGCCTGATGATTGCTCTATTTAGATGAGCATGAAACCAAATGGTAGCAGATAAGCATCCATGAAATTAAACATATACCAAAAACTAACATTTATTTAGTTCTTCTTCTTCTACTACTTCTTCTTCTTATTATTATCATTATATACACAGACATACATATTTATATGCACACACACACACACACACACACACACACACACACATATATATATATATATATATATATATATATATATATATATATATATATATATATTAACCTGAGTGCTTGGGAAAATCTAGCATCAAATCGGAAAGAATGGCGTAAGACATGTTTCGCTAAATTAAAGAGCTTTGAAGAAAATAGACTGAAACACCGAGATCAGCCCCGTCTAACTTTAAAACAAACTCCCGCTATAGGAAATTCCATCTGTCAGTGTGGCTTCATAGCTCACAGCAAGGCTGGGCTGCTATCACACTCAAGGAAACACAAATTGTCTTCTTTATAGCATGCACAACATGTGAGGAAACAAATTACACATTGCTGACCCTCATCGATCGTTCTCGATAGGAGTGTCCACCATATACATCGATACATACATGCATTAAGTAAGTTTTTTTAGAGGGGGGGGTATGAAAACTCTAGACTGAAAACATGAAATTTCTTGCAGATATATGATGTATATTATTTCAAGAAAGAAGGGTGATAAGTTCTTAGCCCAACCAAGAAGGTTGGCTGGTTGGATTTTACGGCATGTCAACCCATGTCAGGTTATTTTATGTCAAAGACGTTTTGTTTTATTCATTCTTGATAGATATTCAAAATTTCCTTAAAACTCAATTTAAAAAAAATAGTTTTTCAAATTCCTTTTTTGTATTTAGCCCATAGATAGGACCCTAACAGGTACTACCACTCTGGGTCAGAGTGGACCTGGGAGTAATGGTGATACTCCACCCTCCCCAGAGCTCCGAAATTGGAACTTCACCATAGATGCAGTTTAACGTCATACCCAGGACAAGCAACTCAAGAAGGAAATAATATATATAAATATATACACATTATATAATATATATAAATATATACACATTAGATCGATTACATATTGTTATTGAAAAGAAAAAGCCAAACATTATTTTCTGTAAGATTTGAATAGGTAAATAAACATAATTTGCAAAGAACAAAGTCAGAAATTGAATCATTTTAAAATGAATAGAAAACAAAAAGTTTAAAATTCAAATTTTCTTCTGGAGCAAAAATGGAAACAATATTTATATATTATATTTATTTTTCCTCTGAAAATACCCGGGCAAAAAACACATAAGTATATTTTGATGATCAAAATAGCATAGATAATATTTTGTATTTACTGTTGGAGAAGATACAATTTTCAATGATAAGAAAAGAAAAATATGCAATGTTTGTATGTGCTGGTATTACGACTGGGAGGTAAAACCACTACTTCTGAAAATACTGCTCCCAAAATATGGTATATATATATATATATATATATTATATATATATATATATATATATATATATATATATATAATGTCATCCACATACAGTTCTGTTTCGCTGTTTCACGGCTCATCAGTGTGGCTATACAAGGCAAGCTGTTTCAGGCCGGGATCGAAACTCGACCGATTTGCCCTCTACATACCCACTTTTTAGAAAGAGTGTTTACTATTATAAGGGAGTACTCTATCTGATTTAAGGAGAGCAATACAATTTTTGCATTATGAATGGCCATGAGAAAATTCCATTTCCAGAGTGCTCAACCTACTAGTAGTAGGAAGCATATATATATATATATATATATATATATATATATATATATATATATATAGAGAGAGAGAGAGAGAGAGAGAGAGAGAGATAAATAAATAGATAAGATAGGTGTATTATATTTATAAGTAAATAGTCTTCAATATTGTAGATTAAGGATTTATATTTAAGTTAGGTTAGTGTAGACATGGAGTCAATGGCATTTTGGTTACTGACTTGGTTTAAAAAATTACTTAGCCGAGAAACTGTCAGTAAGCAAGTGCTGTTGACCCCATGTCCACGCTAACCTAACTTACTCACGGGGTGTAATAGTTAGCGAGCTCGATTAGCAGACCTTTGGTAGTGAGTTATATTCTCTCTAGGCGCCCCATACTTCTGGCCTTGTGCCTCAACTAAGCTAAGCTTAGTAAATAACTATATATGTATATATATGTGTGTGTGTGTGTGTGTGTGTGTGTAAGTTGAAAAATATCTATAAGAGATTAGTCCAGAGAGAAAGAAAGACATTTATGTGTGTGAGTATGTATGTTTCATATATATATATATATATATATATATATATATATATATTCTGTTGTCCAATAAAGCTGCATTTCAACTGTGTGGAAACCGATTTGAAAGAGCTATTTGGAAGGCAAGCATAGTAATGGTTGGTTAAGCCAGAAGGAAAAGAAAGAAAAAAGAAATCTAAAAACCAGATCCTCAATAAAAACATGCTGCATAGTGAGAACCAACAAAGAAACAGCAGGAAAGCATCATGGGAAGGGTAAAAGTGAAAGTAAAAGTAGAATATGCCCAGGAGGACAAGAATTTCTACAATGGCATCCATTAGTCCTTTCAAGAGTTCTTCTTAGTGGCCATTCTATAGGAAGTAAGTAAATTTGCATGTGTACACATATGGAAGAAGGTCCATTTCATGAATATATATATATATATATATATATATATATATATATATATATATATATGTGTGTGTGTGTGTGTGTGTGTGTGTGACAATAGATCAGCAAATCAGCAGCTTGACATAGTCATTAGCAGAATTTTGATCTGATATTTTCCTTATAGTGTTCGATCTTTATGATTAATATTTATTAGTAAATTAAGGACACTGACAACGAATGTGATTATGTTAAGATATGTATATTACTGATGTTCTTATATATGTGTGAGCTTATGATTTTATTTTATCCATCTATCTATCTATCTGTCTGTCTGTTTGTATGTGTGTGTGTGTGTGTTTCGTGTAATCTTTGCATATTTGTGTTATAAAAAGAAAAGAAAAGTAGTGTTTTTAAGCACGAATGGGTGTTGAATGTCTGTGTTAAAATAGACTAATATTTAAGAAATACTGTAGACTTATCGTAGGTGATACTGCACTGTGAATATATATACTCATTTTTGTTATCCGATTAAGTAAAATTGGTGGTATCAGCAAGACAGTCTTTCCCCTTTTCGCTAGCACTAGACCAGGGAGATTTTTTTTGCTAAGTTGGTGTGCCACGCCTACCGTCAACTCCTCACTTTACCACACAGATCAGATTACTCAATCAGTGCTACTCATCCGCTGAATTGGTGAGGACCGGTATCTAACCTAGAACCTTGCGATTCTGAGACAGGTGTTCTACCAACTGACCTAAACCAACTCCATTATATATATATATATAGGAAATTGTTTTTTTTTGTTGAGATAGAGCGGCACACCTACCGTCAACTCCTCACTTTACCACACAGATCAGATTACTCTATCTGTGCTACTCATTGTAGCTGAATTGGTGAGGACCAGTATCTAACCTAGAACCTTGCGATTCTGAGGCAGGTGTTCTACCAACTGAGCTAAACCGGACCAATTATATATAAATATAAAAAGTAAAGTTTTCCGGGTGGCCTAAAGTCGGTATCAACCGACAGCGAGGGAGTCCATCCTCTTTTCACTAGCGCTAGACCAAGGAGATTGTTTTAGCGTCTGAGATGAAGCGCCACACCTACCATCATCTCCTCACTTTACCGCATAGATCCCTGTGCTACTCATACACTGAGTTGGCGAGGGCTAGTATCGAACCAGGAACCTTGTGGTCCCTAGCCGAACGCTCTAACGACTGAGCTAAACAGGCCCTATAAATAAAATAAGTAGATAAATATGATAAATAATAAAAATAGATTTTTTAAAAAAGGAATCTTTTAGTAAAACAACATATAAAATTTTATAAGAAATGGTCTTTTGTGCTTGTGCGCTTTTGCTTCCAGAAGCAGATAAGATCAGAGACACACAAAAAAAATGCTGTGAATTTTTATTCATAGAATAAGATAAAATATATAAAAAAAAGCGCACAGACTTGATAAGGTTAACTTTGTTGATGGGTAGATAAATACATAGACATGTCGATAACATGGTTTTGTGAATGGATGCAGGATGGTAAGTAAGTAGATACTCAGGAAGCAAATGCAAAGACCTTCAGCTAAGATCGTGATTTTAATACAAAGAATTGAAAGCAACAGATCGGTTTACTGAGCTATTACCAAAACACTGAAAGGTACGAAGATGAAACACATTGGAAGATACCTGAGACAGAAACAGGGTTATTTGAAAATGGTGCCGGGTAAAAAGGTGCATTAAAAAAAATTTCCTCAAGTGGAAAGAACGTATGGAAAAATCATTTTTTTGTCTATTTTTTTCATTTTTCTTCCTTCTTGATTTTTTTTAAAGACATGACCATCCAATAAGAAAGGATTGAAATAATGGATAAAAAATGGGAAGTTTTATGTAATTCTTTGTTATATTTATTATTATTATTATTATTATTATTATTATTATTGTTTTGAGTTTTCACATCAGCGTTAGCTGATGGTCTTTCACTGGAATCTGAGTGACAGCAAGTCTCCTCAGGTCTCCAGGACTCTTCAGAGTATTCTGGCAGATTGCAGCAGTGTTCTGAATGGTTTCAACCCTTCCTCTGATTTCCAAACTTTCCAGACCCTTTTCCAATCCTTTTGGGGCTGTTCCAAGTGCACCAACTACAATTGGTATCACTTTCACTTTATTATTTTCACTCCTTTTGAGTTTTTCACATCAGCGTTAGCTGATGGTATTTTCACCAGAGTCTGAGTGACAACAAGTCTCCTCAGGTCTCCAGGACTCTTCTGAGTATTCTAGCCGATTGCAGCAGTGCAGTAGTCTGGATGGTCTCAATTCTTCCTCTGATTTCTAGATCCTCCAATCTTTTTCCAAGTTTATTGGTACCGTTCCAAGTGCACCAACTACAATTGGTATCACTTCCACTTTCACAGCTTTTTTAATTCTCTGGCAAGGTCCAGGTATTTATCCATCTTTTCATTTTCCTTCAGCTTCACCATGTGATCTGCTGGGACCGCAAAGTCCACCAGTTGACACGTTCTTTTTTTTTTCGTTTTTTTTTTTTGTTAATCAACACTAGGTCTGGTCTCCTGGCTAGGATAGGGTGATCCGTCTTTATCTCGAAGTCCAGAGAATTTTATGCATTTCATTCTCAAAATAGATTCTGGTTTATGCATATACCATTTTGTTGTATGGTCAAAGTTAATTTTTAGCATAATTCCCAGTGGATCACCTTCCCAACCCAGTCGTGCCTAGCTTTGTATTCCCGTTGTGCTAGTTTGCTACATTCACTTAATACATGTTTTACAGTCTCATCTCTGTCATCGCACAGTCTACATTTACTGTTTTGTTGCGTTTTATTAATTTTTGCTTTGATATCATTTGTTCTTATGGCATTATTTTGTGTAGCAATTATTAGTGATTCAGTTTCTCTCTTGAGGTTTTCTTTCTTACCTATGTTAACCAGAATTGCCAAACTGCTAATTTGGATCCCCCCCCCGGTTTTATTCAATATTTTTAAAGCCTCTGCAAAGTAGGCAAAGTTGGCAGAGTGGCCTAATATCAATATCAGCCAGACTGCGAGGAAGTCTATACCATTTTCACTTGCACGTGACCAGATTGTTTTTTCACCTCACATGGAGCTCCACACCTACCATCAGCTCCCTGCTTTACTGTACAGATCCAAGCTGTGGTACTTATGCACTGAATTGGTGAGGACCAGTAACGAACCCAGAACCTTGTGGTTCCTCTACCGACTGAGCTAAACCAACCCTAAAAACAGATTTCATGCTTGCTCGTTTACGGTCAAGTTGGGCAGACCCCCCCTTCTGTAATTCTGCTTTACTTTCTTGCTTAACACAACAAGAATAGCTCACTGCTATATATAACTGAATAAAAATGTGCTGTCATTTTCCAGGGTGCTTTGTCTTGATGATAAGTGGATACACTGCTTTGAAACCAATGGTAACAAATGCCTTTTAATTTTATAGTATATCATAACAGATAAATACAGCTCTTACACCTGTAATCAGGCACACACACACACACACACACACACACACACACATATATATATATATATATATATATATATATATATATATATATATATATATATAAAGTAAAATTATATAGCTAAGTTGATAAAAATTTACCTTCTTTAAAATCACTTAATTATATCCTTACCTGTCTTCTAAGATTTTCACCTAAGATACAGAAACGGAAAATGTCAAGGTCAGAAAATAAAAGAAGAAAAACAATTTTTTAATTTTTTAAAAACCGTACAAAGAAATGCAAAAAGCAAAAGAAAACGACAAAAAGATATATTTCAAAAACAAAGGGGAAAAAATAAGTAAAAATCAAAGATAAAAAGTAACGCACAAAAAGAAAAATGGGAAAAATATAATACCCCACCCCCCACTCCACCCTCAACGCCAGAAAAGAAAAAAGAAGTAAAAAGAAAAACATAATAATGAACAAAAGTTTTTTGTCTTGGAAATTTTGTGGTATTTTATTTTTAGTCTTTTTTATTTCTTTTGTTTTTCTGCTTTTTTGACAGCAAGGTTTCTTATTTCATGACTTAATGAAAAGAAATCCATGTCTACAGTCTCTTCATTATGGCTTCTAAATGTCAAATAAGTTCACATAAACAAATACACACACACACACACACCACATACACACACACACACACACACACACACACACACACATATATATATATATATATATATATGCATACACACATCTATCTATCTATCTATCTATATATATATATATATATATATATATATATATAAGGTGAGGTAAAAGGGAAAGTGAACAAAAATAATGACTCAAACAAGTCCAAGTAAGAGAGAAATATTTCGTCTTTCTGACGCGAAGAACATCATCAGTCTGACTTTATTCATGGCATAATACGTACATTTGTGTTTATAAAAGAGAAAGTGAGTTAGTGGAGGAATTGAGGGGTAGGGGGTAGGGAGGATTTGATTAAAATGAGAATAACATCATATAAAGTGGAGGGGAGTTTACCTCACCTCATAGTCGGATTTTACTCCAACCCTCCTATCTTCACACACACACACACACACACACACACACATATATATATATATATATATATATATATATATATAAACATGTATGAGTATATAAATATATATATATATATACACACACACACATGTATATAAGCATTATATATATATATATATATATATATATATATATATATATGCTATTTTGTATATCATATATTATATTTTATTATTTTTAATTTCTTTCATATTTAAAATAATTTTAAATAAAATATTTCGTGATTACGAACAAAATTTTATGGTGATGTTGGCTGACTTTGCTGGCTTTTAAAATAAAATTATAACATACATTATTTTGCTCCACCACCAGCATTACAATTATATATATGTAATGGAACGCTACAGTCGATCTGATCGGACGTCTTTTTTTCGTGCTCTAAGAAAGCTTAACATTTCTACCGTTTTTTAAAAGTAAACAAGGGAAGTGATGATTTCTTTTTCTTCACTTTAAAAAAAAAAATCTATTTCTTCATTATTATTGCTGTTATTGTTTTATTATTGTTATTATTATCTATTGCATAAATCTAGCAAATTTCATATTTAAATCGCATACGCTTAGATATGTCCAATTCTTGTTTACTATTTATCTACGCTTTTTTTTTTTTTTTTTTTTTTTGCTTAAACTGATTTACTCTGAAATAAGTTCATTCATAAATTGCGTAAATACTTCGTATCTTAACCTTGTCTAGATGTCTTTATTACCAACTCATTTATTTGTTCAGTTCGTATATACACACACATATATATGTATGTTTTTATTTATTTATTTATCTATTTATTTATTTTATTTTATTTTTAAGTTACGTTAATCCATTTCTACGAGTGACGTTTAAATTCATTTCTATTTGTCGCGTCTCGGATTTTAACGTATATTACTATCATTTATTCATTAAAGCTATTTTCTATCATTCAAGTAACCTAAAATAATATTAATGAAACGAATTAGTAGTAATAATAATAGTAATAATAATAATAATAATAGTAATAGTTAATGATAATAATAATAGTAATAATAAAAATAGTAGTTATAGTGATAAAATAATGTTAATAATGATAAATGATAATAGTGATAATAATAGTAATAGTGATAATAATGGTAATGATAATAATAATGGTGATAATAATAATGTTGGTGATAATAATAATAATGATGATCTACTTCCATTTCGTATAATAAACTACGATACATACTTCGACTGTCAACGTTCAGAAATTAACATATATATGCACTTGTACATATATATACATTTCATGTCAGGTCGCACAAAGCGCTATGGGTATTATGTAACCCCGTACAACCTGCTCCATAGTCGGATCATCGGCGACTATATATATATATATATATATATATATATATATATATAATTGAACGAATAGAGACAATTAAAAAACTCATCCATTTTTTTATTATTGCCACATTTTAATGAACTTTAGATTGTTTAGACAATGCCGAGTAGGTCTGCTAGTATATATATATATATATATATATATATATATATATATATATATATATATATGTGTGTGTGTGTGTGTGTGTGTGTGTGTGAATCAAACTCACTGGTAATAGTGTGTTCGTCTAAGCTGATAAGTATTACACCACATGAAGTTCTTTAAAGAGAGAAACAGTATTTTTTTTTTAAATCCCAGGAAGAAGGAAATTCGATTCTTTTTCGAGTTGAAAGTGAACATAAATCATTTTAGCTAAAATTTCAACTCCGTTTGTCAATATTCTTTTCTGTGCCACTAACCTTCCTGTCACCCAGGCAAATATATTTACGTATGGTTTTATTTTTGGAAGAAAAACTCATTAAATCTCACTTTCTTGTCTTTCTGGTCGGGTTTCAACAAATTCTTGTGCATCATCAGTTGATACCTATTGATTTCTTTTTTCTGCAAGAAAATGTTTCAATTCTTTGACAGAGAAGGTTGTTGATGTGTTCATGTATATTGCTAATACCCTTGGGAAAGGTTGGTGTTATCTAACCGATTGTAGGATGTGACATCACCGCCCACAATTATATACAACCGCACATGTTACATAAGCAGCATATTTCTAAACGGTTGGTTTGTTTTAGAGTCAGTTTATGTATATTTTCTCTGAAAAGTGTTCAAACTCTAAACATTTTTTTAAAAATCCACCAACTGGTTGGTTTTATTTTATTTTTCTTCTTTCTTTGTCAACCTTTCTTTCTTTCTTCACTTTATCTTCTTTTTTGTCAACATTATTTGCTTCTTTCTTTCTTTCTTTCTCCACGTTACCACCTTTCTTTCTTTCTCCACATTATTCTCTTTCTTTCTTTCTCCACGTTATCTTTCTTTCTTGCCCCATATAATTTTATTTATTTATTTCATTTTTTCTTTCTCTACATTACTTTCTTTCTTTCTTTATCTATTTTTTAATTTGTTCTCTATTTCTTTCTCCTCATTATTCTCTTTCTTTCTTTCTTTCTTTTTTTCTTTTTTTCTTTCTCCACATTACCATCTCTCTTTATTTTTTTCTTTCTTTCTTTCTTTCTTTGTCCACACTACCATCTTTCTTTCTCCACATTATCTTCCTTCTTTCTTTCTTTCTCCACATTACCTTCCTTCTTTCTTTCTCCACATTACCTTATTTCTTTCTTTTTCCGCGTTACCCTCTTTCTTTCTTTCTTTCTTTCTTTCTTTCTTTCTTTCTTTGCATTACCTTTTCTTTCCTTTGTTCACATTGCCTTCTTCCTTTCTTTCTTTCTTCACTGTACCTTCTTTCTTTATCCACATTATTTGAAACGTTTTATTCTTTCTCCACAATCCTTTCTATATTTTTTGTTCTTTCTCCACACTACCCTCTTTCTTTCTTTCTTTCTTTCTTTCTTTCTCCGCATTTCCCTTTTTTTCTTCACTGTACCTACTTTCTTTATCCACATTATTTGAAACGCTTTATTCTTTTTTCAACACTACCTTCTATCTTTTTTTTGTTCTTTGTCCACATTACCTCTTTCTTTCTCCACTTTATGTGCTTTCTTCTTTCTTCCCTCCTTTACTCTCCGCACCGCCCGTCCCTCTCCCCGTTTCAATCTTTGTCATCATCTAAGTCATTCAGGAAATATCTGAATCAGTCAGACAACCTGAGGCAATATCTTACTTATGAGCTTCTTGGACATCCCATCCTGAGGCTCTTCCCCTTTCCAGATTTCGTCTCTGCAATACCAAACATTTGAACAAGCATCACTCAAACCCCCAAAAGAAATATTACAACCCCCTCAACACCACTCCCAGTCTTTACAAACGCCGATAATATTGCCTCACACCTGAGTCACGGTAGATAAATTTTGGTTTATATTAGGATGGCCTCTACGAAAATGCAAAAATGACTGGGTGTGCTACTCTTTGGATGTGGGACACTTTGACTATCTTGAAAAAAGAGAGAAAGGAAGCTTGTAAATAATAGAAACTTGGTTTGGTTTGTTTTGTTTTACGGCATATCAACCTCAGTGGGTCATTTAATGCCGATAAAGTTTTCAAATAAATCAATTCTTAATGGATAATACAATTTTTTTATGAATACATTTTTCTATTTAACCCATAGATGGGACTCTAACAGGTACTACCACTCCGGGTCAGAGTGGATCAGGGAGCAATGGTGATGAATGGGGTGCTTGACATTCCCCAAACCTCCAACACTGGAACCTCACCATCAGATAGAGTTTAACGTCATTCCTAGGACATATAGACTCTCAGTCACCGCCTTCTAGCACCCATATTATAAAAGCGGTTGGGGCTTGCCATAAGGGAAATAGGGTTGGGAAAATCATATAGGTGCTAGGGCTTGACGTGACCAGCCGATTGATCGGAGGGGGCCTCTCCGACCACCCGTCTAGCCCAAGATAGGGCCAAAGTGGAGTATTGCATGTCATGAATTGCTCATCCACCTGGGCTCTATCCTAAGCATCACGGGTCACCACCCACGGCCAACTGGTGGCCCCATTGGGGGGAGTCTTACCCCTCTGCAGAGGTGCAGTCGGTGCATTCTAACGTCCCAGCCGACAGGGCTGTAATAGAAACTTATTGGTATATATTTTTATCAAATAACATTAAATAGCGCATCTCTTTGATTCTTTTCTCTGTAGATTTCTTTGCTTGTTAATCTTATTATAATGAAGATTCGTTGACCTTCTGCTTCTAATCAAAAATACGTCACAACTTATGTCACAATATTCTCAATGATTGCGTAAGTCTATTAATGAGTATTTGATTTACAGTCAAAAACTGTATATATTTTTATCAAATAACATTAAATAGCGCATCTGTTTGACTCTTTTCTCTGTAGATTTCTTTGCTTGTTAATCTTATTATAATGGAGATTCGGTGACTTTCTGTCTCTAATCAAAACTACGTCACAACTTACGTCACAAACATCACTCAAACCCCAAAAAGAAATATTACATCCCCCCCACCCACAGTCTTTACAAACACTGGTAATATTGCCTCACACCTGAGTCAAGGTAGATAAATTGTGGTTTATATGCCTCTTCTATATGGCCTCTTCGAAAATGCAAGAATGATTGAGTTTATTACCAAAACTACGTCATAGCTTATGCCACAAACATCACTCTTTCTTTCTTTCTTTCTTTCTTTCTTTCTGGCTCTCATGTCGGAATGACGTGATGATGCGCCATATAGAAATAATAGCTGTATACTTATCTCTGAACCGGTACTACCTTGAGGGGCTCGAATCTGGTCGCTGGGCTGATGATGAGTTGGCTGACAATTCTTAAATGTTTGGAGTCTGGAAATCTGTTTGACTCTTTTCTCTGTAGACTTCTTTGGTTATTAATCTTATTATAATGGAGATTCGGTGACTTTCTATCTCTAACCAAAACTACGTCACAGCTTACGTCACAATATTTCAATGATTGCGTAAGTCTATTAATAAGTATTTGATTTGCAGTCAAAATCGTTAATACATAGAATAAAGAACAACCCTGTGTTATATACACTCAAATTTGAGTAAGCAATATTTTAATCATTTTTTTTTACTCTCATCCTTTTTTTCCAGTAACTAGGAGTTTACTAAAATGTTTACAAATAAATAAACACCTACAATTTTGTGTAAAATTTATGTGCAAAATATACAAAATAATTATTTAATTGATAATTAATAGATGCATGCAACATTTTATTTGAGGGTGACAGAACGAAGTTTCCATTTTCAAATCGTTTTATTTTTTTACTCCTTTAATAAATTTAATGATTTTTATTTGTTTATGATACAAACTTTCTGACATTGAATTTTTAACTCCACCTCGCCTCAAGCAATATCTTTCAAAATTAATTTTTACATCGCCCGGAGAGAGTTTTTTGTTTTGTTTTTTGCTAGTCTTATTATAATGGAGATTTTGTGTCTGCCTGTAACTAAAACACGTCACTGCTTACGTCACAATACCTGTAAGTTTATCAAAGAGTTTTAAATTTATAGTCAAAATCATTAATACATAGAATAAATCTAATAGCGATGAAGCGGTACTCCACACTCCCCAGAGCTCCAGAATTGAAATTTCACCATTAGATGCAGTTTAACGTCATACCCAGGACACTAAGAACCTCAGTCACCACCTTCTAGCACATATATGATAAAAAGGGGATTGGGGTTTGTCATAAGGGTCGGGACAATTATATAGGTGTTATAGCTTGGCGTGACCAGACATTTGATTGGAGGGGGCCTCTCCAACCGCCCGTCTAGCCTAAGTAAGTGAGGTACAAACAGAAACTGCAACACACTGACAAAAACAAAGGCTTTACAAATTTCTGTTTATTAAAAAAAATCTTTCTACATAGATGATAGCCCGATGATGGTTTGATGAACAAACCAAAATGCTTCTACATACCTTGTTGTTTTTTTTTTTTTTTTTCATTTTTATATACTTACATAGTGATTCTGATAGCTTTTTGATTTAGTACGTCCTGGGACGCACATATTTGCTTTGAATGAGCTCCCCCCCCCGAAAATTTATGGGTCCCAACTAAAGCCTTCTAATTCCTACCTTGTAACCTACCTTGTGTAATTCGTTTCTAAGAAACTATTGGAGGTTCCAGTTCTGAGATTTGGGGGATGTGGAGCACCCTTTCATTACCATTGCTCCCTGGTCCACTCTGACCCGGAGTGGTAGTACCTTTTATGGTCCCATCTATGGATTAAATATTTAAAAAATTGATTATCCATTAAGAATTAATTTATTTCAAAACTTTATCAGCATTAAATGACCCACTGAGGGTAAAAAAAAACAAACCAAAAACAAACCAAAATCTAAGAAACTATTGAAATGTATTTACAGTTAGCTTGAAATGGTGAGGGAAGAAAACAGAAAAACACTGGGACGCATGGACACGATTTTACTGCGTCCTTTTAGATTGTTGTCCGTCAGGGACGCAGGAAGCGTACCTATCAGCATATCTGCTTACATAGTTCTTAAGATAAAGCAAGGTTATAGAAGCAGATTTTTTTTGTTTTGTTTTTTCTCCAAAGAAACGAATAAAGATTTAAACAAAAAGTTTTAAGACTTCGGTCAGCAGAACACGTGTTAAATATTCTATCTGATTTTGCTTAGAACAGTGAATTTTTATTTATTTTTATTTTTATTTTTTTATGCTGACTGGTGCAGTATATTAAACCAACCAGTCAGATTGGGGAGTGGTTATCTTTTTTTCCTTCTTTTATTTTTCTATCACCCTCGGAAAATTTATTCTCTCTGGCATTTTTTTCTTTTTTGTTCCAATGGAATCTGCCCAGGAATGCATGTTCTGCAGCTATTTATTTAACAGCTTATTGGCCTGACATGAGGAATGTTATATTCCTCCGCTTGTGAAGGTGTTTTCTTGGAGATTTTGTTTAAACAGGTTCTTTAGGTTCCTCAACCGGAAAGTATCAACATTATTTACTTTGGTCTGAAGGAAAGATTTTATCTTTTTGTCTTTTCCTGCCAGGATTCGGGCTTTTTATTATTTTTGATTAAGTCTCCTCTTTGTTTTGTTTTGTTTTTTTTGTTTTTTTTTTTTCTTATTGTCTTTCTTCCTCAGTCTTCTCGAATTTATCTGTGTTCTTTTCCTTCTAATTCTTCGTTCTTTCTTTTCTTCCTTTTCTCTTTTCCCTTTTCTTCATTTTCTTTTTTCTCTTTCCTTCCTTTTCTTTTTTCTCTTTCCTTCCTTTTCTTTTCTCTTTTCTCTTTTTCTCTTTTCTCTGTTGTCTCTTTTTCTTCCTTTTCTTCCTTTCCTTTTTTCCTTTTTTTTCCCTTTCTCTCTGTTTTCAATTTTTTCCTTTTCTCTCTTCTGTCTTTTTCCCTTTTTGCTTCCTTTTCTTTTTTTCTCTTATTGCTTCGTTACACCTGTTCTCTCTTTTTCTTTATTTTCTTCCCTTTCTCTTTTTTCCTTTTCTCTTTCTCTTTCCTTCCTTTTCTCTCGTCTCTCTTTTCCTTTCTTTTCTTTTCCTTTTCCTTTCTTTTCTTTGTTCTCTCTCTTTCTTTCCTTCCTTTTCTCTTTCTTCCCTTTCTTTTCTTTTCTCTGTACTCTCTTTTTTCTTTCTTTACTTCCTTTTTTTTCTTTTCTACTTTTTCTTTTTTTCTCTCTTTGCTTCCTTTTATCTGTTCTAACTTTTTTCTTTCTTTTCTTCCCTTTCTCTTTTTCCTTTTCTCTCTTCTCTCTTTCTTGGCTTTTCATCAGTTCCTTCTCTTTTTCCTTTTCCTTTGATTTTTCAAGTTTCTTTCTATTTTCCCTTCTTAAATTCACTGCAATTTCTTTTGTCTTTGCTTTTCTTCTTTATTTATTCTTCTGACTTTTCTTTTCATACATCTTCCATTTCCTTTTTTTCTTTTGTATATTTCCCTTTATCTCTTTACCTTCTGCTGTCATTCTATTTCTTCCACCCCCACTCTCTTCTCTTTCCTTTCTCTTTATTTTCCCTTCTTCTTTCTTCTTCTTCTTCTTGTTTCCTTCCTTCCTCCTCCCTTTTCATTTGTCTTTTTGCTGTTTTCTCTTTCTTCTCTTTCTTCTCTTTTTCTTCTTTTTCTCTTCTTCTCTTCTTCTTCTTCTTCTCTCTTCTTTTTTCTTTCTCTCTTTCTCTTTTTCTTTCTCTTTCTTCTTTTTTCTTCTTTTCTTTTCCTTTTCTTCTTTTTTCCTTTTCTTTCTTTTCTTCTTTATTAAAGATTCTACTTACTTCTTCTTCTTCTTTCTTCACATTCCTTTTCTCCATTACCTTCTCAACATCCCCCTATACCTATACCGACATCCCCACAAAGAAGCTGCAAAAAAAAAAAAAAAAGAATCTACAAAAAAAAAAAAAAGAATCTCTGAGGCCAAAATCCTTGTCTGACGCCAACAGACAGGCATTAAGTCAATGTTCCTTATAATAGAGATTAACATATCCGCCTCCCCCAATCCCATTCCTTCACCCAACAAGCCATACCACTTCCCCCCTTCTAATGTCAGCATTTGAATCATTCAGCCCTAGGTTGCTAGTTAGCCCCTCATTTCTAATAGGTCTGATTAAAATTTATCTGCTTGCCGAAAAAGAAAATGGAAAACTTTATCGAAAAACTTGTTAAAAAAAGATATCCACTTGTCAACATCATTAACAAAATACTTTGGGTCCAAGCCCCCTCCCCCATCCCCCGCCCCACCCACAACGTTGAAGATCTTTATTGCAGTTGTGTTTTTTCTGTGTAATTATTTGTAAGCTTTTACTTCTTCTTCTTTAATTCCAACCCCTCCCTCTCCTGCATCTTACACTGTGTTTGCTGGATTCTTTTTTGGAGGTGTTGAGATTCGTCTTTAATCGATGGATTTAAGAATTTACTTTTATATCCCGAAGCTTTAATTTGAGACTTCTTCCTTCCTTTTTTTTTTTTTTCTTTCTCTTTTTTTTCTATCATGAAAACTTATAATTTTATTTTTATATTTTTCTCTACAAGTTTTTCGCACCAGTTTTAACTGGTGGTCTTTCACTGGTGTTTATATTTGTGTGTGTATATGAAATATATATATATTTATAAAGATAAACCTAATGAGTCAGATAAACCTACTAAAAGTTTCGCTTAGTGCTCTTCAGGGCTAAGATCTGACTCATTAGGTTTATCTTTATTATTTGCTCTACCTAGGTATTGAGCACTCTTTACTTATTAGCTTTAGTATATCCTAGAGGGTTGTATGAGTATATATATATATCTTATATATATATATATGCATATAAATTGTTTTTTCTTTTGGCCAAATATTGTATCAATAGATTATTTTTGGTTGGTACGATTATCTTGTTCTTTTCTTTTTCAAAAATTTTTTCCCCTGGTGATGTTTGGTAGTATATTTTTACAATCAAACTATTTGCCAGGTTTTTTCTCACCGCGAGGATTTACTAACAAGTTTGGTATATTAAATATATATATTTATATATAGCATGTATATATATATATATATATATATATATATATGTGTGTGTGTTTGTGTGTGTATATTTCTATGTGTTTATATATGTGAGTGTGCATATATTTATGTGTGTGTGTATATATATATATGGAGAGAGAGAGAGAGAGAGAGGAGAGAGAGAGAGAGATATAACAGGTTGAGTAAAATACAACAGAATCTGATTAAATTTGGACAAAGCTTCCTTAACATACCGAGGCAACATATCAATTGAATGAAGTTGTTTATGTTTTACCCGTTTTTCCTTAATTTTGAATCACACACACACACACACACACACACACACACACATATATATATATATATATATATATATATATATATATATATAAAATTATGATAAAAAAATGAATCCTAAAAGTGTTGATGATAAGTAAAATCTTTACAGTTCTCTATACCCGAAAATGCAGGGCAATATTACAATATTTTCAGCTAGAAAATATTTTCCTCGATTTTCCTTGGTTAGGCAACCAGTTTAGGAGAAGGGAAACTCAGAACTTAAGGTAGGCAAAGAGTTAAGAAGCAGTAATGCAGTACATTATCAAAATATTGCAAAAGAATTATAAAACACATTGCAGGATTTTAAATGCATTTATAATGTGGTCTGTTTTGAGACAAAGCTAACGCAGCTAGACTTTCATAGAGACATTGTTAAAAGATAAGATGCTAATGCTAATTAAGATTAAATGATAATTATCTAATAATAAAATCATTGAGAATATAGCGTAAATAACTAATGGAATTGTGATGTTAGTGGTGACATAGTTTTGATTACAGACAGACATACAGATAATCTCCATTATAGTAAGATATTAGATTCTCTTTTGTCTGAAATTTTCCTTCTACTTTCACTTTCACTTTAAATTTTTATAAATAATTTTTCTTGCAAACGCCACTGCAGCTAATTATTCCAAAGGTTCATCATGCTATCACCATTTGCCACTAGGCCATCATCTGTCATGGCAGCAATTGTAACATTGGGGGTGACATAGTTTTGATTACAGACAGACAGACATACAGATAATCTCAATTAAAATAAGATATTAGATTCTCTTTTGTTTTAAATTTTTCCTCTACTTTCACTTTCATTTTAGATTTTTTTAGATAATTTTTCTTGTGAACGCCACTGCAGCTAATTATTCCAAAGGTTCATCATGCTGTCACCATTTTGCCACTAGGCCATCATCTGACATGGCAGCAAATTGATGTCCACTTAGAAAATCATACGCTCTGCACGTTTTATGCCCTCATTGATCTTAAAGTTTAAGTCGGTTGAAATGGTTGGCAGAGATCACGATACCAAAATGACGTTGGTAGTCATGTAAATGAGATGCATGCCTTCTCCTGCTGTGTGCTTATCCTGTGTAAAACAGAGAATAACAACAACATGAGGCTAGAGTCGTTGTGGGTTTTGAATACAAAAGAAATTCAACTGTGGTAAAGAAAATACTTTTGTATGTATTGTGTATTGACAACAGTGGGAAGAAATGGTATTCAAGGATTTTGGCTTTATAACAAATGAGAACATATGTGTATCTCAAATAATATTTCAACTTAGCTTAACTTGGGCATGGCTTTCTTCCTTTGTGTGTGTGTGTATGTGTGTATATGTGTGTGTGTCTATGTTTGTATATTTGTGTGTGCGTCTATATTTGTATATTTATGTGTGTGTATATATATGTATGTGTGTCTATATTCATTAATTTGTGTGTTTATATATATATATATATATATATATATATTGTGTGTATATTTTTACATACGTATATGTGAGTGTATATATGTGTGTGTGTGCATATATATGTATGTGTCTGTGCCTCTATATATATTATGTGTGTGTGTGTGCATATATGTATTTATATGTGTGTGCGTATATTCATATTTAATCGATGGATTTAAGAATTTGCTTTTATATCCCGAAGCTTCAATTTAATGCTTCTTCTTTTTTTATTCATATATATATATATATATATACTATATATATATATATATATATATATACATATATATATATATATATTCGTGTGTGCAAAAATCTTACAATCATGTGCTGTGGAAACATACATAATGAGAATTTTACTAACAAATAGATAGATTCACACATCTATCTAACCTACCAAGCTGACCTGAGAATATGTTATTCATTACATAACCAGTTTGGACAACAACAAATCATAACTTCATGATTGTATTTGATTAGCAAAAAAGAAAAGATTTATTACATTATTTCTATTTCTCTACTTCTATTTGAAGAATACAATGTCTTTTTTGGCCATATCAAATTGATGACATACTCTACATACTCAATTAATGAAAGACAGACTTTGTGTAATTGAAGACCCATAATTTTTAGCCACAAAAACAGTGTTTTTCATGTATTACAAGACCCCTATCTTTTGGCTATGTTATATATTTTGTGTAATGAAATAGTTTTTTAGGTGAAAGATTGTTCTTAAAAAGTCATTCATTACACTAGTATTCCCTAACATTAGTATTCCTTACATTAGTATTCCCTACACTCATATTCATTACACTAGTATCCCTTACTAATTTAAGATTAATTAACTATTCAAGAATTTTCATACTCAATTAGTATAAAGTCGTCGGGGTGGCCTAAAGTCGGTGTCAGCCAATCAGCGAGGGAGTCTATCCCTTTTGCACTAGCACTAGACCAAGGAGATTATTTTAGCATCTGAGGTGGAGCACCACACCGACCATCAGCTCCTTTCTTTACCGCACAGATCCCTGTGCTACTCATACGCTGAGTTGGCAAGGACCGGTATCGAACTAGGAACCTTGTGGTTTCTAGCCAACGCTCTACCGAATGAGCTAAGATAGCGTCAATTCTCTAATTAAATAAGACCCATCTTAAATATAAAATATCAATTTAAAACTTTATTTTCAAAAATCCAAATTCTGACAATTATTTTCAGTGACTTCTCACAACTTCTAAAAAAAAAAAAAAGAAAGAAAAATAAATGAATAAAATTCCTTGAAAAGAAAGAAATGTTTAAATTTAAACCTATTGCACCTAACTTTTCTTATCTAATTCCCTGAAAACTTTTTGATTTTCCTTCAAGATAAGTAAAAACAATTGTTTCTTTTTTTTCTTTCTTTTTTTTTTTTTTTCAAACATCTTGGAGCAAATATTATTCTTGATCCTGTCTCTAAATCTAAAGTTTTTTTTTTTTTTTTTTTTAAACTGTACTTGTTCACCTTGAAAAATTATTGATTTTTGTTTGAAATTCCCTATGATCTTCCATAAAATAAATTGGATCACTTATTTCGTATCATGATTCGTCAAAATCATGTTGCTTCCACGAATATCTTTTCTAACATTAATCAATAAAAATCAAATTTTTTGGTCAGAGAACTGATTGATTAATTGATTTTAATGGCATGTCAAACCCATCTAGGGTTACTTTATGCCTCGAAGTTAGGGAATCACATTCATTATATGTTCATGCTTACATTTTTTGTGCAGTTGTTTCTTAAGCATTTAGTGGGGGAGGGGTTGCACATGTTTTTATCAAATACTAGAAGTGGCTACCCAGCATCGCCTGGGTAGAGTTGAGATTTTTTAAAGTTAATCCCACAGATCCATTATTACTGAATTGACTTGGATCTTCACAGTATGCCCCATTAAAATCCCTACCTAAAAAAAAGACTTTGCGTTGATCCAGCAACTCTGAAAAAAAAAATTAATGTCTATTATTTAGAATATTAAATACAAATAAAATTCTATGCTGTTATCATTTAATTTTTTTTTTAATTATCTTCATGCATCTAAATAAAATCTTCATCATTTTTGCTCAAAAAGCAGGATCTGGTGATAGTAAATGTGTATAATATATTTACTTTGTCATTAATTGTTTTATTTTCGTAGTTTCTTCCAGACATACACACATACACAACTGCCCTTTATATATGTATAGATGAATAATTTTTAAACAGCTCTATTTGACCCATAGGTGTGACCCTAACAGGTATTCCAACTCTGGGTCAGAGTATACCTGGGAATAATAGCAATGAAGGTCTGCTCCATACTCTCAAATGCTTCACCACTAGATGCAGTTTAGTGTCAGAAGACACCCCTCTGCAGTGGGTGCAATTTATATATTCTAAGGATCTGTCAACAGGGCAATTGACGCCTTCTAAAGTTGGAGATTTGCATTCATTATACTTTCCTGGTTATATTTTCTGTAGAATTGTTCCTTCTGAGTTCTTTTTTTTTTTTTTTTTACACACGATCCTATTGAATACAAATAATATTTAGGTTGGGAACCACTGCTCTATAGGACGTTATCTGTGTCTGTAAAATTGTAGAAATATGCTTGTAACTAATCAATATTTGATTATCTAAGGAATATAATTAAGTTGATTTTGTTAGTATTGTTCCATGTCTACTCAGTGTCTTTTAGAGGATTTCTTTAGCATTAAGTAAAGCACGGAAATAACTCTGAAAAATATAATTGTAAATTATTAATATTTGATTAACAAATAAACAAACCTGGTTGATTCTGAATTGGACAAATAGAACACTATTTGCATAATAAATCGTAAAATTATTTACATACTAGCAGGACCTGTGGATATATCACAGTATGATAATTTAATTATTACAACGTTTGATATGTTTACTTAAAAGCTATTGAAGTAATAATCTTGATGTAACTCTCTCTCATTTTTTTTCTTTCTTTACTTCTTTTCATATTTTCATTTTGTTTGGTTGAAACAGATTAGCATTATTGCTTCCTCATGCTCACTCCTCTCTCTCTATCTTTCTCCTACTCTTTCTTTCTATATTTGTTCTGTGTAGCATGTCCTTTTTCTTCCCTTTCTTTATATGGACAATTCTGTTTAAATGGTCCATTATTTAGCTGAGGCGATGACACTCATAATAAATAAGAATTCGGCAGATAAGCAACACCAGGTAATCAGGATTTACATTTTTGCATTTCATCTTGGCTGATTTGGACTGTCTCATTTTTAACCAGAGGGTGTTGCATGATGATCACAGTTGTATGAACATGAGTATTGTATTAACATCTAAGGTTAAAAAGAGAGGGAGAGAAATATAAATCTGTTGCAAAATAATGGACAATTTGGTAAAATGTTTATTTTAATGTCATTTTCTGCTCATATTTTTGCTCCATGACCCATATACATGTCTAAGGCCAAATAGAAATTAAATTTGTTTCATACGTTTTGTTTTTTGTTTTTGTTTTTGTTTTTAAAAAATAACATTTTCTCTCAGTGAAAAGAAAATTGACTATTGATTTTTTTATTTTTCATTTTTATTTTTTTTATTTTTTATTTTTTAATTGTTCCTTTCAGCTTTCAGTTTGAAATGCTATTAAAAGGCGGAGTTTTTAATGACTTTAAATTGGCTGTGTATAGTTCTTTAGGGAGATGTTCAAGTTTGAATGAGGATGTTAAACAGACAGATTTGTTGTTAACAGTATGTTTCTTGAGACTTGAATATGAACTGCAATTTATGTATGCACTACAAGCTACTGAATATATGTACTTATGCATGTCCAAACCCCCCTCTCACTCTCTTTCTCTCTCTCTCTCTCTATATATATATATATGTGTGTGTGTGTGTGTGTATTTGGGCAGCATTCTTTCATTTATACATGTAGAATTAAACAAAAGACACATTTCCTGTTTAACAATTTTACTTTTGATCTTTTCGAGTTTTCTGGCAACTTTTTAATATTTTGGTGGAATTTGTGGATAAGTTCACCAATATATATATATATATATATATATATATGTGTATATATATATATATATATATATATATATATATATGTATGTATGTATGTATATGTATATATATATATATATATATATATATGAGAGAGAGAGAGAGAGTGGGTGTGTATTTTTTAAAGTGTATATGCACATTCTGCTGAATATCTACTTCTGTGTATTCATATTTATGTGTACTAGCAAATATATACAACCTCTAGGTGCAAGTATTCAAGTTTTAATGTAATAAAATATTATGTTAAATTAGAAAGGCTAATGAAACTAAATAAGAATGTAATAAAAAGATTTGAAACAGAGGTGGGTATATTGGAAAAATAGAACAACTGAACAACTGAAACTTACTCTTCCATCACTCTTGTCTTTCCTTGCTAAATTTTCCTAATTTAACTATTTAGTTAAAATAGGAAGTAAAGAATAAAATTACAGTTATTTTTTTTTTTTGTTAATTGATTTCTTTTAAGATTTATCCCCTAGATTTTTTTCTCATATTCATTAGGATAAAACCAAACAATTAGAGATCAAAAATACTAAGCATATCGTTCAGAGGGGTTGGTAAAAATATACAAGGCTTGTCAAAAAAGTATCAAGATTTTTTGTACTTTTTGACACACCTTGTATTCTGAAAAAAAAAAAAAACCTTCCATTCATTTTTCCTTTCTATCTTGGTAAATACAGCTTTAAACTTGGTACTTTTTTGACACACCTTGTATTCTAAAAAATTAATGTTCTATTCATTCTTCATTTCTATCTTGTTAAATATAGCTTAAATCTCAATACTCTTTTGACACACCTTGTATATATATATATATATATATATATATATATATATATATAAAAAAATCTGGCATTAAATAAACCACAAAGGTTGATATGCCATTAAACCAAACAACCTACCATTACACTAACTATACCTCCTATTGAAATACCCCGTATGATACTCAGACAATTAACTAAAGTCATGATATAATTTGATTGGTTCATTTTTTTTTTATAAAGATTGATTTTTGATTAGCAACTAGAAAAATTAAAAACAGTTGCCATCTTATATTGTTCAACTGCTCACACATTTCAATGGCCAGACAGCAGTGCATTCTGGGTAATGATCATTAGTCATAATCGCAAAGGCTCATTTTCTAATGACAAGAGAAGCCATTATTTCCAAAATGGCTCAAGTCTTAATTAAGTTTATTTCAGAATGAAATACTAATCAGCCATTTTTGTCAACAAGTTTTCATTGAAAAAAAAAAAAAAAAAAAAAAAGATCAGAAAAATAAGTTTAAAAATCTATAATTTTTATTATATTTAATTCTGTTTACTTAGTGTTCAGTCTGTTGTTGTTTACCTGTCCACAAAGTCAAGGACTTTGATTTAATAGTCATTATTTTGAGATTGCTTATTTAAAAAATGAAAATCTATTAATAATGGAGATTCGCTTCCGGGTTTTTGTCTGTAACAAAAATTACGTCACTGCTTACGTCACATTACTCAAAATCGTCATAACATAGAATAAATACACTCAAAATTTGAACATGCAACATTAGACAGTCCTCATTGTTTTTAAAATGTTTTAATAAATACATGACTGGTATTATATATCTATATATAGTTTGTTTTATTTTAATACATATTTAAAGTTTACATTTCAAATTGTTTTATTTTTTAATCCTTTAATGAATTTGATGATTTTACTTACTTAAGGCACAAACTTGCTGACATTGAATTTTTTACTCCCACCCCTCAGGCAATATGTTTCAAAAAATGTTTTTTTGTACTAGTAATGATAATGAAATTTATTGCATACAGTACTCAGGTGCACATCAAAGTCTCATGTATAGTACATAATAAGTAAAAACGTCCGGGTGGCCTAAAGTCGGTATCAGCCAGATAGCGAGGGAGTCTATCTCCTTTTCACTAGCACTAGGCCAAGGAGATTGTTTTGGAATCTACCATCAGCTCCTCACTTTACCACACAGATCCCTGTGCTAATCATACGTTGAGTTGGTGAGGGCCAGTATTGAAACAGGAACCTTAAGGTTTCTAGTCAAACACTCTAACCCGTCCCTAGCATACAGTAATAATATACATATATGTGTGTGCGCATGGGGGTATCAGTATAGTTTTGTCAATTACAGGAACCATGAAGGTTTTGAAAGATGCAATGTTTCAGCAGCCTACAGCGGATGCAGGCAGTTTATTCCAAGCCTCTGTAACTCTGAGCATGAAAAAGTGTTTCCAAAAGTCATGTGAGCTGTGCTGTTTTCTGACTTTGTAGGCATGCCCATGTGTGTAAGAAACATGGAGATCAAAAAGGTGCTCAAGGTTGCTGTTGTAAGATGGTTAATGACCTTATGAGCGTTTACCAAGTCAGTTGCCAGACACCAGAATTCTAACAAATCCATTCCCAGGGTAGCCAGACGTTCAAACATTTATTTATACAATCTTTTTTATCTTCTGTATAATACTTTTCTTCTGTATAGAGATGTGTTCAAAAAGTATAAAATTGTAGCAGTATTTACCAAAAATGAACAATAATTGAAACCTTCATTTTTTGCAAAATACAATGTGTATTCAAAAAGTATTGAGACTGAAGCTGTATTTACCAAAACAGTACTAAACAATTCTGGAGTTCTGGGGAGTGTGGACTACCCCTTCATTGCCATTACTTCCAGATCTACTTTGATCCTGAGTGGTAGTACCTGTTAGGGTCTCATCTATGGGTTAAATAGAAAAATATGAGTTTGAAAAAATTGTGTTTTAAAAAAAAATGAGTTTAAAAAATGTTGAATACTCATCAAACAAATGAATAAAACAAAATGACTTTGGCATGAAATAACCCAACAAAGGTTGACATGCTATAAAACCCAACCCATCAACCATGAGTGTAAAAAGGTTGAGAAACATGGGTCTAATGTTTTGAAATAGGATAAAGCTTGATTATTTTATTCATACAGGTGCAGTGATGCAGATGGCTTTTTTAATTTACTGCATCCTGGAATGCACATATTTGCTTTGAATGAGTCCCCCGGAAAATTCATGGGTCCCAACTAAAGCTATCTAACTCCTACCTTACCTATCCTGTGTAATTCATTTCTAAGAAACTATTGAAATGTATTCATAGTTAGCTTGAAATGGTGAGGGAAGAAAAAAGAAAAACACTGGGTCTTATGGATATGATTTTATTGTATCCTTTTAGATTTTTGTGCATCAGAGATGCAGGACGCATACCTATCAGCATCTCTGCAGGTGTTGTCATTTTTACTTATTTTTACTTATTAATATATCTTTTACTTATTAATATATCTCTTGGTTATTAATATATCTCTTCAACAGTTGTAGCCTTTAAGTTGCTACTCTCGGCAATCACAATAACAAATTGAGGACAAGATGGCAGTTAATGAAGAAGCCAGAGGAATTTCATTTCCCATTTCAAACTATGTCTCCAAACATGTTTAGTCAATGAGAAAAGGTCTATAGTGATATTCTGATCAATTTCCTTGCAGTGAGACTCCCTTAAGAGGATGTCTAGAACACATCCAAAAGATGAAGCTTTTAAAGCGAGATTCATGGAGGGAGGAACTAATTCTGAAAAATCCGGAAGTTGGTTGTATGTTTGCCACTTAATCTCTTGTGTCAAATGTAGTCGTTTTGTTAGAATGACTGAGAAGATGGAAGAAGAGAAAGAAAGAAAGAAGAAGAAAGAAAGAAAGAAAGAAAGAAAAGAAGGAACAGGGATTAAGGTGACAAGAAAGAAGGAAAAGAAAGAAAAAAGTAATTGTGAAAAAAGAGAGAAAGAAGGAAAAAAGGAAGGTAAAAAGAGTGAAAGAAGGAAAACAAAAAAATGTAAGAATGAAAAAGAGAAAATGAAAAAGAAAGAAAGAAAAAGAAAGAAAAATGTAAATGAAAAAGAGAGTAAGAAGGGAAAAGAAAAGAAAAAAGATTGAAAAATAAAGAAAGAAAGATTAAAATAAAGAAAAATTTAATAGGAAAAAAGAGAGGAGGAAAAAGGAAAGTAAAATGTAAAAATGAAAAGAGAGAAAGAGAAAAAGAAAGAAAGAAAGAAAAAAAGAAAGAGTAAAAAACAGATAAAGAAGAAAAGAAAAGAAAGAAAAAAAAAAGAGTAAAAAACAGAGAAAGAAGAAAAAAAGAAAGAAAAAAGAAAGAGTAAAAAACAGAGAAAGAAGAAAAAGAAAGAAAGAAAAAAGAAAGAGTAAAAAACAGAGAAAGAAGAAAAAGAAAGAAAGAGAGAAAGAAGAAAAAAAAGAAAGAAAGAGAAAAAACAGAGAAGAAGAAAAAGAGAGAAGAAAAAAGAAAGAGTAAAAAACAGAGAAAGAAGAAAAAGAAAGAAAGAAAAAAGAGAGAGTAAAAAACAGAGAAAGAAGAAAAAGAAAGAAAAAGTAATATTGTGAAGGAAAAAGATGAAGGAAAAAGAAAAATGCTATTGTGAAAAAGAAAGAGAGTAAAAAAAAAAGACGAAGGTTTCTCATTTGCAATGCACATCTGCAGTAGTATCAGTTGTAATAAATTTGTTGACTAAAATACAGCAACAAAATAATAATAATAATTTTATGTATATATATATATATATATATATATATATATGAGAAGTAAATACACAAGCAATGTGTTTTTGATATGGCTTTTTTTTACGGTCCTCGCCTGTCAGCTTGACAGTTGGGTTTCGAATCACACACAAGGCAGTCTTCCTATCTATAGCTCTGCTGATGAGGCCTAATAGGCCAAAATGTACATACAGAGATAGATTTTTCTTGATTTGTTTAGCCTTGCATTTAAATAGGTATGCCCGCCTAATCAATTAATTATTAATTAATTAACTTTCAAAATTAGGTACGACTTAATTAAGCACATATTCTCCCCCCCCCCCCAAAAAAAATATATATATATATATATATATATATATATATATATACTCTCTGTAATGCTTGCCTAATTTCCTGATCACTAACAATCATTGTATTCATCATTTGCAATGCTTAATCTCCAGTAAAATCATTTAACATGTATTAGTATAGTAAACACTGGTGCATAATCATATATATATAATATATATATATATGATATATATATGAATTTTCTCAGCAGATCAAAGGCTTCAACATTCTTTCTTCCACCATAAATGTGTTAGTTACTGTGATCAGTTTATATTTATCTACCGTTGCATGACTAATATCTACTTAGTAAGTTAATATCACCTACCAATATAAATGAGACTCGCCTACCAATTTCTTATAAAAGTTAATTTTCTTCCAATGAAAGCTTTCATTATCACCTGAGGATCATGAAAGTATGCAACTGACAGTTCCAATAATTATGCTTGGAATAGTAATATTTGATGTATATATATATATATTATATATATGAACATGTTTGGATTTATAGAGATATACATATGAAATAGGGATGGATAGATAGAAATAGATCGAGATATATATTAACAGGCATAGATAGATAGGAACAGATATATATATATATATATATATATATATATATATATTATATATGAAATAAAAGGAAATTAATCCGACAGTGTGAATTTGATATATTGAAAAAACAAATGATGTTTACAAATGCTTATGATCATCAGGAGAGAATGTGCACTGTTTTGGGGCCTTCCTCTCAACGGTTTTAACCGTGAATATAGAGCATTAATAGTCGTAGAAGAATTTATTTCCCGACCGCGGTTTCGGTGTTATTTCCCGCGTTTCGGGGCCTTCCTCTCAACGGTTTTAACCGTTGAGAGGAAGGCCCCGAAACGGTGCACATTCTCTCCTGATGATCCTAAACCTTTGTAAACATCATTTGTTTTTTCAGTTTATCAAATTCATATATATATATATATATATATATAGTCGTAGAAGAAGTTATTTCTCAACACGGTTTCGGTGTTACTCTAACACCTTCATGAAGGTGTTAGAGTAACACTGAAACCGCGGTCGGGAAATAACTTCTTCTACGACTATTAATGCTCTATATTCACAATATATTGAGCCCTATTAGATTAACTACTTACGCTATGTTCACATAGTAGTACCCATAAATGAAAAAATATATATATATATATATATATATATATATATATATATATATATAACATGTTTGGATTTATAGAGATATACATATGAACAGGGATGAATAGATAGGAATAGATCGAGATATATATTAACAGGCATAGATAGATAGAAAGATATATATATATATATATATATATATATATATATATATATATATATATAAACAGGGGTTGATAGAAACAGACTTGAGAGATATGAACAGAAATTAATAAACAGACTCAAATAGATCATATATATATATATATATATATATATATAGTCATCCACATACAGTTCTGTTTTGCCATTTCACAGCTCAATGTAACTAAATAAGGCAGGTTGCTTCAAGCCGGGATCAAAACTTTACTGATTGGTCATCAGTCAGAGTTCTTACCACCGCACCATCTACACCCACTTTTTATAAAGGGAATTTACTGATATAAGCATATTAGGCCATAGGGAGTGCTGTATCTGTTTTAAGGAGAGCTATACAATTTTTACATAATTAGCAGTCACCAGAAAATTCCATTTCCAGAGAGCTCAACCTACCAGTGGTGGAGAGTATATATATATATATATATATATAATATATATATATATAATATATCATCATCATCATGTCGCGCTGTTAGCACGGATATCCATGACAATCTCTCTCCATCCATCCCTATCGCTCATCATTCTTGGGAGGTCCACTATGCAGCATGCTGTATCCACACAGAACTGGTCAATGTATGTCTTTGTTGGTCGGCCCACACTGGCGTGCCCATGTGCTGGCTTCCACAGGAGGGCGTTGCTTATACATATATATACTCACCATATATGTGTGTGTGTGTGAGTGTGTGTGACCAGTATGCTCAGAATAGTATAGTTTGGCACAAGGCCAGAAGTATGGGGCACCTAGTTCAAATTTAATCCAGTAATAATGGTGTGCTAACTTAGCTCACTAACTAGTACTAACTATTACACAATGACAGATGCCATGTGACTAGTATAAGTAGAAATGTAGGTATGAACAGAATAAGATAGAAAGATAGAAACTTATTAAAGAACAAAAAAAATACATGTGAAATAGAAGAAAACCCAAAGAAAGATACCAAAATTCTTTGAACATTGGAATCAACTGAAATGGAAGAAGAACAAGAAAAAGAAAAAAATATTTCTAGGAAATCTGCAAACAACTAAATCTAAGAAGAAATTGAACAACTGAAGAATATACAAAAAGAAAGAAAAAAAAAGAAAGAAAAAAAAGACAAGAGAGAAAATCTAAGTCCATCAAGATCCAACTCCCATGTAGCAAAATGTCACGTACATCAACCTGAAAGAAAGATTTTTTTTTTCTTCCAGCAGATGAGGCTTTGTGATTTTGGAACATTCAAGTTGGACAAAAAAATAAAAGATAAAAATAAAAAAAATAAAAACATAAAAGAAATAGAATAAATGGCAAAAAGAAAGAAAATATAGAATTGGTAAAAGACATAAAGATATTTGCTGCATGTTTATGATTAAATCATCTCCAAGACAGCCTCCAGAAATTCCTGTTTCTTCTCGACTCCTCATCAACGAAGAAAATGAAAATCAAAGAAAAATGTCATTAGCTTGTTTATAAATTATATTAAAATCACATAACAGAGATTAGGAACAAAAGTTTTAAAAGTTTTCTTTTTTTTTCAATGAAAATCTGGTCTCTGATAAAATAACAGCTATTATTCTTCCAAGCTGTAGCCTATGTCAGTACTACTGTATGGTTGCACCTTATTAATTCTACCAAAACTCTTGAAGAATGGATGCTAGTTCTGTTTTGAACAAATCCTGGAAGTGTAGAGATTTGTGGAGTGATTAGTATCCATCTGTGTTACAAGCTGAGTATGTTGTGAGGATCCAGACTCAGTAGGTGGTTTAAATAGCAGGTTGGGCTATTCCACTTGTGTATTTGGATCAAGTTCATTTCCTGGATCCTGATTGACATCACCCTAAAAAAACAACAGCACCATCCAAGTTAGACAAGCAAAACAAACTTATTAGGTATTATTTATTACCAAACTCTACAGCATTGAAACTCTCGTACCGAAGATATGAATATACAAAGATAAGTACCTGCTTTATATATATTTATGCGATTTTATTTTTGGATAGATAGGTATTGGAATTTTTTTTTTTTTGTACCAGTTTTATAATGCAGAGCTTGGTAATAAATAATACCTAATAATATCCATTCTGATTTTTTAATGATCATGTAGAAATAATATAGAGGCAATTAAGGCATAAAGGTTATCATCATCATAAGAAGTGGACTCAGCCACATAAGTTCAAATCCAGAACCAGACTTTACATTTCATGTAGTGCTAATACACTAAACTCTTTGCGTACCTTAAGCCACTCACAGTGGCTTTCCCACCACTGCAATCCTAGCATAAGTTGCTGATGGTTAGTTCATTATAATTGACTTTATTTGAATAGAATGAGTTCTGAGATAAAAAAATAGTGAACTTTGAAATATCACATATTTTGCTAGTATATATACGTTTATGATAAACAAATTAATGGTTAGTATCCAGTTGTGTTGCAAGTTGAGTATGCTGTGAGGATCCAGACTTGGTAGGTGGTTTAAATTGAAGATTGAACTATTCCACTTGTGCATTTGGATCAAGTTCATTTCCTGGATCCTGATTGGCAGCACCCTACAAAACACCAGCACCATCCAAGTTAGACGAACAAGACAACCTTATTTTTGCAAGTATATACATTTATGATTTAAAAAATTAATGCTAAAAAATTAATGTTAAAATGTTTTCTAGTTGAAAATATTGTAATATTGCTTATAAAGAATTATAAAGATTTACTAAATCTTTATAATTCTTTATACCTGAAAATATGGAGCAATATTACAATATTTTCAACTAGAAAACATTTTCTTCACAGATGTTTTGGTATGCACTCACCTGAAGATTTGAACTCAGATCATCAAGTTCATTTTCTATGATGATATATATTACTCCACACATGCCTCCTGGCTACGTATTTAGACTGTTATATTTATCACTAATCAGTCTCACGAAGAAGCAACAACAGTTTAAGCTACTTTTGTCCATCGTAACTCCGAGAGGGAATCACAACACAATGGAATTACCATTTTGGTCTCTCCGCTTTCAGAGTTTCCTTCCACTGTCCTTGGGAAGATTTTAATTTGTTTACATAGACAGATATGGCGCCTGTAGTCTTGCTAACATAGTCCCTAAACAATATCAAGTACTCCACACACAGATATTCCTGTTTTGCTAATGAAGAAAATTTAGGTGCTCCTGATTAAAATCTAATCAAAAGAACAACAACGGTAGATATTGGACTCTTTGAGTGGTGCCAGCAATTTCCTGCTAGTGGAATCTCTGAATCTGTCTGAATTATATCGAAGCAGGCATCGGAATTTCCTTCTGAGAAAGGCCTGGACAACTGGCATTTATCTGTGCAGTAGGTAATAATAATAATAATAATAATAATAATAAAATTGTTTTATGCTTGCAAAAAGGTATAATACATTTTGGTCAAAAATAAGTCCTTTGAGATTCCTGAGTACATTTTACTGTTTCTTTGTCATGTTAAACAATACTAGCTGAAAACTTGTTCTACAGTTGGTATTTTAAGATATAAATGGTCTAGAAATTCATCCATCCCACCTCTTATTGCAGTAGTAAGCATAGGGATAACAACTAAACTATATTCATATGAGAAATATTTTTGCCAGGCCTCCACAACTGGCATTTATCTGTACAGTAGGTAATAATAATAAATGGTTTCATAAAAAGTATAATTTGATGATGGGCAAAAATAAGATGGCTTCCTCAAAGTGAAATAAACAAGGGGAGGTTATTCTTATTTATGTAGCTAATGTTCAGATTCCAAGTGTATAAGCACTATGTGAAATACAAACAGCCTTCCGCCCTGTCAACTGCAGAGGGGTAAAATTCCAATGGAGTCACTTGTTGGCCGTGGGTGGTGACCTGTGATGCTTAAGGATGGAATCCTGGTAGCATATTAGCTTGTATTAAAAAAAAGGAAAAACTTGTGTACAGATCCTTAAAACTAGTAAAATAACATTGCAAATGGTGTCTATAGCATGCACACGTTTCTATAGATCATTGTTAGGGTAATTATGTAAGTGTCATGCAAGATGGGCATAAATTGAAAGAACATGTATTAACACCCCCCTTACCACATTTGGACTACAGCAAATGGTTGTAATGATAATTGCTGTAATAAAGGATGTCATGTAACATTCAGAAGAGAAAAAGATAAGGGGAGGTTAAAAATGGTTGGGTCAGAAATAGAAATACCATGAGAGCATCATAGACATGAAAATCAATTCAATGCAGTCTTCTATTTCTTTCTAATCAAATGGACCTTGTAAAGAGGGTGAGGACAAAAAGGGGATCAGTATAAATTGCATGTTTTGGTTATGCATAGGTTGATTATACACAGGTGTGCGCACGAAAGATTTCATCTTTTAGGACAAACATGTCAAAACTTGATTGAAAATCTGGTTGATTAGGTTTTATGTCATGTCATCTGTTGTTGGGTTATTTTATGCCAAAGACATTTTGTTTTATTCCTTCTTTGTTGTATACCCTTTTCTTACTTCTTACTTCTGGCCGTTTGCTATTTCTTCATCTATCTTGGTCTGGTCTCTTCTAAGGTCTGGACTTTCTTGGGGACTTCGGGTCTGGTTTCTGTTAGGGATTTCTCCTTATCAGAAGCCCTGTGTCATTGTTAGTTTTTAGGTAATAAACACAAGACTTCAATTTACTTTGATGTTACTTTATTTGTAAATCCCCAAACTGGTTGATTGGGTTTTATGTCATGTCATCTGTTGTTGGGTTATTTTATGCCAAAGACATTTTGTTTTATTCCTTCTTGTTGGGTATTCAATTTTTGTAAAAACATTTTTTTTTTCTATTTAACCCATAGATGAGGCCCTAACAGGTACTACCACTCTGGATCAGAGTGGACTTGAGAGTAATGGGAAAGAAAGGATCAGGATAAATTGCATATTTTGCTTATGCACGTGTGTGCACACGAAAGATTTCATCTTTTAGGACAAACATGTCAAAACTTGATTGAAAATGTGAGACCAAATTTAGCTCAGTCAGTAGAGCATACGACTAGGAACTGTTACATAATCTATGCATAGATTATTGTCAACCCCCTGTATTTCTGAAGGGATGGCCCCTTTTCATATCATGGGCGGGACTTTCCATGGAATATTACAGAAAGCCCGAGAAATACGTGAAGTCACGTGGGACCTGGCTGGCTCTCAGTTTCAGCTTGGACGTCAGGCAGATAAGGCCTTAGCGGGAGCTCACTGCACATGCGCATTGTGTTAGTTAGAGAAATATGTTTAGTTAAGTAAATAAAGGTTCAAATAAATAATATGGTTTTGTGGTTGATGAATGTCTTGGCAACAAGACTGACCTAGAAGAAGAAATGAATCAAGGACGACCAACCAGCAAGAAGAGAGACGTTAGAAGAGACGCTAGAAGAAGAACTTAAGATACCAAAGATGAGCAGAAGAATAATAGAAGTAAAGAAAGGGTATACACCGGCCCTCGCCAACTCAGCTTATGAGTCGCACAGTGATATGTGTGGTAAAGTGGGGACTTGATGATATGTATGGTGCTCCACCTCAGGCACTATTGGAAAGATGATAGACTCCCTTACTGTCTGGCTGATACCAACATTAGGCCACCCCAACAACTTTGCCTTTTACCTTTCCTACCTAACAGACTTGGAATGGCACTTCTTTCCTGTCTTTTAGGATTTCAATAAGGAATAGTATATCTATATTTGTCTGTTCCTACTTGTATAATCTCTCTTTTCCTACCTATATATCTCTCTGTTTGTTCCTATCTATATCAGTCTATTTCTACCTGAAAAGGGAATAGACTCCCTTGCTGTCTGGCTGATTCCGATTTTAGGCTACCCCGTTGACTTTACTTACTTTTTACTTTTATATATATCATGGCTGGTTGGTTTGATTTTACAGCATGTCAACCCTTGTTGGGTTATTTTATGCCAAAGACATTTTGTTTTATTCATTCTTGATGTAAACTCAATTTTTAAAAATCTATTTTATGTTTTTTTTTCTTCTTTTTTCTCCTCCTCTTTTCTTTAACAGTTATTTTCTTAATCCTTTATTTTTTTTAAATTTTCTATTATTTCTTTTTCATTCAATTTCTTTTCCACATTTTCTGATATATGATATTATATGAGTATATTTCAGGGTCGGATTAGCTCAGTCGGTAGAGCGTTCGGCTAGAAACCACAAGGTTCCTAGTTTGATACCGGCCCTCGCCAACTCAGCGTATGAGTATCACAGGGATCTGTGCGGTAAAGTAAGGAGCTGATGGTAGGTGTGGCGCTCCACCTCAGACGCAAAAAAACAATCTCCTTGGTCTAGCACTATTGAAAAGGGTATAGACTCCCTCGCTGACTGGCTGATACCAACTTTAGGCTGCCCCGTCGACTTTACTTTACTTACTTATATTTCAAATACCTTATAGCGAATTTGCAAGTACAGTCAGACATTTTGCGAAGCATCCAAGTGTGTGTGTGTTGTGAGCCTGTTTGCAAAGTCACCATGCTGCCTGCAGGGCCAAGCACAATGCTGCACGATGCACAGCATATTCACTAGTTTTCATAATATGATAATAAATTTTCAAGTTAATGTATACAAAAACGCCCTTCTCCTTGCCTCACAAACAATTCACATAACATCAAAGATGAAATAACACCTTTTGGAAAAAAAAGTGATTTAATGGTTGCTGTTGTTGTTGTTGTTAAAATGGACTTAGAGTAATTTGAAAAACAAATGCCCAAAAAAAATTTTTTTAAATCAACGTTCATCAAAGAATCAGTTTGCAAGATCAAGTTTGTCTTTCAAGAATTTCAGATCAAAATTAAATTTGGAAAGAAAGAAAGAAAGAGAGAGAGAGAGAGAGAGAGAGAGAGAGAGAGAGAGAGAGATGAGAAAGAAAGAAGGAAAAAAGAAAGAAAGAGAGAGAGAAAAGAAGAAAGAAAGAAAGAGAGATAAAAGAAAGACAGAGAAAAAAGAAAGTAAAAACAGAGAAGAAAGAAAGAAAAAAGATAGAAGGAAGAAAGAAAAAGAAAGAAAGAAAGAAGGAAGAAAGACAGGAAAGAGAAAGAAGGAAGAAAGAAAGAAAAGAGAAAGAAAGAAAGAAGTAAGAAAGAGAGAGAGAAAGAAGTGAGAGAGAGAGAAAGAAAGAAATAAAAAGAGAAAGGGAGAAAAAGATAGAAAGAAAGAAGAAAGAAAGAAATAAAGAAAAAAAGAGAGAGAGAGAAAGAAAGAAAGAAAGAAAGAAAGAAAGGTTAATAGCAACTTCCGGGTGTGGTTTCCTGAGGAAGTGAATTTTTAACCTTTGACCTTTGATGTTAATTGTTCATGATTCTGTTTGGGGAAATGAAAAATAGAAATTAAAAACATCACTTAGGCTGTTTAGGATTTATTGAAAAAAATCAAAAAAGAAAGAAAAAAAAAAGAAAGAAAAATGAAAGGAGAAATCTTCCTGGTTTCTGGAAAAAATTCCCCTCCAAGATGAAATGTTGATAGTTAAAATCCTTTAATGTTTACAAACAATTCCAATGTAATTCTTTGATCTTATCAGACAAATAACTGTCTCAACACTCAAAATTGTAATCATATTTTAATGTAGTTATTTTTTATTAATATAAAATTTTAACTTTAGCTATTTTGCTTCATATGGAAAATAAGTGTAGGTGCATATATATATATATATATATATATATATATATACATCCACAGACACCATGTTTCAACGTATCACGTCTCTTCAGTGTGGTTAGATAAATACAAATAAATACACACATCTGTATATATGTAAAGGTGGCCATCCTTTTTATACCATCCCTGGTAGGGTGAGTTCTCTGGAGGGGAAATTTGCTGATGGCTGCCGATTACGCTTAAATTGCAAGGCTCTCCTAAAAAATGGATTGAGCTCTCTGGCAGCCTTTACATATATACATATGCAGTGATGCTGATAGCTTTTTGGTTTAGTCCTAGGATACACATATTTGCTTCCGGGAAAATTTATGGGTCCCAACTAAAGCTGTCTAACTCCTACCTTGTAACCTATCCTGTGTAATTCATTTCTAAGAAACTATTGAAATGTATTTACAGTTAGCTTGAAAAGGTGAAGGAAGAAAAACGAAAAACACTGGGATGCATGGATATGATTTTACTGAGTCATAATAGATTTTTGTGCATCAGGGACGTAAGACACGTACCTATCAGCATCTCTGCATATGTATGTGTTTATCAGTAAAATTCTCCGAATAATCAACATTTACATTTTTGCATTTATATCTTGGATTATTTGGACGGTCTCATTTTTAATCAGAGGGTGTTGCAAGATGATAACGGTCATACAAACACGTGTATTAATATATAGATTTCATTATTCAAATTCTAATTTTTTATTTTTAATTTTTTTATTTTCAATTCATTTCTTACTCGAAGAATACTTGAGGCTTTGACAAAATCGCTTTCTTCATTTTAATCTGCTAAACCAGTTTTGGGTGTAATTTCCATCCTAGATATTATTAGGCTTGACTGATGTATTCTGATTCTATACACCGCCCCCCACCTATCCCCAGGTTATGTATAGCTTTATAAAGTGTTCGTTTAATATATCAAATCTTTTTTTTAATTTTTTCTTTTTTTTCTGTCAACACTTTTTTGTCTTCTTAATTGCATGACATGAGTTTCATTGAGTTCTAAGTTAAAGTTTGTCTACTGGGAATCGGCAAGCATTACAAGATTGGTGTGATGAGATATTGCTTAAAGGTAGACATATTTGTTTTTGTTTTATAGAAAATGTATTTTCTGTTTTTACCTGGTTAATATTCACTGATTCCTTTCTTTTTCCCTTTCTTTTTGATTTTTTTTGTTACTTGTCAATTTTGAAAAAAACTACCTTCAATTTCAATTTTTCTTTTTTCTTCATTTTTATCTATTTAGTATTTTTTCTTCATTTTAATGTTTTTTATTCATTACTTTTAGTGTTTCTTTTTCTTCGTTCTTTTTAGTGTTTTCTTTTTAGTGTTTCTTCTTCATTCTTTTTAGTGTTTCTTCTTCATTCTTTTCAGTGTTTTTTCTTCATTCTTTTTAATGTTTCTTCTTCATTCTTCTTCATGTTTCTTCTTCATTCTTTTTAGTGTTTCTTCTTCATTCTTTTTCATGTTCCTTCGTCATTCTTTTTAGTGTCTTTTCTTCATTCTTTTTGGTGTTTCTTCTTCTGAGTTAACCAGATGGCCTTTTCTCTTAGACACAGACAATTATAAACTCATTCACACACATCCAGAGATCTCAGTCAAATCAAAATGTTCTGAAAAGAAATTCATTTGAAATAATCTTGGGAGAAAAAAAATTCTTTCTTTAGCCTTTTCACAAGACATGTGTTTATTCTGAGTGGCTGGCATGTCATTGGTGGAATTACTCTGCTTTTTAAATTTGTTTAATCCCCAAGAACAAATTTTGGGAGTGAAAGTCTGGAGATGGACAAACCTCGGACAAAAGACAAAATCAATGACCATTGATCAGACAAACATGCCCGTTTTTGTGTGTGTGGGAATTCAAATCTGAAGCTAATATTTTTGAAGAAAAAGAAATTAGAAATTAAACCTTGATTTTAACTTGGGAATTATTACTGTGTGTGTGTGTGTGTGTGTGTGTGTGTGCGTGTGCGCGCATGTATGTGTGTGTGTGTGTGTTTGTGTATGTGTGTGTGTGTGTTTAAATAAAAAATGTCTCCCCATCAAAAAACAAGATAACAAATTCATTGAATTTTTTTGTCTGTAGAAGCAATACTCACCATCATAGTGGGGTTTCAATTACCATCAAATTGGCAGACACTGCAACAAGCAAGCCATAACTCAAGCATAAGTGCAGAATGATTCATGTAGCACTATGATCTCACTGAAATCAACAGCCAGTCAGGACTCAAGGAATGAGATCACCATTATATATATATATATATATATGAAGATAGGATGGATGTAGTAGAATCTGACAGTATGAGGTAGGTAAAAGGATAGTGAACAAGAAATGATAACTCAAAACAAATCTAAGAGTTGAAATATGTTGTCCAATTTATACGGACATCCTCCATCCATCATAAAAATCTTTCGACTGAGGATGTCTGTATAAATCAGACAAAATATTTCAACTCTTAGATTTGTTTTGTTATCATTTCTTGTTCACTATCCTTTTACCTACCTTATATATATATATATATATATATATATATATATATCACTTAGATATATTCCTAGAAATAAAAGTAAAGAATGGTATAAAATTAAACATTTACTAGAAACAATTACTAATAAATCAAATTATTACTTATAGCATCATTTATTTATTTATTAAAAATAGCAAGGAGCATTATACTGTAAACAGTATGCTCTAAAAACAATTCAATAAAAATTTTACATGTAAATTTACAAATGAATATATATTGCTCAAGATACCTATTTATATATATTTATATATACACACATTATATATATATAAAAAGTCGTCGGGGCGGCCTAATGGTGGTATCGGCCAGACAGCGAGGGAGTCTATCCCCTTTTCACTAGTGCTAGACCAAGGAGATTATTTTAGCATCTGAGGTGGAGCGCCACACCTACCATCAGCTCCTCACTTTACCGCACAGATCCCAGTGCTACTCATTCGCTGAGTTGGCGAGGGCCAGTATCGAACCAAGAACCTTGTGATTCCTAGCCAAACACTCTACCGACTGAGCTAAACCGGCCCTATACAACCACGGCTTCGAAGAATTGTTGCTTTAACTTGGCTGTGAGATCAGGGTGAGAATAAAGTATGTAAAGTCGTTTAGGTGGCCTAAAGTCAGTATCAGGTAGACAATGAGGAAGTCTATCCCCTTTTCACTAGCACTAGACCAAGGAGATTGTTATTTAGCATCTGAGGATAAACTCCACACCTACCATCAACTTCTCACTTTACTGGCAAGGGCCAGTATTGAACCAGTAACCTTGTGGTTTTCAGGCCGATGCTCTACCGACTAAGGTAAACCATTAGAAAATGTTTTCATGCAATGAGCAGGGAATTTTAAAGATATTCAATGAATGGCGGCAGATATATATCAGAGTTTAGCAGTTTGCAATATTCCTACCATTACTCATTATCACATTATCATTATTAGGTGGAGCACCACACCTACCATTAGCTTCTAACTTTACTGCATAGATCCAAGCTGTGCTACTCATATGCTGAGAAAAACATGAATATTTCATTCTCTGAGATTTTGCTTCCTTATGAGGTGGAGTGCACCACCTACCATCAACTCCACACTTTACCACACTGAATCTTGTGCAACTCATGCGCTGAGAAAAACATAAATATTTTGTTCTCTGAGATTTTGCTTCCATATGAGGGGAGCCCCACACCTACCATCAGCTCCTCACTTTACTGCACAGATCCTAGCTACTCATACACCGAGAAAAACTTAAATATTTCATTCTCTGAGATTTTACTTCCTTATTTTAAATGTACATCTCATATTTCTTGACATAACCGATAGAAACCACAATCAGGAAAAAAAAAAAAAGATGAAAATGAAAATTCCGATCATATTTCCCGTTTTCTAATCCATCATAATGGCCGATGTGGATTGTGTGGGCAGAGAGTCGGATTGTCTGAGAAGGTGGGCAAATGGATGCTTCTTTACTTTCTCTCTTGTTTTTTTGTCTTTTGTTTTGTTTTTTGTTTTTTTTCTATTGAAAGAAAAGTTTTCCATTTTTAAATGGCAGCCTCGTTTTCAGAATTCTCTGCCTCTTTTCTTTGACTCCCTAATTCACCTAATCCTCCATGCACATTATCATCTTTATAATAATGATAAAAAAAAAACAACAAAGAAACACAAAACAAACCACTTTCCACCTAATCTGTCCTTATTTATATAATCCTTGCCAAAGGATAAAACAATAAAAAAAAAACCCAAGAATCTTCATTTTCAAATGAATGTGTCATTATCAACAGATTCTTAATCTTTAAACACATTACAAACGGAATTGGAATGGCAATTCTTTCCTCTCTTTTAGGATTTCAATAAGGAATAGTATATCTATATCTGTTCCTACCTATCTATATCAGTCTATTTCTACCTGTTTTTTTCTTACCTAACAGAATTGGAATGGCAATTCTTTCCTGTCTTTTAGAATTTCAATAAGGAATACCATATCTATATCTGTCTATTGCTACCTCTCTTTTCTCTCTTTTCCTACCTATATATCATCTGTTTGTTCCTATCTATATCAGTCTATTTCTACCTGTTTTTTTTCTTACCTAACAGAATTGGAATTGCACTTCTTTCCTGTTTTTTAGGATTTCACTAAGGAATAGTATATCTATATCTATCTGTTCCTATCTGTATAATCTCTCTGTTCCTACTTACATATCTCTCTATTCCTATCCATCTATCTCTCTGCTTCTACCTATATATATATATGTCTGTTCTTACCTATATGTCTGTGTCTGTTCATACCTATACATATATCTGTCACTGCTCCTACCTATATATCTCTCTGTCTCTTCCTTTCTATCTTTCTGTCTCTTCCTATCTATTTTTTTGTTCTTACCTATATATCTCTGCCTGTTCCTACCTATATATCTATCTATCTGTTCCTACCTATATATATATATATATATATATATATATCATAAAGGTACACGGTAATAACCTACTCAAGTTTCACCATAATGATCTTCAATCAACTAACCACTGTGACCATTTTTATCTTCCTACCTGGGTTAGTTCAGTTGGTAGAGCGTTCGGCTAGAAACCACAAGGTTCCTAGTTCGATACCCGCCCTCGCCAACTCAGCGTATGAGTAGCACAGGGATCTGTGTGGTAAAATAAGGAGCTGATGGTAGGTGTGGCGCTCCACCTCAGATGCTAAAAAATTATCTCCTTGGTCTAGCGCTATTGAAAAGGGGATAGACTCCCTCGCTGCATGGCTGATACCGACATTAGGCCGCCCCGATGACTTTACTTTTACTTTTATATATATATATATATATATATATATATATATATATATATATATATATCCACCTACCTATGTATATCTCAGCTCCTACCTATATACCTGTCCGTTCCTACCTGTGTCTCTCTGTCTGCTCCTGCCTATATGACTCTCCATCTGTTCCTATCTCTCTCAGTCTGCTCCTGTCTATATATCTGTTCTTATCTACCTCAGTCTATTTTTACATATCTACCACGGACTTTCTATACCTATCTACTTCAGTTCTCTTGTTCTTTTTTTATTTGAGTAAGAAAGAGTCTATCTATCTCAGTCTGTTCCTACTTGTATATCTATCTTGGTCTATTCCTATCTATCTACCTCTGTTTATTTCTACTTGTCTACCTCATAGTTTCCATACCTATCTATCTACCTCAGTTCTTTGCTGTATTTTATTTTATCTGAATAAGGAAGAGTTTATATGTCTGTCTCTCTATTAATCTGTGTCAGTCTGTTGCTACCTATCTACCTACCTCATTCTGTTTCTACCTATCTACCTAAGACTTTTCCTACTTATCTTCCTCGGTTCTTTCTTATCTTTTATGGTTTGAATAAGTAAGAGTCTATGTGTCCATCTCTATTAGTCCGTCTCACTCTATCTATCTACCTCAGATGTTTCTTACCTATCTACCTCTGTTTCTAATAATCTATACATGTATGTTCCTATCTACCTTAGTCTGTTCCTATTTATCTATATTGTACTGTTCCTATCCATTTACCTCAGTCTGTTCCTATCAGTCTATCTACCTACCTCGGTTTGTTCCTATCAATCTATCTATCAACTTTGGTCTGTTTCTATCAATCTATCTATGTCTCGGTTTGTTCCTATCAATCTATCTATCTACCTTGGTCTTTTCCCATCACTCTATCTATTTACCTCAGTCTGTTCCTATCAAGCTATCTCTCTACCTTGGTTTGTTCCTATCATTCTATCTATCTACCTCAGTCTGTTCCTATCAATCTATCTATCTCTCTATCCTATCTCTATCTACCTCAGTCTGTTCCTATCAATCTATCTATCTATCTACCTCAGTCTGTTCCTATCACTCTATCTATCTACCTCGGTCTGTTCCTATCAATCTATCTACCTTGGTCTGTTCCTATCAATCTATCTATCTACCTCGTTCTATTCCTATCCCTCTATCTATCTACCTACCTCGGTCTGTTCCTATCAATCTATCTACCTCGGTCTGTTCCTATCAATCTATCTATCTACCTCGGTCTATTCCTATCCCTCTATCTATCTACCTACCTCAGTCTGTTCCTATCAATCTATCTCGGTTTGTTCCTATCAATCTATCTACCTCGGTCTGTTCCTATCAATCTATCTATCTACCTTGGTCTGTTCTATCAATCTATCTGACTTCCTATCTTGATCTGGTTATATCTGTCAGAGCCTGTAGATATATATGTTCATCTCTCTCTCTCTCTACCTACCTTGACTTCTATTAAGTACATAGATAGATATGAACAAACTGAGATAGATTGATAGATATGAACAAGTTGAAGTAGATAGAAATATATAGATAGATAGATGTGTATATTTAAACACATTTTGTATTGGCTGTATTCGTAAATGCCATCTTTACATTGATGCGATCCATTGATACACACAGGGAAATGCGTATACACAAGCCATAAGTGTACACACACACACACACACTGATTTGTATTCAATGCAACAATGTATTCTCATTCAAATATGAAAAGAAACCTATTTAAATATTTAAAGACTGAACATTAAATGCAGGTGGAAAAAAAAAAAGGAAAGGAAGAAAAAACTTGATTTCAGATTTTTCCTGCCATTGTGTCATGTTTAGTGTCAGATTTATCGGGAAATGGCACGGATTTGGACGGAAGGAAAACGGAATGGTAATCTTTATAAACATGCAAAAACAGTATGTACTTTTTTTTTCTCCTCCATTTCATTTAGTTTATCATTAGAGACCAATTATTATTATTATTATTATTATATTAGTAGTAGTAGTAGTAGTAGTAGTAGTAGTGGTGGTATTCATTGTAATGGTTGTAGTAATACTATTACAACAATAGTAAGAAGAATGGGAGTAAGAGAATGAGGTACAGGATAAGTAGTGATAAGGTAGAAGGTAGGAGGAGAGTAAATAAATAAAAAAGTAGAAGGAGGATGGAATCCATGAAAGTGTTTAAATAGAAAGACAAGTTCAGAAAAAAAAGGGGGGGTTGATGAAAGACCAAAAAAGTGAGTAATGGAAAGTGGGAGAGAGAAAAAGAGAGAGAGAGAGAGAGAGAAGAGTAAAAAATGAGAAATAAGAGAGGATGAAGATGAAACAAAAAAAGAGTGACTATTTAACAAAAGAATAGGAGTGAGTAATGCGAGATAGAAAGAGTAGTTTGGTAGGGAGAGAGGAGGGGTAGAGTGAGATAAAGATGAGTTTAGAAGAATGAGAGTAGGAGAATGAGGTACAGGATAAGGAGTACTAAGGTGGGAGAGAGAGAGAAAGAGAGAAGGTGACAAGAAGACTAAAAAATGAGGAGGATGAAGATGAAATAGAAAAAGAGTGTCCCTTTAACAAAAGGAAAGGAGTAAGACACTGAGAGGTAGGAGGAGGAGAGTTTGGTAGAGAGAGAGGGAGAATAAGAATGAATGTGACAATAAGACTGAAAAATGAGAAGTAAGAGAGGGTGAAGATGAAAACAGATAAAGAGAGAGTGACTGTTTAACAAACGAAAAGGAGTGAGAGAATGGGAGGTAGGAGGAGTAAATAAAAGAGAGAGAGAGAGAGGGGGAATATGAGAAAGGAGGAGTAGGTGATTAAGAAAGAAGATGAGGTCAACTGAAGGTGTTTAAAAGAAAGGCAGGTTTACAGAAAGAGTGGTAGAATGAGATAAATATGAGTATAAAATGTGAGTAAAAGAATGAGGTACACGATAAAGAGTGGTAAATCAGGAGTAAGATGAATTTAGAAGAATGGGAGTTGTTGAATCAAGATATGATACTCCCCTTCACAAAAAGGTCGGTTTGCTGGATTTTAAGGCACATCACCCTTGTTGGGTTATTTTATTGCAAAAACATTTATTTTGATTCATTCTTGTTGGGCATTCAATTTTCTTTACTCAATTTTTTTAAACTCATTTTTATCAATTTAACCCATAGATGGGACCCTAACAGGTACTACCACTTCTGATCAGTGAACCTGAGTAATGGCGATAAAGGGTACTCCACACTCCCCAGACCTTGAAAACTTCACCACTAGATGTCATATCCCATTTAAATAGATCAAAAACGAGTATTAAAAAATGTGTTTTAAAAAAATATAATACCCAACAAGAATGAATAAAACAAAATGTCTTCAGAATAAAATAACCCAACAAGAGTTGACATGCCATAAAAACCAACCCACCAACCAAAATCATGCTGTATGTTTAGATTGGCTCCAACTAGTGTTAACTCATGACACCTAGTGGTGTAATGTGTAACTATATTCAGTTCATCACACATTGAAATTCCAGGGCGTATGTGCACTTTGAGGGCATATGTGCAGTCATGAGAAAGACTAAAAATCTCTACATTTTTGTGCACTAAATATCCCACTTGCATTATCGCTACTCATATAAACAGCTAATGATAAAATTAATAACATTTCAAACAACTTCACCATCACTGTTGCTATTTTGCAGTCTCTGATCTTTTCTTTCTTTACTTGAAAAATAATGGGAATAATTTTTTTTTTTGCCTTTGATGAATAAAGGAAAAGAAAAAGAAGAAAAAGATTAAATTATGTTTATCACCTTCGTTTGGTTATTCTGACCATTGGATAAAAAAATGGAAAGTTTCAAAGAATAAACATATCTCATATGGTAGAGAGAAATCAAATGTGTATACACACCCAAACACCCAGTATATATATATATATATATATGGAGAAAGAGAAAGGAAGAGAAAGATAGGGAAATACATATTTATATATATAAGTAAAAAGTAAAGTAGTCGGGGTGGGCTACAGTTGATATCAGCCAGAGAGTGAGGGAGTCTATTCCCTTTTCCCTAGAACTAGACCAAGGAGATTATTTTAGCATCTGTGATGGAGTGCCACACCTACCACCAGCTCTTTACTTTATCGCACAGATCTTTGTGCTACTCATACACTATATATATATATATATATATATATATATATATATATATATTCATATATATAGTCAAGGCCGGGTTAGCTCAGTCGGTAGAGCGTTCAGCTAGAAACCACAAGGTTCCTAGTTCGATACCGGTCCTCGCCAACTCAGCATATGAGTAGCACAGGGATCTGTGCGGTAAAGTAAGGAGCTGATGGTAGGTGTGGCGCCCCACCTCAGATGCTAAAAAACAATCTCCTTGGTCTAGCGCTTTTGAAAAGGGGATAGACTCCCTCGCTGACTGGCTGATACCGACTTTAGGCCGCCCCGACGACTTTACCTTTTTTACTTTTATATATATTCCTACATCTTTGACAAAATACACTTGGGTTTTGTTTTATTTTTTTATTTTTTTCTCTTTTTTGTTTTCTATTTATTTGTAAAAAAAATTACATTTTACTATTTTCCATCTCAGTGTGCAAATCACTAAAATCTTTCAGCATCTTTATCAAATTTCCTTCAGGAAACAAATGATAAAAAATTTTTTTAAAACCCAGCATCCTCTCCTTCCTCTGAATTCACACCAAATACCCGGAAGTATAATTTGATTCTTATATTGATAGAAAAATTTTAAAAAGAAAAAAAATGAAGAAAAATGATGAATTTCTTTCCATAACTGAAGATAAGAAAAGACTTAGATAGAATGATAGGTAGGTTGAAACAGACATACTATTAGAAAAAAATAGAAAAATTTAAAAAAAGAATAAAAAGAAAAAAAATTAAGGAAAATGATGAATTTCTTTCCATAACTGTGTTACATAATCTATACGGTTGCATAAGATTATTGTCCATTCCCTGTATTTCTAAAGGGATGGCCCTTTTCATATCACGGGCGGGACTTTCCATGGAATAGTACAGAAAGCCGCAAAATATGTGAAGTCACGTGGGACCTGGTTGGTCCACAGTTTCAGTTGGACATCAGGCAGTGAAGATGTCCTGCCTTAATTGGAACTCACACTGCATATGCGCGCTATGTTAGTCAGATATTTAGTTACATGAAATGTATAGTTAAGTAAATAAAAAGCTTAAGAAAATAACATGGTGTTGTGGTTGGTGAATGTCTTGGTAACAAGACTGATGAAGAAGACAGAAATGAGTTAAGTGCGACCGACCAGCGAAGACGAAGTCCCCAAGATGTTAGAAGAGATATTAGAAGAAGATGTAAGATAGAAAAGATGAACAGCAGAAGAATACAAGTAAAGAAAGGGTATACAACAACTGAAGTAGATAAGAAAATACTTAGGTAGATAGATAGGTAGGTAGGTTGAAACAGACATATTATTAGAAACAGAGGTAGGAAACCTCTGATATAGATATATAGGCAGCCCAAGAAAAGCCTAAAGTGGAATATTGCAAGTTATGGACTGCTCAGCCACCTGGTTTCTATCCTTAAGAATCATGGGTCACTCCCACGGCCAACAAGTGGCCCCATTGGGGGAGTCTTACCCTTCTGCAGAGGTGCAGTCGGTGTATTCTAAAGCCCCAGCCGATAGGGCGGGAAGTATTCTCGTAAAGTCTACTTGTGGGGTGCTACTTTCAGGATTTGTTCAGGACAGAACACAGCAATCTTGTACAGTTCCCATCTAGCTTTTTTTTCTAAGCGTTTTGTTAGAATCCAAGTGGTGAAACATACAGTAGCACTTACATAGCTACAGCTTGGAAGAATTGTCACTTTATTCTATCAGAGAACAAGTTTATATTAAACATAAGTATTGAACTCAGAGCCGAGAAGTATTCACGTAAAGTCTACTTAGGTATTAAAGGAATTTTGATTAGTCTCAACAGGTTTCTTCAAGAATGCTAATAATCATATTATTAATAATAATTATTATTTTGATATTTGGATGATCTCATTTTTAACCAGAGGGTATTGCAAGATGATAGCGGTAGTACTTATAAAGAACACTAATCTATACATATATAAACGGCAGTTGTGTGTATCTGTATGTATGGAGGAAACTTCAAAAATAAAACAATTAACAACAAAGTAAATATTTATACACATTAAATATCACCAGGGCTTGGTTTTTGAGCAAAAATCTGGAAGATTTGATTTGTATTCGTGAAGATAATTAAAAAATAAAATTTAAATGATAACAGCATGAAATTTGTTTAGCATTTAATATTTTAAATAGGAGACATTAATTTTTCGTTCAGAGTGGCTGGATCAACGCAATGTCTTTTTACATAAGGATTTCAATGGGTCATCCTGTGAAGATCCAACTCGCAATTTAATAATAATGGATCTGCAAGACCCTCTTTTTACTCCCTCCACCTAGGCGGTGCCGGGTAGCCGCTTCTAGTATTAATATATAGATTAGTACTATATTATTATTATATCTTTTCTGTATTGCATGTCTTTTTCCTTCCATTTTTTTCTTTCTAATAAAAATGGAATGGTTCATCATTTAACTGAGGTGATGATACTCATAAAAATTTTGTTTTTGGATAAGCAACACCAGTTAATCAGGATTTACATTTTTTGCATTTCATCTTGAACGATTTGAACAGTCTGATTTTTACTTAATAATAAGGATTTTAATGGGGCATTCCTGTGAAGATCCAACTTGCAATTCAATAATAATGGATCTGCAAGACCCTCTTTTTACCCCCTCCACCTAGGTGATGCCGGGTAGCCGCTTCTAGTATTAATATATAGATTAGTACCGAACTCTGAGCCCAGAAGTATTCTTGTGAAGTCTACATTCAAGTATTCATAGTGAAGTATTCAAGGGATTTTGATATGTCTCAACAGGTTACTTCAATAGTAGTAGTAATAGTAGTAGTAGTAGTAGTAGTAATAATAATAATAATAATATATTTCTCCATTCCAATACTTTGAACAGAATCTTCAAAGACTAGCTTCTTAGACGTTGAGAAAACCTTTTTCATCTTTTATTAATTTTCCCTATAATCAATCGCAGATCACAGTTCCTCGTCTTCTTCTCCTTGCCAGTCTTTTATTGTCTTGGTAATTATCCGACTTCCTGCTTCTCTCTTTCACTCGAGACCAACAGGAAAGTAATTCTCTCAAGGAGGAGGAGGAATTATAGTTGGGAGGACTCGAGTGCTTCTTCAAGAAAAGTCTCCTCTTATATCTTGGTTATTGACCTCAGCAATTTAATGTTCACATTAGTAAAATGTCTATGTTATTCGATATCCAGTCTAGACACCCAAAACAAAACCAAAAATATTCCAGGAAAGCCCGAAATGCACATCCACTCTGTCTCTTCTCCTTAGGACTCATCAAAGGTGAGTTCGGTACACTTCGATCGTGATTTATTTCGAGAATAGCAGAGACAGTTCAATTCACCATGACTTATTTTTTCCCCTGCAATACAATACTGATTCTAAATAAATCACTTATAGTATTGCCCATAAATAAATACACCCACAGACAGTTTTTATAAAAAGTTAACTTTCTTCTAAACCAAAGATATTATGGGTTCATTATTTCTAGTGGGTACATATATACAATCAAAACAAGTATTGTTAGGTATTATTTATTGTTTTACTATAAGAGTGCATTGCAAATGATTTAGTATGGAAATGCATTGCAAATGATTTTAGTATAGAAATGCATTTCAAATGATTTTAGTATAGAAATGCATTGCAAATCATTTTAGTATAGAAATGCATTTCAAATCATTTTAGTATAAAAATGCATTTCAAATCATTTTAGTATGGAAATGCATTGCAAATGATTTTAGTATGGAAATGCATTGCAAATGATTTTAGTATGGAAATGCATTGCAAATGATTTTAGTATAGAAATGCATTTCAAATCATTTTAGTATAGAAATGCATTTCAAATCATTTTAGTATAAAAATGCATTTCAAATCATTTTAGTATAAAAATGCATTTCAAATCATTTTAGTATAGAAATGCATTTCAAATCATTTTAGTGTCAGTGTGGACCTGGGAGCAATGGTGATAAAGGGTGTTCCACACTCCCCAGACCTCCAGAACTGGAACCTCACCATCAATAGAGGTTAACATCATACACAGAACAATAAGCCCCTCAGCATCTCTCATTAAGCATTCAATTTTTTTTAAAACACATTTTTTAAACTCGTTTTTATCTATTTAACCCATAGATGGGACCATAATAAGTACTATCACTCCAGTTCTGTGTTGACCAGGGTGTAATGTCAATAAAGGGGTACTCCACAATCCCCAGAGCTCCAAATTGAAACTTCACCATTAGATGCAGTTTAACATCCAGGACACTAAGACCCTAAGCCACCAGCTTCTAGCACAAATATGATAAAAAGGGTTGGGGACTGCCATAAAAGCATGGTCCCACTAATAATGCATTGAAAATGATTTTAGTATAAAAATGCACTGAAAATGATTTTAGTATAGAAATGCATTGAAAATGATTTTAGTATAAAAATGCATTGAAAATGATTTTAGTATAGAAATGCGTTGAAAAAGATTTTAGTATAAAAGGTCCCACTAATAATGAATAATACCTAATATCTGTTTTGTTTGTATACTCTTGCACTGGAAATAATGAAACCCTGATATCTTTGGTTTAGAAGAAAGTTGGGACAATCATATAGGTGCTAGGGCTACATTTAGTAAATCAGAAATTACATTTTTGCATTTTATCTTGGATGATTTTGAACGTCTCATTTTTAACCAGGGGTGTTGCAAGATGATAATGGTTGGAAGATTAAGGAACAAGAGTATTAATATATAGAAGTTTGTAATTATTGATTAGTATTGTCTTGCAGAACTGAGCTTGAAACTCGTACAAGAAGACATTCCCGAGTAAAATTCCTGGTTTTAAATAGCAAACACTGATACTATGGAAATATTTGCAGAAGAAAGTGAAATTTGGCACAAGGACAAATTCCAGATTGCGGGAAAAACAGGAAGCTGACTATCTCAAGAGCAGGTGCTCAGATGCTAATTGATGCGATATTGGTCGGAGCAAGTACTACAGTTAAATGATGATAATTACCAAAAATGGTGCCACACCAGGAATTGACTTTGATAAAACTTTGGTAAGTCAGAGTTACAGCACTGTCAACTGGGGCTGTAGAATATACCGACTGCATCTCTTCAAAAGGTACCCTCTCCCCAATGGAGCCACCTGTTGGCCATGGGTGGTAACCCATGATGTTAAAGGGTAGAATCCTGGTGGCTGAGCAGTCCATTATTTGCAGCACTCCTCCCTTCTATAGAACTATTACTCTTTCTACTCCTTTTATTTTTTCCTTCTTCCTTTCCTTCCTGGCTTACTCTCCTCCTCCTCCTCCCTTCTACAAAACCTCTTCTCTTCCTACTCCTTTTCTTTTCCCCCTTATTTCTTTCCTTCTGACTCACTCTCCTCCTCCCTTCTACAAAACCACTTCTCTTCCTACTCCTTTTCTTTTCCTCCTTATTTCTTTCCTTGTTGATTTAGCCTCCTCATGAAGATGATCTAATTAATAGATCGAAACACTGCAGCGTCGGCCAATAAACTCACCACTTAACTCATTTAAACCTGTGTTATTTTTTCAATTTTTTATTATACTACATACCGTCGGATTCACTTCCTTTTATTCACATATATATATATAATATATATATATATATATATATATATATATATCCTGGTAATCAAATATTCATTATGACAAGAGTCACTCCCAAAGTATTTATAGAAATGACAGAAATGAGTTGTTAATATTAATCTTGGAATATTTGCTTGACACTTTTGTACAACGTTTACTTATTGAGCCCTTTAATCTTTCTGTTGATTTTACTGCCATTTTTGATTTCATCAAATTGGGGAGTGTCATGCTTTTTGTTATGTGTATGTGTGTGTGCACATAAATATGTTTATGTGTGTGTGTGTGTGCATATATATATGTGTGGTGTGTGTGTGTATATATTTATATGTGATGTTTGTGTATATGTTTGTCTTTATATATGTATGTTTGTGTGTGGGGGTGAGTGTGTGTGTATATGCATGTATATATATGTATATACATTTGTATGTATTTATATATGTGTAGATATGTTTGCGTGTGTGTTTGTATATTTATATATATATGCTTCTGTGTATATATATATATATATATATATATATATGTGTATGTGTGTGTGTGTGTGTGCATATATATGTATGTGTGTGTGTGTGCATATATAGTGTGTATGCATGTATAGTATATATACTTTCCAACAAGTATATATATATATATTCCTTTTCCTCATAATTACATACATATCACTCTAAATTGAAACAACCAAGTATATTTACATTATATTTGATTAATAGCTAACAAGTTGTAGAATAATATATATATATATATATATATAAACAAATATTTAATCTCACAAGAGTCGCGCTCCCAAAGAGATCCATAGTTATAAAACTGACAGGAATGGTTTTACAGAAATAGGTTTCCTAACGGAGATTGAAATTCTCATCACGCATGAATAATCAGAGAGAGAGAGAGAGAGAGAGAGAGAGAGAGAGAGAGAGAGAGAGAGAGCGAGAGAGAGAGAGAGAGAGAGATAATAATAATGATGTCCTTGGTTTTACTTTCATAAAAGCTCCTATGAAGTTTGAAATTAAGAGCAATATCTTCTGAATGAGTCTTATACAAGGGAGCTAATTCATTTACTGTTTACTCTTCATTATTTTGTGGTTTACCATTTCTTGATATGTCTGCTATCATATGAGATGGAACGCAATACACAGGTGGGAATTCATCGTTCCAGAATAGATAATTTAGCAGAGCATATTCGTAAGGGGTAGGTTTAGCTCAGTTGGTAGAGCACCCGACTTGGAATCGGAAGGGTTCCAGGTTTGATACCGGTCCCCACTAACTCAGGACATGAGTTGCCCATATTGGTTCATCTGATCTGTGCGTTAAAGTGGGGACCTGACGGTAGGTGGGGCACTCGACCTCAACAAAAAAAAAAATCTCCCTGGTCTAGTGCAAGTGAAAAGGTGATAGACTCCCTTGATATCCAGCTGATACCTACAATAGGCCACTCTACCAATTTTTATTGATTCTTGCTCCACACAGATACTACACTCTGACCTTTGGTAGAAAAACATAATAAACAAGTTGACAAACAAGTAACTAGTTAGGATCTGTGGATGAACCACAGTATGATAATTTAATTTAATTATCACATTTGATATGTTTTCTTAAGAGCTGTTGCTAAATAGCTCAATATGTAAAGTAAAGTAAAGTCGTCGGGGCGGCCTAAAGTCAGTATCAGCCAGAGGGAGTCTATCCCCTTTTCAATAGAGCTAGACCAAGGAGATTGTTTTGGCGTCTGAGGTGGAGCGCCACGCCTACCATCAGTTCCTTACTTTACCGCACAGATCCCTGTACTACTCATACGCTGAGTTGGCAAGGACTGGTATTGAACTAGTAACCTTGTAGTTTCTAGCCGAACACTCTGCCGGCCCCTAAAATGTATAATAATCTTCATTTAACTCTCTCTCTCTCTTTTTTCTTTCTTTCCTTCTTTTCATCTTTTCATTCTGTCAACTTTACTTATTTATATTCATAACGCTGTATTGGTATGAAGAACGTGTGATCAAGTTTTTTCTCTATTGAAAATCTGAATTTGGGATCTTGTTACAAAATGAATAGGCATAGCCTATCATTTTTGTAATGAAGTGTAGTTAGGATTTAAAATTAACAGTAATGGAAAAGTTCATTGTTTTATTGACAAGCTTTGGATCCAGGTTCATCTGAAGTGAGACTCTGATTGGCTTAGGGAGTCATGTGGTCAGGTGAGCCTGGGAAAGTAAGATTTAGAGTTTGAGGAATTCTGTGGATGAGGTTTGACCCAGGTGTCAAAGTGGTGCAAGAAATAATGGCATTTGCACATAGAGTGCCGGGAAGGATTCAAGAGAAATGTAATCATTTGTTCTGTCAGAGTTGAGGCCAGCGCTGTTTGGGCTGGACATGTCTGTTCCTTTATACTGCATCAATTTCATGTTCTATAGCTTTTTAAGTTCTCTGGCAAGGTCCAAGTATTTTTTCTATTTTTTCTCTTTCTTTTATTTTCATTCAGTAGTCTACTGGAATGGCAAAAATCCTTGAGATGACAAGTTTTCTTTCTTTTTTTTTTGTTGACACTAAGTCTTGTCTGTAGATATGTTGACGTTCTCACAAACTTCTCACAATGTAGTGTAGACTAGGCTCTTTAGCCTTAGAATGGCAAACTCTGAATTCAAACTCCACTTAAAAACTGTGTCCTAGATATGAGATTAAACTGCATCTAGTTATGAGGTTCCAATTCTGGTGTACCATTACTCCCAGATCCACTCTGACCCGGGGTGATTGAAATTAAAAAGTAAATAATTATAAAGAAATATTAGTTCTATTGCCTTATCACTTTTGTTCATTGATGTAAAAAACTTCCCACCTAAAAAGTTAGATAAATTTATCCTAAGACAAATATTTTTATGTACAAATTTGTGTTACTTACTTCATAAAATTGAATCTTTAATGTTTCCATTGAGTTTTTTGAGTTTTTATTTAATTGATTTTTGTTAAGTATATGTATTGCTATTTATTCACCAAATTTTAGAAAAGAAGTAGATATCTACAATGATTTATTTCGGAATGTTTTTTGGGGTTTTTTTATTGAAATTCTGGTAATTATTATGCATGTCATGTTTTCAATGGAATTTCCATGGTTTCAGCTAACACACACACACACACACACACACACACACACACACACACACACACAAATATATATATATAAAGAGAGAGAGAGAGAGATCCAGAATATGTAGAACTCAATTTTATACTGCTTCTTACAGTATAAGGAATTCTTATAAAATAGCCACAATATCACTATATTATTCTCCCTTTTTCTCTATATGCCTATCTATTGCTCTCTCTCTCTCTCTCTCTCTCTCTCTCTCTCTCTCTCTCTCTCTCTCTCTCTCTCTCTCACTCTCTCTCCATATTTAATGATTTTACATCATAATCTTTCTCTATATAAGTCCAATTTTTTCTCTTTCATCATATGTCTCACTCACTTTTTTATCCCCCCTCTCTCCCCCTCTATCACCCTGTCTCTCTATCTCTCTCTCCCTCCCTCTCTCTCTCTGTCTCTGTCTGTCTGTCTGTCTGTCTGTCTCTCTCTCTCTCTCTCAAACACACCACACACACACACACAATCTTTCTCTGTCTTTGTTACTTTTAGTTCTCTGAAGAAAACAAAATCAAGAATTCCATTACAATTCCTAAATAATAAAAATGCTCCATACAAAATATCTTAACTTTTATTTTGATTTTTTAATCCAGATTTTTCAACTTGTTGCATTTCAAAATTCTACAACATTCAACATTTACACAGCAATATATTTTTTCAGAACAAACGATAAACAATTTCTTTGTTGTTGCTTAAAACTTAAATCTTTTCATTTTATTTTTCGGTGGTGTGGGGGAGGGGGATGAATATTATGATTTGAATTTTTGTATTTTTATCTTCCTTGAAGCTGTTTCAAATGGTTCCTGTTTGTTTGGGTTTTTTTTTAATTTTTTAGAAAATTCTTTATCTTGTTAAAATTCAGAAATTGACTCTCTTCTACTCTTTTTGGACTTTGCTTAAACGGTTCTACTTGTTTGAATTTTTCAAACAACAAATTCATAGGAAAATAAATCAGTAAATACAATAAAATCCAGGTAAAAAAAAAGAAAAGTTCCTTAATTATTCCTAGGGGTTATTTGTTTATTTATCTATCTAATCTTTTGATCCCCAGATAAGTCAGAGCTGTTTCCTCTCAAATTTCCAGTTGTTAACTGTGTTTCATGTAGAATCAAGATATGATACACACCTTTGCAAGAAGGTTCTAAGCTAGAGTCTAAATACAGATCCTCTACCAGCTATGTATTTTATGTTATTTTCGTCTGGAGTCAGGATTGAACCTGCAGCATTCAGTTGGACTCATGGTGCAATGGATATAGGGGTTGAGTTAATAAGATTTTTTTATGATTATCAATAACTGTTTTAAAACCTGAATATAATATAGGTAAATACAGATATATTTTACAACATATATATATATATATATATATATATATATATATATATATATATATATATATATATATATCCATACAATGACTGCTGTTTAAATGGTAGCATTGCATCCAACAAAGCCTTCATCAGAATCCTTTTGATGACTCTGGGTTCAGGCATGATTTTGAAACTGAACCCTGATTGCCCCAGCAGTATCTTAGGATACCACCAGACATATATATATATATGTATATATATATATATATATATATAGTAAAAATGAATATTACATAGTAGTAAAACCTTTTTAAAAATTCTCAATAGTCAATAGTATATATCAAATAAGTCTTAAAAATTCAAAAACTTTTCTACATAACTCTGAGTTTCACGGTGCCCTGATCTTCAGCCAAGCAATTATTAATCGATTAAATATATCTATTGGTTTAAAGTAAATATTAATCTTTGATAATAATCATTTGTTTGCACATATTTATATGGTTTAGATTTTTTCTATCAAACAAAAATATTTAGAAATCAAATGAAAGATTTTAACACAACTTTTTTTTTTATCAATATTAATACCAATCTTAAAAATCTATATAATATAGGTAAGTACTTATATTATATTATATAACTTATTAATAGCAATTTTTTGTTTCCTTTGGAAAGAAACTTGAGGAGAGTGTAACAGCAGGTTGTCCTCAGAGGAGAGATCCCCTTTCGGCAAGTGTTTTCGCCCTTAACTTCTGGCAATCTCAGGGGGGGGGGATCATTATTAGATTTTAATGCAAGGTTTTTTTTTATGATTATAAATGCCGATTTTAAAACCTGCATATAATATAGGTAAGTACTTTAAGTAAATATAACTTATTAATGCCAATTTTTTGTTTCATTTGTAAAATTTATCACCTTGATTGGATTTGAATGTCAACCATTAAATTTGTTTTTTTCTTTCTCTTTCTCTTTTTAGGTAAGTGTTTGCAGTTTGATTACTTTAAAAGTTTTGATCCCATCAAAATATCAAGACAACTTTTGAATTCTGGGGGGAAAATGAGTCCTCAGTAAAGGTAAACCCAATTTTACATTATTCAAATGAATATTGTAATTAGATTATTTTAATGGCTTCTTTTTTCTTTTTGTGGAATCTATTTTGTACTTTGAATATCTGGAAATAACTTAATGGAAAAGGCTTTGGAGATAGTAGGATCCAAGGATCAATTCTTAAAAACAATCTGTAGGATCAATCTTTTATTTATAAGCCTTTATATGTAGTACCTAACTACTCCATAGTACAATATCATTATATGCTAACTGCTATGTAATGTGTTTAATAATTCTGACCTATTAATTCTCTGTGATGCTTAAGGATGGAATCCTAGTGGCTGAGCATTCTGGATGGGTATTCAGATTTTTTTTATTTAAATACACTATTTTAAACTCATTTTTTTTCTATTTAATCCATAGATAAGACCCTAACAGGTATTATCACCCCAAGTCAGGGTGGACCTAAGAGTAATGGTGATGAAGAGGTATTCACACTCCCCAGAGCTCCAGAATTGGAACTTCACCACTAGATGCAGTTTAATGTCCTACCCAGGCCACTAAGACCCTCAGCTACTGCCTTCTAGCACATAAGGATTAGTGCTTTGCCATAAGGGCAATTGGGTTGGGACAATTACATGGGTGCTAGGGCTTGAAATGATCAGCCAATTGATCAGAGGATGGCTCTCCAACCACCTGTTTAGCCTAAATAAGGGCCAAAGTGGAGTGTTGCATGTCATGGACTGCTCAGCCACAAAGATTCCGCCCTTAAGCATTATGTGTCGCCACCCACAGCTAGCGGGTGGCCCCATTGGGGGAGGAAGTCTTACCCAATTGCAGAAGTGCAGTCACTGTATTCTAAAGCCGCAGCCGACAGAGATTTCTTCCTTGGTAAATACAGTTCCATGGTAGACACTTTCACAGCATCACCCTCACCCTCTCTTCATTGTTTACCATCATAACATTCTTATTACAAAATCATAGCAAACATAACTGTAAAGTTTTTAAATGCCATTCTTGGCCAGTTGAAAAGGGCTTAAAGAAAGTCCTATGTTATGGAATCCTTTGCTAAGCGTATAAGTCCTATCCTGCGTATTGGTAAAGGTCCAGTGATTTAAGACTATGTCCGTCGTCCAAGAATGGTAGCGGAATTATGACCAGTAGGGTCAGTTAAGTATTGTATCAGCCTCAGAGTACTGCCAGTGATTGGCCAAGAAGTAGATCATGTGATCTCGCCTAGTCTATAAGTATGGGCGACAATCTAGCACACGCCTTATATACCAAAAATCTCAACAATAACAATGTGGCAGGTTATTAGTGAAAGCGTTTCATGCCTTTCTCCTAATTTACTATATATTTCACAAATGTCTCAAATATCTTTAATTCTACATTATTGAAATGATGAATGTTAAAGGGGAAATGCACTTAAGATATTTGAGATCAGAGCATTTTCACTTACCGCCCAATTATATATATATATATATATATATAAATAAATTTATTGGTATCAACTTTGTTCTTGTGAACATTTTTTTTTTTTTTTTGATATCATGGAGCATGGGAAATGAACACGCAAACAAAAACAAAAAACACAGTTTCAATATCCAGCTGGTGTTCTGTCCCTGGTTCGATTTATTTATTCCAATATTTCGGGTGACCTTCACCCTTTATCGAGGTATTATAACTGTGACTGTGTAAAAAAGTGAAATTAGGCATGACTAAAGAATAAATAAAAGATAGAATAAATAAAAAATAAAAATAGATATTAGTCACCAAATTAACTTACGGACCCTCCCTATATGTCATGGACTGCTCAGCCACAAAGATTCCGTCCTTAAGCATTATGGGTCACCACCCACAGCTAGCAAGTGGCCCCATTGGGGGAGGGAGTTTTACCCATTTGCAGAAGTGCAGTCAGTGTATTCTAAAGCCCCAGCCGACAGGGATACAGTTCCATAGTAGACACTTTCACAGCATCACCCTCACCCTCTCTTCATTGTTTACCATTCATAACATTCTTATTACAAAATCATAGCAAACATAACAATATGGCAGGTTATTAGTGAAAGGGGTTTCATGCCTTTCTCCTAATTTACTATATATTTCACAAATGTCTCAAATATCTTTAATTCTACATTGTCTTATGAAAGATTGACTTTAATGAGGAAACTTTCCTTTGATATTCTATTCAATGCTTGTTAATAACGGCCTTTGATATTGGCTTCCAGTTTCTCCCGTCTGGCCTCAAAGATTAATTAAAGGGGAGGTAACTTGATAGATTATGTCAAAACAATGTAACCATATATAATGGTCAGTGACTTCTTGTGAACCCTCTTTGGGAACATGACAAGAAATATATTTTAATTACACACAGTCTTTGATTCTTTTGATTGGTTGACTGAGACACACCCTCAAAGCCGAATTGAAATGATGAATGTTAAAGGGAAATGCACTTAATATATTTGAGATCAGAGCATTTTCACATACCGCCCAATTATGTTTATATATATATATATATATATATATATATATATATATATATAATTTATTGTATCAACTTTGTTCTTGTGAACATTTTTTTTTTATATCATGAAGCATGGGAAAGGAACACGCGAACAAAAACAAAAAACAGAGTTTCAATATCCAGCTGGTGTTCTGTCCCTGGTTCGATTTATTTATTCCAATATTTCGGGTGACCTTCACCCTTTATCGAGGTATTATAACTGTGACTGTGTAAAAAAGTGAAATTAGGCATGACTAAAGAATAAATAAAAGATAGAATAAATAAAAAATAAAAATAGATATTAGTCACCGAATTAACTTACGGACCCTCCCTATTGCTTAATAATATATATATATATATTACAACAGTGTATATTTATCACTATCTAACTTGGTGAATCAGTGGTGGGCCAATATTTTCAATATTATTAGGAGAGTAATCAATATCTGTGATAGAACTATTATGTAATAATAATAAATAAATAAATATATATATGTATATATATTAGTTTATGTTTTTATATTTAATTACATGGATATTTTATCTGCAACCTCAGGTTTTATGGCCATCTTTTTCGGCAGTCATCTGTTCAGAATGGAGAAAGTTTTTGAGAAATCAAAAAAGAAAAGATCAGAAAAATATTGTCAAAATGATAAGCAATTTATACACACGAATATAAAAAAAAAAATTTTTTTTTAACGATTTTTGCAATTTCTTTTTGATTTCTCAAAAACTTTCTCCCCTACTGCCTAATGATTGCCAAAAAATGTGCATCAAACCTGAGGTCACAGATAAAATATCCATGAAACTAAATATATATACACAAACTAATGTATATTTGATATATATATATATATATATATATATATATATATATGACCTTGTGTCACTTCCTACTCATGCACAGAGATTTAGCATCTAGGATATTTTGTGTCTCCATTATCATGAATAAACATTGAAATAATGAGAAAATTGATATAATTTAGTTAACCATTTGGTATTATGAAGAAATATTCATATATTCATATTGAATTAAATACATTTGAGACGGAATTCAATCTTAAATATACTGCCTCTTCTGTTCTGAATGGGAATAAGTAAGATATAAGATATACATAGATATGTATTTCTTAAAGATTCTATCATCTGTCTTAAAGTTGTATCATATATTGAGTCACAGTATCTACTTAGCTTAGCATTGCACATTGTCAGAATAATCCGATTCCTGTGAGGATTAAATTCATTAAAGTACCAAATGGTCTATCAAGTTCAACATGTTAACAATCAACCGTAGCCAGGCACCTAGCACTTATTGAATCTCGATCAGCATGACAGACTATTTGACAGATGGTCAATTCAAATTGAAAGCTTGGGTTACTGAAGTTCAGCACCAATGAGCCTGTATCTTGGGTCAGACACTAAACCATATCCAGTGGTAAGGCATTGGTTCTGGAGCTCTGAGGACTGTGCAGTCACATTGCCCAGCCCTGTCAGATGGGAATGTAGAATTCACCTGTTCTTGTGTATGACACTAAACTGTATCCAGTGGTAAGGCATTGGTTCTGGAGCTCTGAAGACTGTGCAATCACATTGCCCCGCCCTGTTGGCTAGGACTGTAGAATATGCGGGTTCTTGTGTATAACACTAAACTGTATCCAGTGGTATAGCTTTGGTTCTTGAGCTCTGAGGACTGTGTAGTCACATTGCCCACCCTGTCAGCTGGGACCGTAGAATACAGGTTCATGTGTATAACACTAAACTGTATCCAGTGGTAATGCATTGGTTCTGGAGCTCTGAGACTGTGCAGTCACATTGCCCAGCCCTGTCTGGGACCGTAGAATATGCAGGTTCTTGTGTATAACACTAAACTGTATCCAGTGGTAATGCATTGGTTCTGGAGCTCTGCAGAGTGGGCAGTCACCCCTTCATTGCCCCAGCCTATCGGATGGGACTGTATAATATGCCAACTGCACCTCTAAAATTCTGAGACTTTTGTATGCACTGAATATTACAACATTTTGGTTGATTTCTTCTGCGGCCTTCCTCAGGTCTGAAATCAGTTTGGGTTAGGTTTTTTTTTTATCTCTGTTGTATATTTCCTGATTTTGGGTATTCAAGATTCCTAAAGACAGAAATAGCCAAGATCCTAAAAACTGGGAGTCCCCTTGGCATAAGGAATACTGTGATGGACAACAACATCGTAGTAAGTTTAAACTCTAGCCACCCTATTATATTTACTCTTGGACTAATACTCTAAACTTCCTTCCTCCCAGTTATTGGTTAGATATTACCACTACAGTTGTTCTACAAGGATGGCTTTGGCATTAAATAACCACCAAAGATTGATATGCCATTAAACAAAGAAACCAAACCAATCCTAAAAAATAATTTTAAAAAAGAGAGTAAGCTTTAAGAATGTATTAACCAAAACATTATGATAAAAACAACAAGGATTGGGATGTCTAAATAACTTGTATGAAATAAGGACATTGACTTGTTTCAGAATTTTCTAATGGGTCTTAGGTAAACTTATATAATATTCTTATCGATGTTGTATACAAGGTGTGTCAAAAAAGTATTGAGATTTTTTGTACTTTTATGACACACCCTGTATTCTGAAAAAAATTAACGTTCCATTCCTTGTTCATTTCTATCTTGGTAAATACAGCTTCAATCTTGATACTTTTATGACACACCTTGTATTCTGGAAAAAAAATTAACGTTCCATTCATTGTTCATTTCTATCTTGGTAAATACAGCTTCAATCTGGATACTTTTATGACACACCCTATATTCTGAAAAAAAATACACGTTCCATTCATTGTTCATTTCTATCTTGGTAAATACAGCTTCAATCTGGATACTTTTATGACACACCTTGTATATTTCATTTTTGAGTATCCAAGATGCCAGCAAATAGAACAAACCCTAATAAATAGATTAAAAAAAAAAAAGATAGTAAACTTAAAGATTATATTAGCAAAAATATTATGATACAAACAACAAGGATAGGGATATCTAAATAACTTATGAAGTAAGGACTTGTTTCATAATTTTAGACAGGGTCTTAAGAAAACTGAGATAATATTTTTATCAAGTCAATGTTGTTATTTTATTAACAAGGATGTTTTTTTTCTCTCTCTGCATTTTGATCTGTTTTGATGTTGAGCAAATTGGATTTGATTTTCTCATCTGATTTTAAGAAAATAAAACTGGAGATTTATTTTGCTTTTAAGTAATCTTGTCTGATGTTTGTCTTAATAAACCTCTTAGACTCACGGCTCAAGACTCACAGATATTTGTCAGAAGAAAGTATAGAATATCTTGTCATGTAAATGTTGTTTCATTTTTTTTTATTTGTTTTTATTTGTTTTTGTTTTTTCCTTTTTTTATTCAAAGAACATATGATTTGATAAATGTGACTGGAACTGGATAACATTGAAAGTCACCCCATATCGTAATCATTACATATGTCTTAGACATGTTAGAAATGTTTGGTCAATTTTCTAAGTTGTTTTCCAAATACATTTTTTTCTGAACTGTATAAAACCAATACAGTTTTAAAGAATGTTAAGTACAGTATATAATGCAGAATTTTTCACATTCCTCTCTCTTGCATTGTAAGAATTTCAGAATTTTTTCCATTAAATTTTTGGTTATAAAATTATTTTTATTCTGATTATTCTAGAACACTAGTGAAACATATCTGTCTAATTTTCCAATAATTGTACATTCATAATCATACATTTTCAACTGTTCTATGTGGGGCACAATGTTTGCGAGTTCACTTGTCATGATTATTTTCAATAATTATCGAATTTTATACGATATAAACATTGTAATTGCCTTCAAGCAAAAAAATATAAATAATAATATATATAATATATATAATATATATATATATATATATATATAAAAGTTAAGAGAAAGGAAGTGAATCTGACAGTATAAGTATAGATAAAAGGATATGAAAACACACAATGCTGTTAAAATGAAAATATTTTATAAAATCGAAATATTGTTCAATATTAGCTATGAATATGATATAAAATGTTTTCCTTTTAACAGCATTGTGTGTTTTCATATCTTTTATCTATATATATATATATATATATGTGTATGGATGGTTGAAAATTCCAGAAGAGGAGAGAGAATCACCCACAAGATTGAATCAATACAAGAGAACACACATGACATGCAAATATAAGATATACAAATATTTTTCTTTCTACATGCCTCACTATTTGTCACAGTAGTTAAGTACTGATTCATGTTTCCCCAATAAAAAGGGTCTTCTTGGTTGACACAGAAAGTAAAGAAGAATTATAATATTTTTTTTCTCTGTGTCATGTTCACATTGTTATTCAAAATGGAGTTCAACAAAAGGACGACCCACAAAAGACATCCTCTGGCGACATGTTGACCAGCACCTCTGTGGAATCTGGAGATGAACAATTTAACTCTCTAAAAAGAAGTGACACCATTGAGAATAAAACATTATATAATACAACAAAAACCTTGGCAGTTTTCAATTTCTGATCCATGGTGACATAATAATAATAATAATAATAATAAAGGCTCCCCTGTAGAACACAACCTATTTAACCCAGTTAAACATGTGACCAACAATTTAACTCTCTAAAAAGAAGTGACACCATTGAGAATAAAAGATTATTTGATACAACAGAAACCTCAGCAGTTTTCAATTTTTGATCCATGGTGACTATTGAGTCAGTTAGTCTACTGTTGGTTTGAATAACAGCAGCTAGCTGAGTACATAATGCAGCAGTGTCCAAGACAGTTGGTATATATAGAAATCAAAAAATGATCCATTCATGAATTTGGGTGATTTGGGTGATTCCATTCCTTGAGTTCTGATTGGCTGCTTGACTGCTTTTTGAATGACATTGTGGAGTCTTATAAATACCCTGTCATTCTGCAGTAGACTTAGCAACTATTTGGGTTTGTATTGGGTTACAACCGTTTGTCTTCCCAGTTCGATTTGATTATTCTTCATAATAATAATATAATAATAATAATAATAATAATAATAATAATAATAATAATAATAATAATAATAATAAAAAGGCTCTCCTGTTGAACACAACCTATGAACCCTAGTTAAACACGTGACCAACAATTTAACTAAAAAGAATACAGTTTCATTTGATACAGCAGAAACCTTGTCAGTTTTCAATTTGTGATCCATGGCAACACAATAATAACAATAAATAAAGGCTCTCTTGTTGAACACAACCTTTAAACTCCAGTTAAACATGTGAACCCCTAAACAACTTACATTGTTGAACAAAAAAAAAAAAAAACCCTGAAAATATTGAATCATTTTTTAAATTATTTCTACAAATTTTAATGAAACTTCAATAGCATAGTTAGACACACATAGGAAGTGATTATTTTCCTTGATTCTAGTTGTCAAAGTTCCCTTAGTTGTAGTGAAAAGACTTCTTACTGCATTGAGCATTGAACAAAAAAAAGAGACAGTGAAAAAATGTAATTATTTTTTTAAATTATTGCTACAATTCTTAGATACGCATAGGTAGTGATTATTATTTATTGTTGTCAGTTTCTCCCTATGTGATCTTCAAACCATTGGACTGAAGATTGCATAGGCAAGAAACTATCAGTAACCAGGTGTTTTCATGTCCACACTACCTTAGTTATATTATTAAATATAAATGCTCTATCAATAATATTGAGCACTGTCTACCAACAAATATAGAACAGATATTATCTACAAAATATCAATATATATATATATAGATAGATATATATATATATATTATATTTATATTAGGCATGTGGGCTAGTGGTTAGAGTCCTGGAAAATGGACTCGTTGATTCGAGTTCAATTCCTAGATGAAGCTGTTGGCATTTCACATAGCGCTAATACCCTTGGAAAAGGTATGAATCCATATATTCTCCCTCCAGCTATGGGTTAAATAGTAGGGCAGACTGGGCCTTCAACCTTGGGTATGTAACCAGTTTAGGAGAGGGATAACTCTGAATTCAAAATTCCTGAGGTCGGTCGTTGATTGGGTTTGTGGCAACCCTTGATGCACCAATTCTTTCCTATCGACTGTGCCAAAAACTGTGGAATTGTCCTACACAAGCCTTCACCACTATAAACAAATCACTGTGAGGGTGTTCATTGTGTGTGTGAACCCTCATGCATTAAGAATCAACGAGAGAGTCCATAATATGTATATACACACACATTTGATTTGTTTTTATCTTGAATACAATGATATAATGGTTTCTAATTCTAGATAATTGTCTGCTGAAATGTAAAACTAAATCTCATGTGCCATCATAGAATTGGATTTTGTGAAAGTGATGAATATACAAGGTAGGTTATGGCCAATGTTTAGAAAAATGTCCAGCTGAAGAAAAAAGAAGGGGGATTAGTGAAGAGATTAAAAGGGAAAATATCGAAAAGGAAAATGTGTGCGTGTGTGTATGTGTATATATATGTATATTTGTGTGTATATATATGTATATTTGTGTGTATATATATATTTGTGTTTATATATGTATATATATTTGTGTGTATATATATATATATATATATATATATATATGTGTGTATATATATATATATATATATATATGTATATATGTTGTGTGTATATATGTATATATTTGTGTGTACATATAAAATAATGTATATATATATATATATATATATATATATATATATATATATTATATATGTCTGTATATATGTTGTGTGTATATTTGTATATATTTGTGTGTACATATATATTTATGTGTGTATATATATATATACATGTGTGTGTATATATATGTGAGTGTGTATATATATATATATATAGTCAAAGCATAAAAGTAATAAGTTTTGAAGGAATCCAGTGGGCAAAAAAGTTGAAGAAAAGATTAATAAGGTTTGCTCTAACAAAATGGCTAACTGTTTTGGGAACCAGATTGAAGTGTATTCTAACCACTGAAAGAGAAGTGACGAGCGGGAGTGGGGGTTAGGCTTGCGGGTTCTGGATAATTTTTTTTAGTGGATTACATAGGAGCCATGTTAGAGAGAGAGAGAGAGAAAGAGAGAGAAAGAGAATCAGTGAAGGATTTTTTTTTTTCAGGGGTGGTTGGATCAGCTTCTGATAATCAGAAGGAAAAATCCAGGAAATAAAGACGGAGTTGATCTTATCATAGGAAATAATAACCAGGTGCGGTTTGGTGAGCCAGCGGCACAGGTAGAAGAAATGAGAAAGCAGAAGTTCTTCTCGACACAAAACGGATTAGCCAAAGATTATATAGGTGAGGATTTATTTGTTGGGTCTATATTCGTGTGGTAGAGGCAACCGACAGAAGAAAAAAAAAAAAAAAATAAGAAATACAAAAAAAAATGTGTAAATAGAATGATGTCTCTTTTGTGGTCAAATGCAGAGACAAAAAGAACAAAAAACTGCTGCATCAGCACTTTCTATCCATTAGTAGCATATTCATTTGTCATTTATTTATTTCTGACTTCAAACTAGCTGTATTTACCCAACCCCTCCAATACAGGTGTTACATAAGGAATAGGCATAGCCTGTCATTTTTGTAATGAACTGTAGGATTTGATGGTTAGTTGATTGGTTGGCTGTTGGTTGGTTGGTTTTACTTTCTCTCCATCAATAGCATATTCATTTGTCATTTGAGTATTTCTTTCTAAATTCAAACCAGCTGTTTACCCAACCCCTCCAATACAGTTACATAAGGAATAGGCATAGCCTATCATTTTTGTAATGAACTGTAGGATTTGATGGTTGGTTGATTGAATTTTACTTTCTCTCCATCAATAGCATATTCATTTGTCATTTGAGTATTTCTTTCTAAATTCAAACCAGCTGTATTTACCCAACCCCTCCAATACAGGTGTTACATAAGGAATAGGCATAGCCTATCATTTTTGTAATGAACTGTAGGATTTGATGGTTGGTTGATTGAATTTTACTTTCTCTCCATCAATAGCATATTCATTTGTCATTTGAGTATTTCTTTTTAAATTCAAACCAGCTGTATTTACCCAACCCCTCCAATACAGGTAGGGTGGGATACAAGGTCAATTTTTCAGTGGATTAGTACTAGTTTGAATTCAGAGTTTTCCTTCTCCTAGATTAGTTGCCATACCAGGGTTACAGAATCTAGTCTTCCCTTCTATTTACCCTTGACTGGGGGAGAGAAGAACGTGTTTAGTACAAAGGCAAACTGAATAGCCTCATCTAAGATTTTAACTTGGGTAGACTTTTTCATTTATAATGATGATAACCATTACGCTAAGCACACCAAGTATACCCTCTAATTTATTTCCATTTTCCTTATATATATATATATATATATATATATATATATATATGAGAAGTAAACAAACAGACAATGTGTTTTGATATGGCTTTTTTAGCTGACAATTTTTGGGAGAATATGTGCTTAATTGAAGTCGTACCTAATTTTTGAAAATGAATTAATAAAGGTATTCCCGCCTAATTCATTAATTATAAATTAATTAATTTTCTAAAATTAGGTATGACTTCAATATATATATATATATATATATATATATATATATATATATATAAGGAAAACTGAAATAAACCAGGAAGTATGTAAGTATAGAAATATTCAAAAAATATTCAGAGAATGTATTTATTTCTGAATAAATAAATAGTTTCTGTCTACATTCGAAAATCTTGGTTATATGTATATATATATATATATATATATATATATATATCATATACTTGGTGCTCTTAGCATAATGGTTATTGTCATTATAAATGAAAAAATATATATTCACAGGATGTATTTATTTATGAATGAATAAATAGTTCTGTCTATAATCAAACATTTCAGTTTGCATATATATTGGATATATTAACCATCATCAGGGCAATATTAAGGAGCGATCTCATAGAACATGTTTATTTTTTATTGTCTTTTTCCTGATTGCATTCATATATGTCTTATTGTCATTTCTGTGGATTTAGACATTTGTTGACTATCAAATGAATTGACGCAGTTTACCCTTGGGGTAAGATTACTAAGAGCAAATGACTTATGGGTAATTGTACTAAATCCTGCTGTGAGATGAAGCTTGGAGTTTCTGGCTCAATATTTCCTTGAGAGAAAGAAGAAAAAATAAACATTAAAAAAAAACAAACAATGAATCATGGGAAATGCAAATTTGATCAGTCGATTTAAGAATGAATATTGCTTTCATTAAAGATTCATTTTTCCGTGTCTTGTCAACAGTTCAAGTATCGGTAAAAAAAAAGATGTTGTTTGCACTAAGAAAATTGGTTTTTATTATCAAAAGGAATATTCTAAGAATGGACAGATTCTATAGAAAATGAATAAATTGCATACACACACATCAGTGTACATATTTACCTAGGGTGTGACACAAGGTCAATTTTTAAGCATACAGCTGGTTTTGTCATGGGTATCTTTATATTTCTATATTTTATATATATTTTATTTTTACATATTGTAGAAACAATGATACTCACCATTGTGAAGAATGTTCCAATTACCGTCGAACTGGGAAGACAAGGTAGCATGCGATTGTAACTCAATACAAGCTCGCCATGCTACAAAGTACACTGTAGAATGACAGGTATATATAGGACTCCACAGTGTCATGCAGATCAACCAGTCAGGCAGCCGATCAGAACTCAAGGAGTGGAATGACCCAAGTCACCCTGATTCATGAGTGGATCATTCTTGATTCCTATATTTACCAGCTGTCTTGGACACTGGTAAAAGTTCTACTTAGCTGCTGTAGGCTAACTGACTTCAATATGGCGCTGTGAACAGGATAGGTCATGATCGCAGTTGGGGCATATGAAGTTGCAGTCCTGTGCTCCTGACCGTAGCCGGATCAAATAATCCTGTATGGATTCGTCTTCATTCTGCAGAATGGTTGAGAATGATATTCGGTGTACCATAGGATTCGCTCTTTGTGTGACCAATGTCTCTACTATCTCTAGCAGCTGGTCTGGGTCGGTGGTGAAGAATTTGGGGTGGGTGTTGATTATAGCATTCTGGACAGACTCGTCCGCACAATTGTACAACTGGATGCTGGTCTGAGATGTCGGCATATCTGTCATCTTCCTGAACACTTCCCAATCAATTCGGAATTTCCTGAATTGTTGAGGGGTCATCTCAAAGTGAAGTTGGGGAAGCTTGGCTGGCTTGCTACAAGCAAAGGTTTGCCAGTCAAAGGGTGAAAATGCACGAGGTGCCGTAAGGTGTTTCAATGATGAAGGAGCCACTATGGACGCTCTCATTGCACATGTGATGTTTGACCCAGCTAATGACACCTATGAGCTGTGCAACAATAACGACCGCGAAGAAGTGGAAGCAACATTGACCCCGTTCTCCCCATGCCCGGATCCAAGACAAGCCAGGAACATTCTTCACAATGGTGAGTATCATTGTTTCTACAATATATCAGAGAAATTTGAAAAAACGCACAGATGTTATTAATTAATGTTATATCTATTGGCTGATATTGCTATATTTCAATCTGTATAAGATAATCAACTTTTCTCTTAAAGTTTGTTATGAGTTATTTCCCTTACAACTGGTCATATTTTACCAAAAACTATTTTCTTTGTTTCATAACAGATCAGCTCTGATGATGATCTTATGCAGATTGAAATATTGCAATATTAGACAATATACTGATATAATGTTGGATTCACTTCCTTATTTTAATTGATATATTTTACACATATATTTTATATATATAGGGGCCGGGTTAGCTCAGTCGGTAGAGCGTTCGACTAAAAACCACAAGGTTCCTAGTTTGATACCAGTCCTCGCCAACTCAGCGTATGAGTAGCACAGGGATCTGTGCGGTAAAGTAAGGAGCTGATGGTAGGTGTGGCGCTCCACCTCAGATGCTAAAACAATCTCCTTGGTCTAGCGCTAGTGAAAAGGGGATAGACTCCCTCGCTGACTGGCTGATACCGACTTTAGGCCGCCCCGTCGATTTCTTTATATATATATATATATATATTATATTTTTATTTTTACGTATTTTATTTTATATGTTATATATATATTTCATATAATATATATATATATATTATATTTTTCATCAAAAGACGCCACCCTTATAAATGAGTAGCAATAGTTTTCTGACTGACTGTTCACCTATGAGACTCCTCTATTCAGCATCAGGTGAAGCATGCTGTTGATTCACTTTTGGATTCACCCACCTTGTTTCACATCCACCATGCTGCATCCTTTAGTTTCCAATGCTATATCCAAGTACAACTCATATGATATCCCCTCATCCTCCAGAATGAATAAATTGCATGAATAAACTCCTCCAGTTTTTTTTTTTTTGACTGGAATGGATTAATGCCATTTCAGTTTATTTCAATTGTAAAATTGATTTGATATATGAGGAAATTAAGTTTTAAGCAGAACAAATTAAACTTTTTAACCAAAGTACCACTGTATATATATATATATATATATAATATATAAGACTACATTATGGACTCTCTCGTCGATTTTCGACGCATGAGGGTTCACACAGACAATGAACACCCACACAGTGATTTGTTTATAGTGGTGAAGGCTTGTGTTGGACCATCCACAGTTTTTGGCACAGTCGATAGGAAAGAATTGGTGCATCAAGGGTTGCAACAAACCCAATCAATGACCAACCTCAGGAATTTTGAATTCAGAGTTATCCCACTCCTAGACTGAAGAGCCCAGTCTGCCCTACTACTTAACCCATAGCTGGAGGGAGAATATATGGATTCATACCTTTCCCAAGGGTATTAGCGCTATGTGGAATGCCAACAGCTTCGTCTAGGAATTGAACTCGAATCGACGAGCTCATTTTCCATGACTCTAACCACTAGCCCACGCGCCTCCATAAGGACCTATATATATATATATATATATATATATATATATATATATATATATAAAGGGCCAGTTTAGCTCAGTCGGTAGAGTGTTTGGCTAGGAATCACAAGGTTCTTGGTTCAATACTGTCAACTCAGTGTATGAGTAGCATTGGGATCTGTGCAATAAAGTGAGGAGCTGATGGTAGGTGTGGCACTTTACCTCAGACACTAAAATAATCTCCTTGGTCTAGAACTAGTGAATAGGGGATACTCCCTTGCTGTCTGGCTGATACCAACATTAGGACGCCCTGACAATGACTTTTCATATATATATATATATATATATATATATATATTGTGCATGGCCAATTCTTCAATACAAATATAATTAAATCTACATATTCCTTTCCTTGAATTTCATTGGATACTTAATCAAGATATGCAATTTGACATCTTTTTCTGTTATTTCATGCACAAAGATTCATGCATGTATCAGAATGATAGGAGATATCCCATGAGCCCTTGCTCTGATTAGTTTGGAATTATTACTTTATTCTTTTCTTTCTTCCTCATCTTTTTTATTATTATTATTATTATTCTTTTCTGGACACGAGATGAGAAGAATTTTTGAAGAGAGGAAAGTTTTTTATTTATTTTTTATACTTACATAATCTAGTGGTCTCCAAGTACTAACCAATCTCGCTATTTCTGGAATCTGATGAACGAGTCCAATAGTCAATTCCCGGCATATGATTATCAGTAAGTCCATTTTGAAAGATTCAAAGATTTTCTTTTTGTATCTGTACTGAAAATCCACTGATGAATTGCATAAGAATCTTCTTTATTTTTTTATTTTTTTTGTACATTTAAAAATATAGTCAGAAAAAAGAATATTTCTTCTTTCAACTTAACAGAAAATTCATGTCATACATATGTCCGCCAACTCAGGATTTTTCAACGCCGAGATTTGGATAGAGCAGGCTAATCTTGTAGTCTCTTGCATCAGTGAAGATTCATGTGTAGAAATGATAAGAAATATCCCATGAGCCATTAGTCTGATTAGCTGGGAATTATTACTATGTCTTCTCTCTCTCGCCCCCCCTCTCTCTCTCTCTCTCTCTCTCCTCTCTCTCTCTCTTCTCTCTCTCTCTCTCTCTCTCTCAACTTTCCTATGATCTTTCTTTCTTTGCCAATTTCTTTCTTTTTTTCAGTTGACTCCAAAGGTCTGCAGTTGGATGAAAAGTCTTTCACTGAATGCCTTTAGGTAGTACAATTTATAAAATGCAATGAAGAGTCTCTGAATGCCAGTACAAAGCGACGTGGAGCAAGAGGAATTATTTATATGTATACTAGGTGAACTACCTACCTATGCTGGGTAAAAGATCAAGATTTGGATTGAAGCATATTAATTTCTAATCTTTATTGTCAAAAACAATGTAAAAGCAATGAAGAGTCTCGGAATGCCAGTACAAAGCGACGTGGAGCAAGAGGAATTATTTATATGTATACTAGGTAAACTACCTACCTATGCTGAGTAAAAGATCAAGATTTGGATTGAAGCATATTGATTTCTAATCTTTATTGTCAAAAACAATGTAAAAGCAATGAAGGGTCTCTGAATATCACTACAAAGTGACATAGAGCAAGATAAATTATTTATATGTATACTAGCTGAACTACCCACCTATGCTGGGTAAAAGATCAAGATTTGGATCAAAGCAGATTATCTTCTAATCTTTATCAACAGTTAAAAACTTACATCAAATGTATTATTTAGATTTGAACCCATATTATCATATCCATTGGACACATGGTACAATGAATATAAAGGGTTGAGTTAATACAGTTCTAGGTGACAATCATCTGGATGTTGCAGGTTCAATCTCTAGCTCCATGCTAGTTGTGGAAAGAAAAGCTTAATGTCTCTTACTGATTTTATAAATTTTATTTAATAAATACCTTGAATCTTTCACTGCCTGCCTTTAGGTAGTACAATTTACAAAATCAATTTGACATGAAGCGCGAGGAAATATTTATATGTATGCTAGCTGAACTACCTACCTATGCTGGGTAAAAGATCAAGATTTGAACCGAAGTAGATTATCTTTTAATCTTTATTGTCAGGTAAAAACAATATAAAAGCAATGAAGGGTGTATGAATGTCACTAAAACGCGACATGAAAGGAAAGGAATTATTTATATGCATACTAGCTGAAGTACCTACCTTCTTTCTTTTCTTTTAGTTGACTCCAAATTGAAATTGGCCTCCTGAGCAATTTAAGTTGTGAATTAATTAAAGGCTTTGAAAATATTACTGTTGTTAAGTGAAATACAGCTTGCATTGAATTATGAATAAGTAGTATGTTAAAATTAATGAACATTTTTTGGTTATTTTAACCATTTAAAACCAATGTTAAATTAAGTTGAATGTTGTAATTTATGGTGAGAAGCTGCACCATTTTATTTCTTTTAATGTTCATCTTTCTATTGAGTTGAATTTTTAGTTTAGAAAACAAATAAGTCACATGGATTTGTTTTGTTTTACGGCATATCAATCTCAGTGGGTCATTTAATGCTGACAAAGTTTTGAAATAAATTCAATCTTAATGGATAACAAATTTTGTTTATCAACTCATCTTTTTCTATTTAACCCATAGATGGGACCCTAACAGTTACTACCACTCTGGGTCAGAGTGGACCAGGGAGCAATGGTGATGAAGGGGTGCTCCACATTCCCCAAACCTCCAAAACTGGAACCTCACCATCAGATAGATTTTAACGTCATTCCCAGGATATGTAGACCCTCAGTCACCGCCTTCTAGCACCCATATGATAAAAAGGGGTTGGGGCTTGCCATAAGGGCAATAGGGTTGGGAAAATCATATAGGTGCTAGGGCTTGACATGACCAGCCGATTTGACCTCCAAATTTGAACGAACATCTTTCACTGCATGTAAAAAAAAAAAAAAAGAATGAGAGAGAGTTAAATCAGAATTATCATACTTTTCACGACAGCTCTTAAGTAAACATACCAAACATAATAATTAAATTATCATACTTTGGTATGTCCACAGGCCCTGCTAGTACTAATTACATAAACTTAGAGAGATTTATTAATTTAATTTTGTATCTATCATCTTATGAAATTAATATTGTTCTGGGAAAATATTTTTCTATTTAAGTGCATATGTATATGATATATAGCATTTACTAGCATTTTCCATAAAAAAAAATTATGAACTAAGTCTAAAGTAGGCCACTCAAAATTGTTGGCTGGGGACATATGGTCTCACTGATCACCTCTTTGACCCCAGCCCGGGTCAGCATGAAAAATGAGATCAATGAACTGAGTTCAAATTCCAATCAAGGCTGACTGCATTTCACTTAGCATTGGGGGGGGGGAGTCTACATAACATAGTAGCCATCATTCTGGACTGCAACATCATAATAAACGAGTTTGAATTCCAGTCATGCAATTAGATTAATTTTCGGACTAATACCCTTGGGAGAGTTATAAACCTCCTCATCCCCACAGCTATGGGTTAAATAGTCGCTCTACTATTCTTCTACAAGGATGGCTTTAGTATTGAATAACCCACAAAGGTTTATATGCCATTAAACAAAGAAACCATCACTTAGCGCTAATGCCCTTTATAGAAAAAAAGTAAAAATCATATTTTGTCAGTTCATTTTTTCATATTTCATAAAATAAAATAGGGTAGACCTCGTAAAAAAAAACTAACTAATATATTTTAGAAAAAAAACTATTTCAGACATATTTACATCAAAAGGTAAATTATTATGGAAATTTTCATGAAAATCTGACCATTAATTGATTTTTCATAGAATTTTTTTAAAAAGCCTCTAGTTATAACTTGTTTTTGACTACGTTAAATTTTAATTGATTCAACGGTGCAAAAATGTAAACATTATTTTTCGTTCATAATTTTCATAATTTCTGTAAGCTGAAAAATGTTTTCAAAAGTCATCAGGAGTTTGTTAAAAATCAACCGTGGTCTTATTCCGTTGAATTTGATGGAGATTTAAAAGTTCGGTAGAGATCATAAAGTTCCGTTAAGTCCTGTGAGGTGTTGCATTTGTGGGAAGTTTGAAATCATTTAAGATATATTTTTTTTCTTTTAAATTCTTTTTAATACTATAAAAACAATAATAATTCCCCAAATATGTTTTTCAACATAAATTTGCATTATTTTGCCTTCAAAAAAAAAAAAAATCTTATTATGTATATATATATATATATATATATATATATATATATATATATATATGAGAGAGAGAGAGAGAGAGAGAGAGAGAGAGAGCGAGCTGACACAATGTTGTTGGCATCATAGTTATCAATACCATTGCCAGGCGGGGCCAACATTAGATCCGGCCAGATGGAAAAATAGCAGACCCCTACCCAATTTTTAAGCTGCTCATTAATTTCATTTTTGTAACTAGTGCCATGAGTATGAAAAATGGGACCAATGAGCTGAGTTCAAATTCCAATTAAGGCTGGCTGCATTTCACTTAGCAATAATACCATTGGGAAAGGTATATGATACATATAAATATATATATGTATGTATGTGTGTTGTGTTGTGTTAACCAACCTGTTTAACACATTTTTTTAAATAATTTTAACCACAGTTTGAATATAAATATACAATGGCTGATATTGAGAATTGTCCACTGTACTCAAAAATGTATATACATTATATGCACACATGCACGCATATATATATATATATATATATATATATATATATATATATATATGCGCACATACACATAGTAATAGAGGATTCTATACATATGTAACACACAAATACATATTTGTATACATTCAAGAGTGTATATATACATATATATCATTATATGGGCATAATATATATATATATATATATAAGTCCAAGTCGGAGAATTATATACATATATTACAACCACACACCTGTATACACTCACCCCCCCACACACACACACGCATATATATATATATATATATATATATATAAGATAAGGTAGTTTCTCACCTATTCGATCTTCAGACCACTTGGTCTCAAGATCGTATAGGCAAGAAACTGTCAGTAATCAGTCACCATTGACTCCATGTCCACTCTACCTTAACTTAAATATAAATGATATTGACCCCTTCACTTATAAATATAGCACCCATATTATCTATAATACATATATATGTGTGTAGTGTGTGTGTGTGTGAATGTTTGCATTTAAAAGTTGGTGTGTATATATATATATATATATATATATATATATATATATACTCCTGTACAGAGAATGTTCACTGCTGTCCCCAGCATGAACAGACCCACATTTTTATTGATATTTAATCACCTATTCGATCTTCAAACCACTTGGCCTGAAGATTGCATAAGCGAGAAACTGTCAGTAACCAGGTGCCATTGACTGTATATCCCCTCTATCTTAACTTAAATATAATTGCTCTATCAATGATATTGAGCACTAGCACCCATATTATCTATAACACACACAAACATACACACATACATATATATATATATATATATAGTGTGAACAAAAAGTATTAAGACAATCAGGAATATTTCTTGTATGTTGTTTATTCTCAACTAGTTTCGACCTTAGATCATCTTCAGGAGAAAATTTCTTATTTGAAGAAATTGTTGATAGATTATTAGAAAGGGAGCATTATAGAAGAATTATAAAAGTTAAAGTGTTTTTGTGGGTTTAACATGCTGTTAAAATCCGGGTAGGCGAGTGTGTTTAATAGTAGCATGTTCATTTGTTCCGTGAAGAACCTCTATGAGGTAGTTTATTTTTTAGATGCTCTTATATATGTGAGGGAGGGGTTCATGGGAGTTGTGTGTATGACTGTATGTGTATACATATATATGTATGTGTGTGTTTACATATACGTGTGTGAGTGTGAGCGTGTGTGAGTTCACTCAAAAATTCATATATATATATATATATATATATATATATATATGAATTTTTGAGTGAACTCACACACACACATAGTCCTGGACAGAGTATGTACACTGCTGTCCCCAGCATGAACACACCCACATTTTTATTGATATTTAATCCTGTTCACAGTTAATCATATTCACATATATTTCTTTTGCAGCCGACTGCGTGCACATTTAATATGGCAAATATATTTCATCAGACTTTCAAATGAGCTAGCAAGGCCGTAAATCAAAGCTGCATAACACACACAGATTGGTGCGTGCATCGAACATTTTTCCACACAAGCTTATTGACTCTCTCCCCTCCCTAGCTGCTTGCAAGCAGATATGCTCACAAGCACCAGATAGATAGATAGATAGATAGATGGTAACAAGTATAAATCTTCCTGTAGTAATATATGCATGTCATTTTGGTCGATGTAGTTGTGTAGTTTACTCAGTTGAGAGTCAGAGATCAAAATTGAATAAAGGAGAAATGGTGGATTCGCAGCTTCAGGCTGTCCATAAGCTGTGACCTAAAATGTTGCTGTTATTCAAAAGAGATAATAAATAGATGTATCTGAACAGTCTAGGGTTGATGTATATATATATTATATATTATATATATATATATATATATATATATATATATATATCAACCCTAGACTGTTCAGATACATCTATTTATATATATATATATATATATATATATATTATATATATATATAAGAGAGTTTGGTATGTACGTGTCGACTTATAACTCCAAAAATAGACGTTACTCAGATTCGAATTCGTGTATACACCTAAATATCTTTCTAACTAAGAAACATACCAAATTTGGTTATTGATATTTTTAATAAGGGATATAATTAATTTTTTTTAAAAATCAAAGCATCATATAGCTGGTGCTGCTGATGTTGTTATATCAGCAAGGGCTTGCCTGCTGGCTTTATCAGCTACTTGCCAGTTATATCAACTCTCCCTGGTGTTCCTAAAATGTTTTCGTCTGGTCATGGACCAGGTACATTTGCTAGTATATATATATATATATATATATATATATTATATATATATATATATATATATATATATATATAGATAGAGAGAGAGAGAGAGAGAGAGATTTAAAAAGACTAAGGGGGATATATGTAGATGGAAAGAGAGCGAGGGAGAGGGAGATTGAAAGTGATCAAGGGAGATATATGTATAGATGGAAAGAAACCGAGTGAGGGAGATAGTGATAGAGAGATAGATGGAAAGAGACTAAGAGAGAGAGAGACAGACAGACAGACAGATAGATAGAAAGAGTGAAAAATAGATGGAAACAGGCAGAGATTGATTTGTAAAGAGAGAGATTTAATAAATAAATATGAAGAGAGAGAGAGAGAGAGAGAGAGAGAGAGAGAGAGAGAGAGAGAGAGAGAGGGGAGAGATATTTTAAAAAGACTAAGGGGGATATATGTAGATGGAAGAGAGAGAGGGAGAGGGAGATTGGAAGTGATCAAGGGATATATATGTATAAGATGGAAAGAAACTGAGAGAGAGAGAGAGAGAGAGAGAGAGAGAGAGAGAGAGAGAGATAGTGATAGAGAGATAGATGGAAAGAGACTAAGAGAGAGAGACAGACAGATAGATAGAAAGAGTGAGAGATAGATGGAAACAGGCAGAGATTGATTCGTAAAGAGAGAGATTTAATAAATAAATATGAAGAGAGAAAGAGAGAGAGAGAGAGAGAGAGAGAGAGAGAGAGAGAGATTAATCGACAGTGAGACAGGTTTAAAGAGACAAGAATGGGCTAAGATAGAAAGCTAGGTTTTTGGTGAGCTAGATAGAAATAAGTAAAGTCGTCGGGGCGGCCTAATGTCGGTATGAGCCAATCAGCGAGGGAGTCTATCCCCTTTTCACTAGCGCTAGACCAAGGAGATTGTTTTTGAATCTGAGGTGGAGCGCCACACCTACCATCAGCTCCTTACTTTACCGCACAGATCCCTATGCTACTCATAACGCTGAGTTGGCGAGGACCGGTATCGAACTAGGAACCTTGTGGTTTCTAGCTGAACACTCTACCGACTGAGCTAACCCAGGAACAGACTGCGATATATATAGAAATGAAGCTACACAAGATCATTTTTTTTTTAAAGTGGAATACTGCTGATTTGAATACATAAGTTTCCTTCTCTTAGATGGGTTGCTAAAATTCAATTAAAGACAATTGCTCGATTAGCAACTATTATACAATACAGTGGCGATGTCTAATACCTTTTGATCTGCAGTCTCGATACTTTTTGATCAGTTGAACTAGAATTTAAAATGATGATTTTATAGGCATCACTATCTACGCACTTGGAAAATTTGCTAAGGCATGAACGTTAAATCTGCTCTGCTTCAATTTCACCACGTGCTATACTAACCTCATCTCATTGACTGATATTGGCAGGTAAAAAAAACCGCTCAAAGAAACCCCACCTTAAATCAGGACAGTGCCAGTTACCAAAGAAACCATACAGAGAGAATTAACAAGAGAAGAGTCTCCCTGAAGAAATTCGTGAATCCGAAAGTTTAGTGGATTCCTCATCCTCACCCTCCTGCGGGAAATGGGAGGAGACCAATCGGACGTTCTTCTGGCATATGTCGCCATCCATGTAATCGCATGCCAATAGCCTGCTGTGTGAGTCGCTTCATCCTGTTTCTAAGAAAGAAAATTCTATAAAATCTCCCTAGACCAATTCAGTGTTGGGGTCGGTGCCAAGGCGAACAAATGGGCTTCAGTTCTGTTTACTGCTGTCGTTCTTGGCACCAAGAAACGAATGAAAAAGCAAGTTTAATGAGTTAGCACGATTCCATCCGACAATCAGGACTTCCGGAATGGACAGGCCTGCCCTGGAGAAAGAGAGAAGATGAGAGTAAGGTGAAGAATCCTAAAGGAGAGCCAGGATAAAGACGTTCAAATCCCAATAATGTTGTACAATAAATGTTCAATCCAGAATAAGAGAATCCAAAAGGTTTTTGAAATATGTTTTTCATTATCATAACCCTGTCACTATGAATTTTATTGGGAACATCCTGCTTATATTCTTGCTACAATAATTGAAATATATGACTTGGGAAAGGCATGAGTCCATATGTTACTCTTCCCTTTAACTAATTGTAGTTGTTTCCCTTGGAATGGGCCCCAAAGGAAAAGAGGCTGTGGGAAATGTAAATTAGTGGAAGAATCGAGATCATCCAGACCAAAACACTGTTAAGATCAGCTAGAATACTTAGACCTTTCCTGAAGACCTGAAGAGACTTGCTGTCACTGGACTTCAGTGAAAACCGCCAGTTACTATTGATGTCAAAATATATATTATATAATTATTATGATAATTTTTACCCTTAAAATAATCCCCAAATGCATAAAAAAGAGACTGGGGTAAATGCAAATCAGAAAAAGAGTCGAGATCATCCATACCACAGCACTGTCAAGATCAGCTAGAATACTCAGAAGAGTCCCGGAGACCTGAAGAGATTTGCTGCCAGTGGAATGTAGTGAAAATCCCTTCTAATGTCATAACTCATGTAAAATAATTATAATAATAATTGTTACCCTTGAAATAGTCCCCAAAGACCAAAAAAAAAAAAAAAAAAAGAATGTGGGAACTGGAAATCAGAGGAACAATTGAGATCATCCAGACCACAGTACTGTTAAGATCAGCTAGAATACTTAGCAAAGTTCTTGAAGACCTGAAGAGACTTGCTGTCACTCAAAATAAATTATGAATTAAATAATTATGATAATAATTTGTGCCCTTGGAATTGTCCCCGAAAGAGAAGAGACTTGATAAACTGGAGATTAGAGAAGAATCGATGCTATCCAGTCTAGACCACAGCACTGTTAAGATCAGCTGCAATACTCTCGGAAACCGAAAAGACTTGCTGTCACTCAAACCCCACACGGTTGTTACTTAGTCGACAAAATCGACCAGAATTTTCCACACATGCAAATTTTAATTTTGGTTCAATCTTTAATACGACAGCCATTACTTTTTAATTAGATCTTTTCAAAATATTAATCTTAGTGATGATTAGATAATAACATCTTAAAAGACTTGAGGGAAATAATTCATATTAAATAATGAGAATGTTGGGATTACATCTCCCACATAATAGGGGACACGAAAGCTAATTACCTCCCGTGTCTGCCAATAGCCACTAGGTGGCGCGGTTAACGTAGCATATAGTAAAAATGCGGCAAACTCAAATCTCTTCCGGCCTCGACAGAAGTAACAACACACCAGTTGCATTTCTGTCCACGGACAGGGGTTTTTGAGCCCCCTAAACAACTCGTGTCGCATGGCACAGGGGGTTTTGAGCCCCCTAACAACTCGTGTCGCATGGCACACTATAACATGCTTAACATATAAGTCTTCATATTCTTATTTAGTATTACCTACATATCATACTAAAGACCTTCCCCCATATACTTACCCAGCCTTCGTACCATGTACCCAGTGGCCTCGGCCATTGGACCGGTAAGGAATATAATACTAGCGAGAATCCCAGGGGACCATTCCCCCGGACAACAACTACCCCTTGATTTAAAGAAGTCCGGTGTCTAAGGCGCCTCAAAAGAGGAATACCGAAGAGATACACGCAATTTACACTAGCCTGAGCCTCAGTTTGTGCGTGGCTTCCCACAATAATCGGACTTTGCATTCATCTGACATGGTAGGATGGGCGGTTGAACTTGCACAAAGGTGTCAAAATTAGGTTGACCCAGAAAAAACAGAACCCACAAATTTTGTAATAAAATTGTTAATTTTAACTATGGGGGTTTAGGGTTAGAGTTTAGGGTTAGGATTAGGGTTAGAGTTAGGGTTGGGGTTTAGGTTTAGTTTAATGGGAAAATGAATAAATAATTTGGGTTCTGTTTTTTCTGGTTCACTCTGTATACCGGTGACCCAGAAGAAACAGAACCCACAAATTTTGTAATAAAACTGTTAATTTTAACTAGGAGGGTTAGACTTAGGGGTTAGGTTTAGGCTTGGAGTTGGGGTTGGGGTTTAGTTTAATGGGAAACCTTTGTGCAAATTCAGCCGGATGGGCAATAAACCCAGCCTTGTCCCAGCCTGGTAGGATGCCCCCCACCCGGGATCACGCTAATAGTATATATCTTACCGGTCCTGAGGCTTCGGCCTCTGGACACAGAGTTTTAAAAAAAACCTAAATCAGGTTGCTAGTCATACTCAAAATCCCTTGACCCAGAAAAAACAGAACCCACAAATTTTGTACTAAAACTGTTAATTTTAACTGGGGAGTTTAGGGTTAGGGTTAGAGTTAGGGTTTAGGGTTAGTTTAATGGGGAAATAAATAAATAATTTGGGTTCTGTTTTCTTCTGGGTCACCCTGTAATATCATGGGATTTTGAGTATGATTTGCAAGTTTTACCCAGGACCCAGAAAAATGTCATAAAAAGCGAAAACATTGGATGCTGTTTATTTTAATATTTTGAATAAAATATAAACATCTTATTTGATTTGAAGTGTAAATTGAGGTTCCAGAGAAAAATTATTGAATCAGACAATACTTGCAGCTGCTTGGAAACAGAACTTTGCTTTAGTTTTTATCATTTATATATGTTTTTATTCAAGTCAGATTGTAAAAAGGTGGCCTTGGCTCCAAGTTGCTGTTCAAATAAAATCACAATGCAATTGATAACCGTAATAGATTTTAAATATTAAAAAAAAATGAAATGAAAACTTTGGATACAACTGTGCACAGCTGGCTAGAAAAGTGTCTCCCTCCGCTTACCCATCGTTGTGAGTGGGGGTATATAAATTTATTTTATCTCAGTGAGAAAACCCATGCTGAAAATCTTTCTTAACATCCATATCTTGAACTATACGTCTGTGTCATATATATATATATATATATATATATACACACACACACACACACACAACACACATATATATAATTTATATATATACATACACACACACACACACACACACACACACACACATATATATATATATATATATATATATCAGAATTATCCTTGAAGACCCTTTTGGTGACACCTGGGCAGCTAATTTCTGTCGCAGATATATATATATATATATATATATATATATATATATATATATATAGAGAGAGAGAGAGAGAGAGAGAGAGAGAGAGAGGGGAGAAAAGTATCCAATAGACAGGTAAGTTGGGGATGATTCTATTTGGGATCATCTATACCCTACGTATATTAACAATGCATGCAAATGCTCACCTATAGATTTATACAAAGATTATTTCTAATCCCAGAGACAGCTCAATGTAAGATAATTAATTAGTTATATACAGAGCAATATTTACACTTCCAGTAAGAAAGAAGAACTCAAAAAACCGTCATTTAGCTATTATAAATTTATTTCGGTCATAAATGAACCCAGTCTCGTCAGATAGCCATTACAAAATGGCGAAGAAAATATACTAATATCTTATTATAATGGAGATTGTATGTTTTTCTGTCTGTAACCGAAACTATATTACTATACAAATCACAATTCCCTTTGTTATCTGCATTCCATTCTCCATGATTTATTTTTATTTAAACCTCAATTATTAATAAAATTGTTTTACATCATTAAGGCTGTTGACCATATCTACATACAAATATCATGCAGTTGTATTTATATATACAACAAAATAGCGGTTTACAGTATGAATGGGAAGGCTAATTTGCATATTGATCTTTAAAAATTTGATTTTAATAAATACGTGCTTAATATTATTGATTTCTAATTGTTTAGTTTTGTCTTATTGAATATGAGCAAAATTCTCTTCAATAAATCTTAAAAGAAACCCCTTAACAAAAAGAAATAACTGTAATATTATTCTTTACTTCCTATTTTAACTAAATAGTTAAATTAGGAATAGGAGTAATTAAAAATGATGGAAGAGTTAGTTTCAAAGTTGTTCTATTTTTCAATCATACCCCCTCTGTTCCAAATCATGTTATCTGCATTTTTATTCAGTTTCATTGGTCTTTCTAATTTAATATGATATTTTATCATATTAAAACTTAAATACTTGCACCCGGAGGGTGCATATATTTGCTAGTATTAATAATATATTAATATATAGATGGTAGATTTTAGCCTTTTAAAAACTACTTTTTTTTAAATCTAAATAATCCCGTAATGTGGAGAGTTGAATGTCCGGTAACCAAAAAACAATTCTGTATATGATAATAATTCTAGTTTTGACTCTCCAAGACTAATGGACTTGATATGTAC
>CM042159.1:55436259-55463759 GCA_023376005.1 Doryteuthis pealeii | reverse complement strand
TGTGCTACTAGTGCGACATAAGGATGATGACAATGATGACCTGGTATCACTCTTCAACACTGGCATCAACATGATAAAAATGCTTGATAATGTGACATAGTGCCAAACGTGCTGGACTGTGACTTCATAGGAAGCGAGTTTGAACTCCAGTTATGTTGCAAATTGTTAACACCACCAGTGATGCTGATAGCTTTTTGATTTAGTGCGTCCTGGGACGCAAATAATTGTTTGATACTATTTTACTGCGTCCTTATAGATTGTTGAGCGTCGGGAATACAGGACACGTACTCTGCACCACTATAAAGTACGAACGACGTGATCAGATATCAAGACTCCCTCGCTGTTCGGCTGATAATTGTCGGAATAGGCCAACTCCGCAGACTTTACTACTGTGGTGTAAATGATGATGATGATAAGAAACTATTGGAATGTATTTCAGTTAGCTTGAAATGGTGAGGGGAGAAAAAAGAAAAACACTGGGACGCATGGATACGATTTTACTGCGTCCTTTTAGATTTTTTAGCGTCGGGAATACAGGACGCATACCTATCAGCATCTCTGCACCACTATAAAGTACGAACGACGAAAACGAAAATTGAGTCAAATTGCAAATGGCTGCTTCCTTAATTGTATTTATACTGTATCCTGGTCAAAGGCAGATCACCCTGTTCAGCCTAGACACAGGAGCAGATCACTCTATTGTACTTATTCAACCACCAATGTTTTCCTCGTCATCTCTCGGTGGGCGTGGTGCTCCACCTCAGCAAAACAATCTCGCTAGTCTAAAAAGATCCTCGCTGTTCGGCTGATAATTGTCGGAATAGGCCAACTCCGCAGACTTTACTACTGTGGTGTAAATGATGATGATGATGATGATGATGATGATGATGATTGCATTACAAAAATACACCGTGAAATTTCTCCAGTTTGTGCTTATAATTGTTTTTATTGTTATTATGTTGTTTTTTTTTGTTTGTTTTTGTTTTGTTTTTTGCTATTAACTATTCAAGACGCTACTCCAAATCATTTCCTGCAAGCAGAAAGATATCCAAGATTACCTCCCAGTATGCTCTAGTTTTCAATATGGCGGATGCTCTTTGTCTGTTCTGTGTGAATGTTGTTGTATGCCCAATTCATTTGCAGCTGCACGTGCAAATATTGCCACTTTTTTCAGAAAATGCTTTAAACAAACAAATAATTTTGTTTTATGTGTCTTTGAAATCCCCTTTTCAGCTCGGAGACTTGGTTTAACGGGCGTCGTGCAAATACGCCACCTCCCCACTACCCTTTTCCTCCCTCCCTTCTCCCTCCCTCCCACCTCCTATTATAGAAAGCGAAAATTAAGAAAACAAAACATTACAGTTTATTGTAAAGTGTCCTTCACCCTCGCTTATTTGGGCAAATAGAATACCTTTAAACACTGTTTGCAAATGGTAATATTTACAAACTTTGAATGCATAAAATTGTTGATTCTTTGAGAAGAAACTGTAATTTTTCAAAAAGGAATTAATCTGACTAATTGGCATTCTTGTGTTCTTTCTGTCTTTCTTACCATTGTTTCTTTTTTTCGTTGCTTCTTTTTTATATTTTAATTTTTTTTTTCTTTCGTTCGATGTATTATATTTCTTTGGTTTATTTAATCATTTTTCGTAGTCATCATAAGTATTTTCGTTTGTTTTTTTAGATTGTTTTTTTTTTGTGGTGGGTAGAGTGAGGAGATCTTTAAGAATTCTTTTTCTCATTTTTCTTCTTTCACTGAATTATTTCCCTTCTTTTTCTCTTTCTTTTTCACAGAATTATTCTCTCTCTCTCTCTCTCTCTCTCTCTCTCTCTCTCTCTCTCTCTCTCTCTCTCTCTCTCTCTCTGTTATTCCTTGTGATTTCTCTTCTTTCTTCTATAAATTATTTCCTTTCTCTTTCTTTTTCTCTTTCTTCCATGGTTTTTTCTTTTCTACTTTAAAAAATGTTCTCCCGTGTCATTTCTTTTTTCTTCTTCATTTTTTCTTCTCTTTTTTCTTTTCTTTAAGATAATCTACGTGTTTGTTTCTCTTCTTTTTCCACTGAAGTATGTCCTTTCTTGTTTCTTATTCTTTCTTATTTCTCTTCTTCAGTGAATTTTTCTTTCTTTTTTCTCGTTCTCGTCTTTAAAAATATTCTTTATTTCTCTTTCTTATTTCTTTCTTTCTTTCTACTTTTCTTCTCTTCTTCTTCTTCTTCTTCTTCTTCTTCTTCTTCTTCTTTCACTGAATTATTCCCATTATTTTACTTTAAAAAAATTATTCCTTTTTTTCTCTTCTTTAAAAATGTTCTTCTTCATTCCTCTTCTTCATCGGTTGATTAGTTCCTTTCTTTTATTCTTTCTTTTTCCTTTCTTTTTCTTTTCTTCCTTCACTGGATTATTTCCTTTCTTTTTCTTTTTTAAAATATTTCTTCCCCAGGTGGATGAGCAGTTCATGACCTGCAACACTCCACTTTGACCCTATCTTGGGCTAGACGGGCGGTCGGAGAGGCCCCCTCCGATCAATCGGCTGGTCACGTCAAGCCCTAGCACCTATATGATTTTCCCAACCCTATTGCCCTTATGGCAAGCCCCAGCCCTTTTTATCATATGGATGCTAGAAGGCGGTGGCTGAGGGTCTACATGTCCTGGAAATGACGTTAAACTCTATCTGATGGTGAGGTTCCAGTTTTGGAGGTTTGGGAAATGTGGAGCACCCCTTCATCACTCTGACCCGGAGTGGTAGTACCTGTTAGGGTCCATCTATGGGTTAAATAGAAAAATGTATTTATAACAAAATTGTATTATCCATTAAGAATTGATTTATTTCAAAACTTTATCGGCATTAAATAACCCACTGAGGTTGATATGCCGTAAAACAAAACAAACCAAACCTAAATATTTCTTCCTTATTTTTTTTCTTCTTTAATGAATTATTTATTCCCTTTCTTCTCTTCTTTAAAAATCTTCTTCTTCTTCTTCTTCTTCTTCTTCTTCTTCTTCTTCTTCTGTAAATTATTTTCTTTCTTTTTTCTCTTCTTTAAAAGATATTCTTCGTAAAGAAGAAGAGAAATTCTTCTTTAACCGAATTCCTTTCTTTTTTCTCTTTTTCGCTAAAAATGTTTTTCTTTATAATTCTTCTACATGACTTTGCTTCATCTAAGAAATTCAAGTGAACAAATATTCAAGATTCGTCTCCTCTAAATAAAACTGACACTTTATATAAGACATTTGTTTCCACCATTTAGTCAATTATAAAAGTTGTTGAAAATGTTTAGGACATAAGTGACATTTTAGCAGGTATGGTCTTCCATAGAAGAATCAATTGAATTGTGCCGACACAAGCTGTTAGAAGAAAGGAATTAACTTTAATCTGGGATGACATATTTCCTTTTGTTGTCTTAGATATATTTTTTGCTGAATTTCTTTCTCGTAGGATTAAAGTGTCTACTTAGCGTCTTTTCATCATATTTATTTACATGTCCAAACATTAATCTTGTAACATCTGTGATATGATAGGCTGTTATATATATATATATATATATATATATATATATATATATATATATATACTATATAATTGTGTGTGTGTGTGTGTGTGTGTGTGAAGAAAAGTCTTGATAGACCGTCATTAAAAGAATAAAAATTATATATTTATATATACACTGAAAATTGTGTGTCTGAGTATGTTCGTGTTTGTGTGTAAGTCTAGGCAGACAACCATTAAAAGAATAAAAAATATATACAGAAGAAACACACACACACATATATATATTTGGGAGAATATGTGCTTAATTGAAGTCATACCTAATTTTGAAAATTAATTAATTGATAATTAATTAATTAGGCGGGCATATCTGTTCATTAATTATCAATTAATTAATTTTCAAAATTAGGTATGACTTCAATTAAGCACATATTCTCCCAAAAATTGTCGGCTAAGGTCATATCAAACACATTGTTTACTTCTCATATATATATATATATATATATATATATATATATATATATATATATATATGAGAGAGAGAGAGAGAGAGAGAGAGAGAGAGAGATTATAAGCCTCGTCCAACGATGGAAAAATAAATATTTTATAATAAATAAAAAATATATGGTCCGCAAAATGGTTAGAATTTTGTTTTGTATTTTATCATGGTATGTGCATGGCACGTGTTTCGAATGTTTGAAATCCTTTTGAAACTTTACGTATGCATTTGTATGTGTCCTGGTTGTTAGTTTTTGTCTGTATACATATACAAGTATATGATACATCTTATATATATATGATGATTTATATATATATATATATATATATATATATATATATATATATATATAAGATGAAAAAAAGTGATAACACAAACAGGAATATTTCTTTTATGTTATTTATTATTATTATTATTATTATTATTATTATTATTATTATTATTATTCACTCCTTTTGAATTTTCACACCAGTGTTAGCTGATGGTATTTCACTGGAGTCTGAGTGACAGCAAGTCTCCTCAGGTCTCCAGGACTCTTCTGAGTATTCTGGCAGATTGCAGCAGTGCAGTGTTCTGAATGGTTTCAATCCTTCCTTTGATATCCAAACTTCCCAAACCCTTTTCTCATCCTTTTGAGACTGTTCCAAGTGCACCAACCACAATTGGTATCACTTTCACTTTCATAACTTTTTCAGTTCTCTGGCAAGGTCCAGATATTTGTCCATTTTTTTCATTTTCCTTTAGCTTCACCCTGTGATTTGCTGGCACTGCAAAATCCACCAGTTGACAAGTTCTTTCTTTTTTGTTTATCAACACTAGGTCTAGTCTTCTTGCTGGGATAAGGTGATCCGTTTTTACTTCCTAAAGGCTTTTTTTTACTGTTTAGTTTAATGACACGAAAATTATATTAAATTATTCATTACTTTTAGGATTGAATTATGTTTTTAAAAAGTCTGTTTTAATTGGTTCTAATTAGTCGTAATTTGCAATTAAGTCAAACACCGACCAATCTCTTACTTTACTCTGTGTCTATCTCTTTCTTCCCCTCTATGCATCTCTTGACTACCTCCTCGTTATATAATGTTAGTTTTTCTGAGAGAGAGAGAGAGAGAGAGAGAGAGAGAGAGAGAGAGAGAGAGAGAGAGAGAGAGAGAGAGAGAGAGAGAGACTGGAGAATTTGAAATGTATTTCTATGTTAAGTGTCACAACCAGCGACCCGTAGCTTGAATAAGGTCAAACATTTCCTTTCTTAGAAAGCTAACAAAATGATTTTAAGGTTTCGTCCGGTCGTATTTTTTTTTTTTTTTTATTTTGATCGCTTTGCTAACTCCCTTGTCCTTAATCACTGTTATCTACCCAGAGCTGAATGGGTGACCCAATGGGTCACGTTTTGTCTAGTATATATATATATATATATATATATATATATATATTCTTGAAAATGTGTATGCTTCTGGTTACCCACTGAAGGGTAATCCTAGAGAGATAAATCCTCCTAGCCTTAAAGTGGGTTCAATCTTCACTGGAGGCCTAACGTTTGAAATCTTAGCTAAATTTAGTAAAGAGATTTTGCAGCTCACCGTCAGGGAAAGGATAACTCAGTTTAAGAAATAGCTGTGTTCATAACTGTAAAATTATTCTAAGATTCATGTGGTATGATTTCCCTTTTTCGAATGTTGAAGAATTCTTGCAGTGGATTCCAAAATTGACCCTGTCATATTCCAGTGCCCTTTCATAGTTACTTCATGGCAACTGTATGGAATGCTCTCGTTTCCCCAATTCCCTTTGTGTGAAAAGGGTTAATAGTTCATAGTTTTCCCCTCGTGCATTCGCATCAAATTTTATTATCCAAAACAACCAGTAGCCAAAATCTTGAAACAGCCTTTCTAATTTTAATACAAGACATGATCAAAAAGTTATAGAGACCGTAGTTTTTTTTTCTTTTTCAGATTTAAGAAAATCTAACACGTTGCCTACTTTACTCAAATAGCAGTTTGTCCTCAGTAACGTTGGCATATTTCCTTTATTGTATCAGTTTTTAAAGTATTGTTGGTACATGTAGTGGGCCAAGAATGTACGTACCACGCCTCTGTGGTATAATATAATACCGGCACGTGTATGGCAATGGTAAATTGACTGTGTTGCGTGTTTGTACACATTAGGCGCAAGTATCTATTTATCATCTGTATCTATTTCATACAATATGATATGATAACAATATATAACAAAAAAGTTTTGTAACAGGTTTTAAGTTACATGTATATAACTTAAAACCTATTATAAAACATTTTTATATCCTATATACTAGTAACAGAAAACACCTCCGGGCGTCGTAAAAATTAATTTTTGAAAGACATTGCCTGAGAGGGTGGGAGTTAAAAATTCAATGTCAGAGGGTTTGTATCATAAGTAAGACAAATCCTCATATTTATTAAAGGAGTAAAAAAAAAAAAAAAAACCAATTTGAAATGAAAATTGAGCCCCGTCCCTATCAAATAAAATGTTGCATGCATGTAATAATCAAAACGATTGAATATTTTCCACGTCAATTTTAGACAAAATCGTAGGTATTTATCTATTTGTAAACTTTTTAGTTAACTTCTTGTTACTGTAAAAAAAAAAAAAAAGGACGAGAGTAAAAAACAATTTTTAAAATTGTACTCAAATTTTGGGTGTATATAGCATAATAATATTGTGACGTAAGCTGTGACGTAGAACTATGAAGTAGTTTTTGTTACAGACAGAAATAAAGACAATCTCCATTATTATATATATATATATATATATATGTTTTATTTTCATCTCACTTTTTTTGATCAAATGTTTAGTTACAACATAATTTTCCATCCTTTCCACCTTCTTTAAGTAGTATATGTAGATCCTCTTATGTTATTATGAAAGTATATATTCTAAATATTGTTTTAAAAAAGTAAGTGAAATATCTGCTATGGTACATGTATTTACCAATACGTTACCAATACTCAGCGTGTTAAATCAAGGTTTTATACTCATCTAGACAAGACAGTGACAATTTTTAAATAATAAGGCTAGTCTTAATAATTTTCAACCAGATATTTTTAGTGAAACACAGTATTGTGCAAGCGCATTACTCTTTACACTTATCAAGCCCAGCTATGGACTCTTTAATCTTGGTTAGGAACGTTATTTAGCCAGAGTTAGGCATCCAGTCTAGAAGAACACAGTGAGTTCTTAAGCCTTGGTTAGGCAATCAGTCTAGTTCAAATCCTGGGCGTCAATGCCCTTGTGAAAGGCATGAATCAACCTTTTCTTCTCCCAGCTATGGGTAAATAATAGGGCAGACTGAGTTCTTTAGCTTTGGTTAACAACCAATCTAGAAGACCGCTGAGTTCATAAGCCTTGGTTAGACAACCAGTCTAGAAGGAAGACTGGATTTAAACCAGGTTTACTCCGTTTAAAAACATACCTTGCGTTATATTCTTCTTTTCTCCCCTCAGCTATGGGTAAATAGTAGGGCAGACTGGGTTCTTTAACCTTAGGAAGTTATTTTGCCTTAGTTAGGTAACTAGTCTAGAAGAAGGAAGACTGAATTCAAACCAAGTTTACCCCGCTTAAAAATTTACCTTGTGTCACATCCTTCTTTTCTTCCCCCAGCTATGGGTAAATAATAGGGTAGACTGGGATCTTTAACCTTAGGAACGTTGTTTCGCCTTAGTTAGGCAACCAGTCTAGAAGAGCACAGGGAGTTCTTAAGCCTTAGGCAACCAGTCTAGAAGAAGGAAAACTATTCAAACCAAGTTTACACTGCTTAAAAATTTACCTTGTGTCACATCCTACCCCTGGCGGAAAAGGGTTGGGTAAATACTTTCATTACAGTGTGGGGGAGTGCCTGGTCTCTGCAGAAGCAGACTTTATTTGGTCTGAATGGCTATTAATATCGTTCCTCTTAGCTGTAAATGACAATCTAAGTTTAGCCTAGCCATGTGGAGATCGAGTTGGTAATAAAACCTTGGCATTTGACTTTGATAGGAAATATATTGGTTGCCTTGCCATTAGTCGCACAGATATAAGAATCATAATTCTTTGGGTAAATTTAACACTTGGATTCTTTAGCTTGAAATAACACCGATTCCACAGACGATAATGTCAAATGTAAGATCATAAAAAGTAGTAGAGTTTCCGTCGTAAATAATAGAATTGTTTACGTATGGATCGTTACTTGTCTGTGGGTTTCAAGATGGGAGCATCTTTCCTATAGGTGATTGGAGACTACAGGAGCATTGGTCAACTGAAATCCTTTCAAACCATTGGCATAAACGAAAGAAAGAATTGGAGGGAGAAATTGAAAAAAAAAAGAAGTTATATTGAGAAGGGGAGTGATTTCAGTTGACCAATGTTCCTATAGTCTCCTCTCACCAAATTGACTGATGCTTCCATCTTGAAAGCCACACACAAGTAAATAACCCTAGAAGGGTTGATATACCGTAAAACCCAAACCCTTCATTGCCATTATTCCTAGGACCACTCTGACTCGTATTGAAGTCAGTAAGTCTACTGTTAGTTTGAATAACAGCAGCTAAGTACAGCTTAAGCAGTGTACAAGACAGTTGGTATATATAGAAATCAAGAATGACCCATTCATGAATTTGGGTAATTCCATTCCTTGAGTTCTGATTGGCTGCTTGACTGCTTTATTTGAATGACATTGTGGAGTCTTATATATATCTTGTCATTCTGCAGTAGACTTTGTAACTATTCGGGTTTGTATTTAAGTTACAATCATTTGTTGCCTTGTCTTCCCAGCTCGACGGTAATTGGAACTTTAATTATTCTTCAACTCGGAGTACATATTAAGATCCCATCTATGGAATGGTAAATAGTTGGGCAGACTCGGCTCTTTATCCTTGGTAAGTCAACTGGCCTAGGAGAAGGAAAAACTCATAATTCAAAACAGTTTCTATGAAACCATAACACCATAGATGCGGTGTGTTTGCGGCCCTATGTTCTCTTCGAAGATTTTGAACATACCTAACTGAACGTTCTGGCTTCATATAATATTACTTAAACAATATAAATTAAATTATTAGAATTAATGCTATATTTTTCATTGCCATGCAGAAAAATTTTTTATGGAATAAACCGAAAGGGCCGAAACTGTAGAATTCATTGATAAAAATTTAGAGTTATTATAGTAATATTACTGGAGTTTGTTATTTAAATAATAACTCAACTCATAAATTACAATGGAAAAAAGGTTTATTTTACTTATAGGTACCAGAATGGGTGAACACTAGTATAATACTAGCTAAGTTTGCTAGGAAAGATGGCCCAAGACTAACACAATCAATGATTATATTAAAATACAACAGGGATTTATTTTGTGTCTACATTTTGATATTGACTCATTTCTTTTGTTCAAATGTCTTCTTCAGATGGTATTCATTGTAATATTACTTAGTAGGTTATTTAATAATAAGTTGAATCATAACTTACATTGAAAAAAGTGTTTATTTTGATAAGAGGTACAAGAATGAGTGAACAGTAATATAATACAAGTTGGTCTCGTTAGGAAAGACGGGTGTATTTACCCCAATCTCCCACCAGGTAAGGATGTGACACAAGGTCTTTTAACGTGGGAAGACATTTTTCTGTGAGGCTCTCGATATATTATTTTGGCCTCATCCTAATTTTTCAATTTTAAAAACGGGTAAATAAGAAACTTGAAACAAGGGGATTCTTTAGCTAGGGATCTCAAGCAACAGGCAGTGATAAACTGTTGCTAAGGATCTGTGTTAACCCCTTGATAAATGGGAAGAATCCTCTTTGGATGGTGGAAAAGAAACTGAACAGCTTGAGAAGGCAGCAGATGTTTTTCTGTATAAAATCTGAAGATTTTTCCAAATATAAATGAGGAGAAAACCATCAGGATTTTAATTTTTGCTCGCATTCTTTTCTGGAAACCAATTCCACTAGAAGAAAGATTTCCAAGAACCTTGGAAGAAGAAGGAATTGCTTGAAAGGAATTAAAAGAACAGCTGTCTCCTGATTCCAAATTTGGTGAAAGTCATATTTTTTCAGAGTTATTGTTTTTGGGGAATCTTTTTTTTTTTTTGTGATGGGGTAGGGGTTGGAATTCTTGAAATTTTTCAACATGACCAGCACCTGCTCGTAACATGGACATCTTTGATGACATGTCTGCTTTCTCTTCTCTTTTTTCTTCTTCTTCTTCAGGTGTGTGTGGTTGTGTGTGTTTCGGTGGGTGCGTTTGTGTTCTTGGGCACTGAATTTGTTCCTTTGTTTCCTTCTTTGAGATTTCTTTGCAAAAGGATCATTTCTTTAATTGCCGGGTCCAACAAATAAATTTAAACATTAATCTTTTAATAATTATCATTTACAAAGAGAATTTTGTTGTCTTCCTTTAATAAAGATGATTAGAAGTTAGAACTCCACCCTTTAATAAATTCCATTCTTGGATTGAACTTGAATTCTTAATAATCATAGCAACTTATCATTTGTGAAGTAATACATGACTCAATTATTACTGCTAGGTTAGTGAGGTTCCTTACAAGTAAAATTTTCATAATTTTACAAATTCCAGAAAGTTAACTTTTTTTCAACTGAACTTGAATTCTTAATAATCATAGCAACTTATCATTTGTGAAGTAATACATGACTCAATTATTACTGCTAGGTTAGTGAGGTTCCTTACAAGTAAAATTTTCATAATTTTACAAATTCCAGAAAGTTAACTTTTTTTCAACTGAACTTGAATTCTTAATAATCATAGCAACTTATCATTTGTGAAGTAATACATGACTCAATTATTACTGCTAGGTTGGTGAGGTTCCTTACAAGTAAAATTTTCATAATTTTACAAATTCCAGAAAGTTAACTTTTTTTTCAACTGAACTTGAATTCTTAATAATCATAGCAACTTGTGAAGTAATACATGACTCAATTATTACTGCTAGGTTAGTGAGGTTCCTTACAAGTAAAATTTTCATAATTTTACAAATTCCAGAAAGTTAACATTTTTTTCAACTGAACTTGAATTCTTAATAATCATAGCAACTTATCATTTGTGAAGTAATACATGACTCAATTATTACTGCTAGGTTGGTGAGGTTCCTTACAAGTAAAATTTTCATAATTTTACAAATTCCAGAAAGTTAACTTTTTTTTCAACTGAACTTGAGTTCTCACGAATCATAGTAACTTATCATTTGTGAAGCAATACTTGACTCAATTATTACTGCTAGGTTGGTGAGGTTCTTTACAAGTGAAATTTTCCTCCTTTTATAAATTCCAGAAATGGAACTTTTTCAGCTGAATTAGAACTCTCAATGATCATAGTAGCTTATTTGGGTAATCTGAACATTAGTTACATAAATGAGAGTAACCCGCCTTGTTTGTTTCACTTTGAGGAAGCTGTTTGTTTTAGCCAGTCATTTTCATTTCACCGTAAATCGGCACTGAAAATACAATTTTTTTCGAATCAATACAACTGCATATTTTAACACGAAAATATTATAAAATGTGTTCTTAATAACAATTAAGTTCATTTCAAAGAATGCGCAAGCACAATTAAGAACACATTTTATGATATTTTCATGTTAAAACATGCAGTTGTATTGATTCGAACAAATTCCTATTTTCAGTGTAGATTTACGGTGAAATGAAAATAGTCGACCAAAACATACGGCTTCCTCAAAGTGAAACAAACAAGGGGAGGTTACTCTAATGTTCAGATTACCCTTATTTGTATCTTTTAGATTTTTCGTTGTTTACATGGCATAATGGGTATAAGGGTTGAGTTAATACAATTTTAATTGATAATCATCTGGAGGCTGCAGGTTCAATCTTAATTGACTACAGGCAAAAATAACAGAATATTTAACACTTGTGCCCGGTCGTGGTTAACGGAATGAGAACAATCTACCTCGATGGATTAGATAAAGGATTCGGTTCGAAATTCTGTAAAGGTTCCCGATTATGACAAGAAATACTTGAAGAAGATCGGAGGGCACATCAGCCGAAACGTTGTATATATAACAATATAGAAAGGAACAACGGTCCGAAAAATCTGAAAAATACTAAGTATCAAATTTCATCTAAAAAAATTCAGGCAAATACTACTTTATTATTTCTAAAGCAATATGATAAGTTCAAATGTTGCAGCCTAACCATGCAGTTACTAAGTCCCCAATGAAACCACTATAACAGATTAAATAGTTACTGCCACTACTGCCAGGAAGAGTCCATTAAGCTGAGGAGGTGTTTGACTGTTCCACTGTCCAATAGTTAACAATCTGTAACAGTCATTTCCAGACTAAGGGTGAGAGTAACACAAAATAACAATTAACACAATATATGGCTCCTCAATTATTACCGCTAGGTTGGTGAGGTTCCTTACAAGTGAAATCTTCACCCTTTTACAAATACAAGTTACTCTTTTCTTCAGCTGAATTTGATCTCACATTTGACTCACTACAATTACATTAACTTATTTGTTAAAGTGATCAACAGTTCTAGTATTGCTGCTAGGTTGGTGAGGTTCCTTAAAAGCCAGAATTCCACTCATTGATAAATTCTTCAATAATGCTGGAGGCCGTGGTGTAATGGTTAGAGTTGTGGGAAATGGACTCGTCGACCCGAGTTCAAATCCTCGACGAAGCTACAATTCACATAGCGCTAATACCCTTAGGAAAGGTATGAATTCAACTACTCCTTCCAGCTATGAGTAAATAGTTGGTCAGACTGGGCTCTTTAATCTTGGTTTGGCAACCAGTCTAGGAGAAGGAAAACTCTGAATTGAAACCCGTTAAACTCCGCATCTCACATTTGACTCACCACAATCACAGCAACTTATTTGTTAAAGTGATCAACAATTCTAGTATTGCTGCTAGGTTGGTGAGGTTACTTAAAAACCAGAACTCCACTCATTAATAAATCTATCATATTCCCCAGCGCTAAAGAAATCTGAGTGCACCGGCAATTACATTTCTCATAGACCATAATGGATCAATGAAAATATTAAGAAAATGAAAAATAAATAAAATAAAACTGGATCCTACCAATCCGTCATTGTGTCTCTTTGGGGATGATCTACCGTGTTTATCCATCACTCGTTTATTGATTCTTTAGATGTACTTAATTCACATATTGTCGTATATATCGAGTTCTTCTCAACCCACCCCATCAGCAAAAATATAATCTGCTCTATCAGTCATTCTATCTTGGCGGCCATTTTGAATAGTCTATTAGTAGAATCTAAGATTTACTTTTTTTTGCCTCTTCTCAAAAATGATTAATCGCTTGGACTTCTGGAATTTTTTTTCTCTTCTTCATTTATTATTGCGATGCAAGGCGCAAACTGGTGCAGTTTGTAGCTAACCATTTTTGTTCCAATAACTGTGTAGTGATTCAGTTATACACTTTTTTGACCTCAGAGTTGTTATTTCAAGAGAATAGAGTTTATAAACTTATCAAGTCCTCCTATACTGAAATAAAGTGAAAATTCAGCATATGAGATTTTAAAACTTATAAATAAAATAGCAGCGGCTACCCGGCATCGCCTGGGTAGAGGGGGATTTTTAAAAGTTAGTCAGGCAGATCCATTATTTCTGAATCGTGAGTTGAATCCTCGTGGATGCCCCATTTAAATCCCTATGTAAAAAAAGTTTTTAAAAATAGACCTTGCATTGATCCAGCTACCCTGAAAAGAAATGTTAATGTCTACTATCTAAAATATTAAATGAAAAAAAAATTCATGTTGCTATCATTTAAATTTTATTTTTTTAATTATCTTCACGAATATAAATCAAATCTCTTTTATTTTTGCTAAAAAACCAAGTCCTGGTGATAGGGAATGTGTATATATATATATATATATATATATATTGTCATTAATTGTTTTATTTTCTTAGTTTCCTCCGGACATACATACACACACTGCCCTTTATATATGTAGAGATTAACGTATTAAGTTATGTTTTCCTTGGAGTTTCATTTATATTAATAGTATCAAATCTCTTTCACTAACCTCTGTCCGGTGGACTATAGTAAAAATTTACGCCCCTAAATTCACAGTCTACTGACAAAGGGTGATACTTTCCTGACTTCCCAGCATCCCGGATTAACATAAGCTCTTTTTTTTTAACGTGGAGGTCACGCGCAAATCGAAGCTCGTGCGGTGGCCAGTGCAAAAAAAAATGTGTGGTCTCGTCGGCATCATAGTACCACAAATAGCCACTAGATGGCGTGGTAAAAGTAGCATATAAAAGAAAACCGCGGCAAACTAAACTCTCTTCCCCCTCCCACCCCCAGCAATAAAATTATTTGCACTTCGTTCTTTTGACTCGCCTGAGGCGCCCCCTTGAGGGGGAATGCGTACAGGATCAACGCATTTTTTGTACCTACCACCCAGTCTCGGCTAGTGGGTGGTAGGTACATTAAAATCTTCTTGTGTCACACCCGTATACGTGGGATAGGGGGTGAATACCCCTCTCTTCCCATCCCCACCTCGATAGTTAATTAGCACGCACACCCTTGGATATTTAGATTTTTTTCTTCATTTATTATTGCAATACAAGACGCAAACTAGTGCAATTAGTTGGTAACCATTTTTGTTCCAATAACTGTGTAGTGTATATTATATATATATATATATATATATAATTAAGTGTATTTTGGCAGCATTTTTTCTTTTATACAAGTTTTGTTGAATTGAACAGACAATTCCTGTCTGACAAGTCTTTCATTGATCCTTTCCTAAAATGCTTATAATTTTCTGCCTACATTACTTCCATTATTCCCCCTCCCCTTATCACAACCTGTGCCCCCCCCCTCCAAAAAAATCACCACCCCTTTGTTCAAACTACTACCATTCCAAAAACCTCCCACTGCCAATTGATATTACCTCCCACTAATTCCTTGCTACTACTCGTTCTCGTTAAAAACGAGACTTGAAAACTATTCCATCGTTTCCCACCTGAGGATGGCAAAGTGTATTGCCGAAAGCGCTAGTGTTGAAACCTTCGGTGGACTGTTATACCAGTTCCATCCTGACACCAGAAGGATGGCCCGAAGATTGGAAAGGATCAATGAAAGACTTGTCAGACAGGAATTGTCTGTTCAATTCAACAAAACTTGTATATATATACAAAAGGTGTGTCACAAAAAGTATCGAGATTGAAGCTGTATTTACCAAGATAGGAATGAACAATAAATGTGATGTCATTTTTTTTTCAGAATACAAGGTGTGTCAAAAATTACAGATTTTAAAGCCGTATTTACCAAGATAGAAATGAAGAATGAATGGAACATTATTTTTTCAGAATACAAGGTGTGTCAAAAAGTACCGAGAATTTCAGTATACATAGAAGCGGCATATACTTAAAAAATATATTTTCCTGGCATCCCAACAAGGTCTTTTTAACGTGATGATGGTGGGGGGGCACAAACATTGAAGCTCATGGAGTGGTTGGTGCAAAAAACGCGTGCTCCCGTCGGCATCCCTCTTGAAAGGTAACAGAAATAAAATTAATCTCTCTCTCTCTCTCTCTCCATCATTCATCANCATCATCATCAATCATCATCATCATGTCGCCGTGGTGTAATGGTTAGAGTCGTAGGAAATAGACTCCTCGACCAAGCTACAGTTTACATAGCGCTAATACCCTGGGTATGAATCCAACAGCTCACCCTTCAGCTATGGGTAAATAGTAGGACAGGCTGGGCTCTTTAACCTTGGTTAGGTAACCAGTCTAGGAGAAGGAAACTCTGAATTGAAACCTGTTAAACTTCGCTTGGGTTGTCACTACTAGAATAGCCTTAGTCCTAATTAGTGATCTATTTCATTAATAATAAACTAATAATCGCGCTAGTGTGCTACTAATCTCTCGTCAACCGCGCCTATAGAAATACTATTTTTAAAGAAAAAGGAAAGATTATAAATATTGACGACGAAAGCCCTAAAAGGTTGTTTACTTAAGTGGAATTGTGGTATATTTTACTTCGTTTAAATTTATTTTTGTATTTTATTTGTTTTTGTTTTACATATTTTATTATTTGTTTTATTTTAATTTTATTATCTTTTTTAAATTTAAACGTTATCAATCTATAATCCTCACTATGTTCCTGTTTTTCATTTTTAATCTCCTATCTAAAAAAAACAAAACAAGGAATTATGGGAAATTAGACAATTTTTTTTTTTTTTATGCCAACAATTTCAAAGAATGTTAGTATTTTCTTTTGCTTGATTTAAAAGAAAAAAAAACTGAACAGTTAATTCCCAAAATTAAAAATCAGTCACAATTCAACAGTTTCTTAATAGTTGGCAGAAGGAAAAAAAGCTAATGAAATATGGCTGATTGATAACTTGTAGCTCGTAGAAGACGTAATTTTGCATTGTATAAGATGGAGTCAATGACGGAAACCTGCTCTTATCTGGATGGTGAATGTAAGTATTACATTTATCGGTAATTTATGAGGAAGTGCGTCCCGGTCTCTTGCCTCAAAAATTGCTCCCCGGTGACTATTAAAATAACGACCCGAGCTATGGTGTTACTTGAAAGAAAACAACCAACTTAGGGCGTTAAATATATTTAGCGGCGGTGGGGGGGGGGCTTCTCTTTTTTGTCGTAATTCTTATTTATTTATCAAACAAAGTTTTAAAAAAATGAACAAATGGAGGTAGATAGATAGATAAGATATCCATCTTCATATCTAAACAAGAATTACGACAAATTACGATAAATAAATAAGAATTACGACAAAAAAGAGACCCCCCCCTAAAATACATTTAACTCCCTAAGTTGGTTGTTTTCTTTCAAGTAACACCATAGCTCGGGTCGTTATTTTAATAGTCACCGGGCAGCAATTTTTGAGGCAGGAGACCGGACGCACTTCCTCATGAATTGCCCATTTATCATTGGGCTATTCTAGACAGACCAAACCTTTTAAAAATAAAATGAAAAAAGATAAATGGAGTATTTGGTTATGAAAACAGATCACATTTCAAAATGGTTTATTAACACACAAAAGCCCCCCCCTCTAAGTCTGTCAAAATTTACATTTCTAGGATTATATCTTCTTCTTCATAAAGGTTGTCTTTATTAACGCTTAAAAGCCCCCCCCTCTAAATGTGGTAAAATTTACCTTTCAGAGAGTCAAGGTCTTATTCTTTTTCTTTTAATATCTATATTATAACAACTTGTATATAATACGACGTTTCGTATTCATATTTTTTTAACTGGCTAGAGCATCCCCTCCAAATCTGTCATAAAATTCTACATTTCTGAGAGTCAATGTCTTAGTCTTCTTTTCCCTTTTATTAAAAAAAAAATCGACCCAAACAGTGACACTATTAATATTACCAAATGTATTTCCAGGTTATAAAAAATGTTATCATACCAAAAAATTATTCGCTAAAAATTACTTTAAAATCGCCGAAAACCCTGATTTTAAAAATTGATAAATCAGTCAGAAAAAAATGTTTTCTTTTATTTGGATTATTGTCTTCTCTTTATTGTTATCTGCACAACATTTCAGTCGATGTACCCTCCGACCTTCTTCATGTATTTCTTGTCGACCTCGGGAGCCTTCATGGAACTTCGAACAGTCTACCTCCTTTGATTGAATAAAAGCTTCAATCCACGGAGGTAGACTGTTCTCATTCCGTTAACCATGACCGGGTAGTACAAGTGTTCAGCCAACACAGGCCTATTCACGGAAGTCCGACTCACGTGTGACGTCTGTATAAGTAGGCCCAAGGAAGAAGGCGCCGGTCGATTCATTACCTTCTAAATGTCCGCGAGTTCACCGAAGTGTTTTTAAATATTCACCGACTTTTTCTTTTAAATATTCAATTAATTAATTTTATTTTATAAACAAAAATGCCTTTTAAGTATTTGGTCCCTTTTTTGTGGAATTTATATAGATGCCACACAGTTTAGTGTTTGTTTTTTCGTTTACAAAAGAGAAAGAATTATATGAAAATGGACAAAACTTTTAAAAAATAGTAGGTAAGTTATTTTTTTGTATTAAAACTAAGTAAATTTGATTGAAACTTTAATAATTAAAATATTTTCAAGTCTTTGTAATTCACAAAATCGTGTTTAAGATAATGAACGCGCTGTCTTATAAAGTATAAATGTTTTTACATTTATAAGACAGCGTGTTTAAAACTCATATTTAAAAAATAAACTTAGTTTATTTTTTAAATGAATTAATATCGAGAATTTCTTTATAGTTTATTAAACTATAAAGAAATTCTCGATATTAATTCATTAAATTCCTAAAGAAATATTTTTTATAAACATAAAAAAATAATTCTGATATTCATAACAATATTTTTGAATAGTTTTATTCATAAATAAATGAGTCTTTAAAATAAAATTGACCCCAATTGTTTTGATTACTCTTAAAAGCGAGAAAATTAATATTTGTCTGATGTCTAATAAGCACAGGTTATTTTTTTATTATTTGAATGAATTTATATCGATAAATTCATTCAAATAAGAAAGGGGATATTATTGTTATTGTCCTAAACTTGCAAATTGTCGTCAAAATTAAAACAGAAAATTTTGACGACGATTTGCAACACATCAAACTAAATTTTGAAATTAAAATTAGTTTTAAAATCCGATTCAAAATACTTGACTTTTTTTTTGGTAATTGTTTTCATTTATTAACGAATCTTGAAATATTTTCTGAACTAAAATATTTATGTGCAGTTTAGAAAATAAAATAACTATTAATCCAGAACCTGACTTACCAAAAATAAAGTCAAGTAGGAAAAAAAAATAATAACGATGAAATAAAAAAAGTAAATAAATAAATTGAAAAAATAGAAAAGATTTTTTTTTATTTATGAATAAACAATTACTAACCTGACTTACCAAAAATTGATTTTATTTCAAAATTTAGTTTGATGTGTTGCAAATCGTCCTCAAAATTTTCTGTTTTAATTTTGACGACGATTTGCAAGTTTAGCCTATATTATTATTATTATTATTATTATTACTATTATTAATTACTATTATTATTATTATTATTATCGTTTTGTTTGTGTTATTGTTAATATATTATTATTGTTATCTTTATATATCATCATTATTATTATTATAGAATAATTCTGATAATAGTAATAGTAGCAATAATAGTAATAAGATAATTATAATAAAAGTAATATTAAGATTATTATAATAATAGTAGTAATAATAATAATGATTCTAATAATAATAATAATTCTAATAATAATAATAATAATAATGATTCTAATGATAAATAATGATTATAATAATAGGGAAATCATTCTAATAGTAATAATAATGATTCTAATAATAAGGAAAAGTTAAAAAAAGAATATCTCAGGAGAACTAGAAAACTTCTAGAAACGAAACTTAACAGCAGAAATCTGGGCTGTCCCCATTATAAGATACTCAGGACCATTCTTAAAATGGACAAAGAAGAACTCAGACAGATAGACCAAAGGACGAGAAAATTAATGACCATGCACAAGGCTCTCCACCCTAGAGATGATAGAGATAGATTGTATGTGTCAAGAAAGGAAGGGGAAGAGTCTTGCCAACATAGAGGAATGCGTAGAAACCACAATCCAGCAACTGAAGATTACCAAGGAAGAGCAAAGACAAATTAACTTATGGCGGCCAACAATAGTAGAAACGGCAGATGGACAAACAGAAAAATGACAAAGACTAGAAAACAAAAATGGGAAGAAAAACAATTATATGGACGCTTTCAAACGACAAATAGATGAGGTTGCACATGGAAAGACTTGGACATGGTTAAGAAAGGGAAACCTCAAAAGAGAAACAGAATCACTTATAATTGCTGCACAAAATAATGCCATAAGGACAAACTACATCAAAGCGAAAATTGATAAGACCCAACAAAATAGTAAATGTAGACTTTGCGGTAATAGAGAATGAGACTGTTAACCATATACTCTGCGAATGTAGCAAACTAGCACAACGAGAATACAAAACTAGACACGACTGGGTTGGGAAGGTGATCCCACTGGGAATTATGCAGAAATTAAATTTGACCACACAACAAAATGGTATATGCATAAACCAGAATATGTTCTTGAGAACGAAACGCACAAAATTCTCTGGGACTTTGAAATTAAAACGGATCACCTTATTCAGCAAGAAGACCAGACCTAGTGTTGATTAACAAAAAAGAAAGAACTTGTCAACTGGTGGATTTTGCAGTGCCAGCGGATTACAGGTGAAGTTAAAGGAAAATGAAAAAATTGACAAATATTCTGACCTTGCCAGAGAACTGAAAAAGTTATGGAATATGAAAGTGAAGTTATACCAATTGTAGTTGGTGCACTTGGAAAAATCCAAAAGGATTAGAAAAAGTTTGAAAGTTTGGATATCAGAGGAAGGATTGAAACCATTCAGAACACTGCACTGCTGCAATCTGCCAGAATACTCAAAGATCCTGGGACCTGAGGAGACTTCTTCACTCAGACTCCAGTGAAAGACCATCAGCTAACACTGATGTGAAACTCAATAGTAATAATAATGATTCTAATAATAATAATAATGATTCTAATAGCAATAATAATGCTTCTAATAATAATGAAATAATTCTGATAATAATAATAGTAATAATAATGATTCTAATAATAATAGATAGCAATAATAATGAAATTATTCATAGCAATAATAATGCTTCTAATAATAATGAAAATATTCTGATAATAATAATAGTAATAATAATGATTCTAATAATAATAATAGCAATAATAATGCTTCTAATAATAATGAAATATATTCTAATAATAATAGTAATAATAATGATTCTAATAACAATAAAAATGAAATAAATTCTTATAAAAAAAAACTTTTCATTGTATATCCACACGCATTTGTTATGTCTCAGCCTCTTTTCTTCCTATTCGACTACATATATTAAAATGCATTAAAAACAATTGGCTTAGTCAAAAAGATGCAACTAAATGCATGCTGTTTCCAAAATGTTGTCAAAATGGAAATCATGAATTAAATAGTATCCAAAGTGCCCCATTTTGTTACATTACAGAAACTTCATGCCCTGGAATCTCTGTCAATTTTGAAATATTGTTATAAATTGATCTCAGAAGATTTTTCTCCTACTAGTTCTTGAAAGGCTTGTTAATTTAGTTCTGCAAATTTTCAATGAGTACACTATTCAGGGATGATTGACATTAGGAAAACAGGAATGTTTGCCTAATTTTGCAGAAGTTGCAGAATATATAAACATATTTTATATTTGGTAGACAATAATGAATGTAAAAACACCATATAAAGGTTGTCGGCTTAGACATAAATACTGTAATTCACTTAGAGTAAATGAAGAAAGTTTTAGATTTCTCTCTGTATTCTGTGACTGTAGAATCTTGGAATAGCATTTCTAGAAAAAAATGGCAAATTAACAAGGAATTTTCACTGCTTTGCATCATACAACCTATGCATTTCTAGAACTGACTAAGTATTGCATGGAAGAATTGGAAATGCTATCCATATTACCTGCAAATTTCAAACTGATCACATTGAGGCAAGTTTGGTCAATATTGGCGACTTAGTGGTGATCAGTATAATATCTCAATATGGCAAGTGCTTGAGTGTGAACTAAAAATTAGAATGCTATCAGTTTAAAATTGAGCTTACCATTTAATCAACATATTTATTCACCATTTACTTGTAATTTGTTTATCAGTTTATCTAATAATTGATTGTTCTTTTATTCATAATTTAGTTGTTCCTGTAATCACTTTTTTTTTTCCATATAACATGAATGCCCTAATGACGTTTGCTGAACAAACCGGAAGTGTTATATGTTAGCTGCCACAAAAAAAAATATCATCCATCTAAACACCTTGTTTTAAATTTTTTTAATATACGTTATATATATTATATATATATATACCTATATTATATATATATATAAAACACACACACACACACCACACACACGGAGACAGAGAGAGAGAGAATATAAATGTAGTAAAAAAACTTGTAAAATTCGCTTCATGTAATAATTTATTTCAACTGGATGTTTTTTGCTGATGTCTGATGCTGCTGCATTTCTGCAGTTGAAATAAATTATCAAATGAACCAATTTTAAGTTTTTTTTTTCTTCATTTATTCCTTATAATTGCTCTGTCCACCCACATACTGGTACTAGGCACATTGAGCTCTCACTACAGTTAATCTGTAACACTTAAGTTGAATGGCACATGGGATGATCCTCACCCCCCCAAAAAAATAGAATAATATAATATAATATATATATATATATATATATATATATATATGTGTGTGTAATATATATATATATATATATATATATATATATTTATATATATATATATATATTGTGTGTGTTATATATATAATATATATATATATATAATTATATATTATGTGTGAGAGGAAGTAATTAATACCACACAGGTAGATGTACTTTTAAACATCCCCTTCTTTGTTGTGTTCACAATGTTGTGTATTATGTTTTGAATAAATTCTTTTTTTTATTTGATGTGGGAGTTTTAAACAAAACACACACACACACACACACACACACACAACACACACACAGCCTCTAATTTAAAAATGGTTTTCAGGTTGAAAGCAAAAAGATTGACGGAAATTTTTCTTTTAATTTATTCAACAGAAAATACCTTCACTTGAATAGCATTCCCGCAGTTTCCAGGAAGATATCTTTAAAAAGAAAAAATAGATAAATAAATAAATAAATAAAAGGGGGTCTTAGCAATCACCTTCCCAGTTGTCTGAAAATCCCTAATTATTTGATGAGAATAAACAAATTTTCTTTTAAATTCCAAAAATCTCTTTGTTAGAAAAGTAACTTCTTTTTTGGAAGATTTCCATTGAAGAATCTGTTTTCTTACTTGAGAGAATTTACAAAATTCTATTCCAGATTTTTGGCACCTGCAAACTTTCCAAATCCCAAAACAGCAAGTTTCTGCCATTCTGACCCCCAAAGGAACCAGTTTAAGTTTTAAATAAGAATTCTTAACTAAATTATTAGTACTTGATAAGAATATGTGAAACCATATAACTGTGTGCACATAAATAATAATTATTAGACTGAATTATTAAGGACTGGTTAAGTTAAATTTTATGGCATGTCAACACTAGTTGGGTTATTTCATGCCAAAGATGTTTTGTTTTATTCATTCTTGTTGGGTATTCAAATTTTTAAATACTGATGAATCTTTAATTGCTATACAGAGTGTTGTTTCTGCTCATTTCATGTTCCATCTGAATGATGCTGTTCAGGATAGAATTTTCAACACATAGCACTATCTGGAACTGTATCATTCCAACATAGCATAAAATGAGCATGAAAACCTCTCTGTATATGTCTACCAGATCCCCCCAAACCGCCTGATGATCAAAATCTCAAAAAAACAAATATCTCAGTGGAGTGAATACGATGCTTTTTAAGTAAGTAATCTTTTTTTTTTTTTAAATATCAAACGTTTTATTTTATTCATTTAATTTTCCCACCCCTCTTAGGCAATATCTTTCAAAAATCATTTTTACACCCCTGAGGGTTTCCCCTCCCCCTTTCCTGGTTCCAATAATAGATTTTGCGAATCTATTATTTAACCAAAGCTTATATTGATGCGAAAAGCCATTTTGAAACAAATGTCATTTTCAACCACTCCAAGACATCGATCATATACTCAGGCACTGACGTTCTTCCAGTTATTCATTCTTTATTTCTTTTTAAGAGATTTCAAGGATGAGTTTTTGGCTTTTGAGATATATTTCTTAATCTCAAGGGTCTAGGACTAGAAATTTGGGTTTCAATATTTATCACGGAAAATCATAACTACAAGACATTATCATAAAGTTTCAGACTTTTTATTTCATCTTTCTTTTTATTGTTCCCAATAAAAGCTAACCCCTGCGATCCGAACCGGGTCCAGTGTTCCCATTTTATCTTGTTCAAATTCTCTTGAATGCCAAAGTCACAGACATCAGTGTTAATCAACAGTCATGTGAGAAATTAACCCCACCCCCCAAAGATCAATCAATTCTATCTGAATGGAATAAATGCTCAGAGAGAGAGAGAGAGAGAGAGAGAGAGAGAGAGAGAGAGAGAGAGAGGAGCCATATTGTCTGGCCGTTTTGAGGTTCATCTCAAAAGATTAGAGATGTGCATTCAGAAAAATCCAAGTTTTATATAGATAGATAGATAGATGCATGTATACATACACTGTGTATAAGCTTAGATAGATATATACATCCTGATATATATATATATATATATATATATATATATATATATATATATATATATATATATATATACAACTGAAATAGATAAATAGATACATGTATGCATACATACATTCAAAGCCGAGATAGATACATGATATGCCGAGATAGATACATGTATGCATACATACATTCAAAGCCGAGATTTGAATGTATGTATGCATACATACATACATCAAAGCCGAGATGAATGTATGTATGCATACATACATACATTCAAAGCCGAGATTGAATGTATGTATGCATACATACATACATTCAAAGCCGAGATTGAATGTATGTATGCATACATACATACATTCAAGCCGAGATTGAATGTATGTATGCATACATACATTCAAAGCCGAGATTGAATGTATGTATGCATACATACATTCAAAGCCGAGATAGATACATGTATGCATACATACATTCAAAGCCGAGATAGATACATGTATGCTTACATACATTCAAGGCCGAGATAGATATATGTAGGCATACATACATTCAAGGCCGAGATAGATACATGTAGGCTTACATACATTCAAGGAGATAGATATATGTAGGCATACATACATTCAAAGCCGAGATAGATATATGTAGGCTTATATACATTCAAGGCCGAGATAGATATATGTAGGCATACATACATTCAAGGCCGAGATAGATACATGTAGGCTTATATACATTCAAAGCCGAGATAGATATATGTAGGCATACATACATTCAAAGCCGAGATAGATATATGTAGGCTTATATACATTCAAAGCCGAGATACATATATGTAGGCATACATACATTCAAAGCCGAGGTAGATATATGTAGGCATACATACATTCAAAGCCGAGATAGATACATGTATGCATACATACATTCAAAGCCGAGATAGATACATGTATGCATACATACATTCAAAGCCGAGATAGATACATGTAGGCTTACATACATTCAAGGCCGAGATAGATATATGTAGGCATACATACATTCAAAGCCGAGATAGATATATGTAGGCTTATATACATTCAAAGCCGAGATACATATATGTAGGCTTATATACATTCAAAGCTGAGATAGATATATGTATGCATATATATATATATATATATATATATATATATATATATACAAGCTGAAATAGATAAATAGATACATGTATGCATACATACATTCAAAGCTGAGATAGATATATGTATGTATATATACATACATGCTGAAATAGATATGTACGTATGTACAAGATGAGATAGATACATATACAGGATCAGATAGAGAGATAGATACATATGGGATAAGATTGCTAGTTTTATATAGATAGATAGATGCATGCATGCATACATACATAGTGTATAAGCTTAGATAGATATATGTATGCATACATATATACAAGTTGAGATAGATCAATAGATATATGTATGCCTACATAAACTCAAAGCTGATATAGATATATGTATGCATATATACATATGTACTGAAATAGATACGTACATATGTACAGGATGAGATAGATATGTACCAGATAAGATAGATACATACGTACCGGATAAGATAGATAGATAGATACGTACCAGGATAAGATAGATAGATAGATACATACGGTGAGAGAGAGACAGATACATACGGTATAAGATAGATAGAGAGACAGATACATACGGTATAAGAGAGATAGAGAGACAGATACATACGGTATAAGAGAGATAGAGAACAGATACATACAGATACATACGGTATAGAGAGATAGAGAGACAGATACATACGGTATAAGAGAGATAGAGAAATAGACACATATGGTGAGATAGAGAGACAGATACATACGGTATAAGAGAGATAGAGACAGATACATACGTATAAGAGAAGATAGATACATACGTATAAGTAGATAGAGAACAGATACAGTATATAGAGAGACATATACATATACATACGGTATAAGATAGATACATACAGTATAAGATAAATAGAGAGATAGATACATATGGTATAAGATAGAGAGATACGTATGGGATAACGGCTCATCAGGATAATTCTGACATATATATATATATATATATATATATATATATATGAAAGAGAGAGAGAGAGAGAGAGAGAGAGTGAGAGAGAGCGAAATACAAAGTTTTCATTTTTTTTTAAATGTAAAGAAGATATACATTATGTGTGAAAACATTAAAAAAATAACAACAACATAAGAAAGAAATAATGGAAGAGAAAGAACTAAAAACAAAAGGGGGGTGGCGAAACATGAAAGAAAATCCAATATTGCTGCTCAGTTTGCTTCAGAATTCTTCAGGTGACCAGAAAAACATGGAAGTTGGGGGGCCGGAAGTTTTGACTGATCACCGAACGTTCACAAGGTATTGATTTTGCAGTTAGAATGGATGGCCTCTGAACTGCGTGGAAATCCAGCCATGGCCGAGGCTGCAATGGTGGTGCCAACCATTCTGGCCCAAATACAACAATATCAGTAAAAGGATATTGTCTCCAATCAGCAGACATGGGAAGAATCGCAAGATACAAAGGCAAGAAAAGAAAAGACAAGAAAAACCATTAAAAAAAAGAGAGAGAAAGAGAAGAAAGAAAGAACAAGGGAAAGGGAAAGCTGTTGGCTAGCAAGTATAGATTTGTCTTTATACAAGTTCAGCAAGCATGGCTCCAAAGTGGCTGGAATTGGAGTATAATATAATGTGCTGCAAGTGACAAGAAACAGATACCTGAACTGCTCAGAGGACATTTCATCTCACTCACTCTATATATACAACATACATACATATATATATATATATATATATATACTCATATATACAGATAACATATAGACACACTCAATATGCATAAATACATACACACAATATACATAAATAGACGCACATAATATAAACATATATAAAATATATGTATAGATATACAAGTTACACATACATTATATACATATGTGGGAGATTATGTGCTTAATTAAAGTCATACCTAAATTTGTTAATTAATTAATTATAACTAAATGAATTAGGCGTGCATATCGGTTTAAATGTAAAGCGTAAACAAATCGAGAAAAAGTCATCTCTGTATGTACATTTCAGCCCATTAGGCCTCATCAGCAGAGCTATAGACAGGGTAGTGCTTTGTGCGTGATTCGAACCCTACCTGTCAGGCTGACATTCTAACCACTACACTAGCTAGCCACTACTCTGTCTATAGCTCTGCTGATGAGGCCTAATGGGCTGAAATGTACATACAGAGA
>CM042159.1:55376259-55431259 GCA_023376005.1 Doryteuthis pealeii | reverse complement strand
GAAATGTACATACAGAGATTACTTTTTCTCGATTTGTTTACACTTTACATTTAAACCGATATGCATGCCTAATTCATTTAGTTATAATTAATTAATTAACAAAATTAGGTATGACTTTAATTAAGCACATAATCTCCCACATATGTATATAATGTATGTGTAACTTGTATATCTATGCATATATTTTATATATGTTTATATTATGTGCGTCTATTGTGTGTATGTATTTATGCATATTGAGTGTGTCTATATGTTATCTGTATATATGAGTATATATATAATATATATATGTATATATGTATGTATGTATATATATAGAGTGAGTGAGATGAATGTCCTCTGAGCAGTTCAGGTATCTGTTTCTTGTCACTTGCAGCACATTATATTATACTCCAATTCCAGCCACTTTGGAGCCATGCTTGCTGAACTTGTATAAAGACAAATCTATACTTGCTAGCCAACAGCTTTCCTTTTCCTTGTTCTTTCTTTCTTCTCTTTCTCTCTCTTTTTTTAATGGTTTTTCTTCTTTTCTTGCCTTTGTATCTTGCGATTCTTCCCATGTCTGCTGATTGGAGACAATATCCTTTTACTGATATTGTTGTATTTGGGCCAGAATGGTTGGCACCACCATTGCAGCCTCGGCCATGGCTGGATTTCCACGCAGTTCAGAGGCCATCCATTCTAACTGCAAAATCAATACCTTGTGAACGTTCGGTGATCAGTCAAAACTTCCGGCCCCCCAACTTCCATGTTTTTCTGGTCACCTGAAGAATTCTGAAGCAAACTGAGCAGCAATACTGGATTCTCTTTCATGTTTCGCCACCCCCCTTTTTTTTAAAGTTTTTTCTCTTCCATTATTTCTTTCTTATGTTGTTGTTATTTTTTTAATGTTTTCACACATAATGTATATCTTCTTTACATTTAAAAAAAAATGAAAACTTTGTATTTCGCTCTCTCTCACTCTCTCTCTCTCTCTCTTCTATATATATATATATATATATATATATATATAGTCAGAATTATCCTGATGAGCCGTATCCCATACGTTTCCATACGTATCTCTATCTATCTATATGTATCTATCTCTCTATCTATCTTATACCGTATGTATCTATCTCTCTATCTTATGTATCTATCTATGTATGTATCTATCTTATACCGTATGTATGTATGTATATGTCTCTCTATCTTATACCGTATGTATATGTCTCTCTATCTATCTTATACCGTATGTATCTATCTCTCTTATACCGTATGTATCTGTCTCTCTATCTCACCATATGTGTCTATTTCTCTATCTCTCTTATACCGTATGTATCTGTCTCTCTATCTCTCTTAACCGTATGTATCTGTCTCTCTATCTCTCTTATACCGTATCTCTCTATGTATCTGCTCTCTATCTCTCTTATACCGTATGTATCTGTCTCTCTATCTCTCTTATACCGTATGTATCTGTCTCTCTATCTTATCCTGGTACGTATCTATCTATCTTATCTGGTACATATGTACGTATCTATTTCAGTACATATGTATATATGCATACATATATCTATATCAGCTTTGAATTTATGTAGGCATACATGTATCTATTTATCTATCTCAGCTTGTATATATGTATGCATACATATATCTATCTAAGCTTATACACTATGTATATATGCATAAAACTATCAATCTTATCCCATATGTATCTATCTCTCTATCTGATCCTGTATATGTGTATCTATCTCATCTTGTACATACGTACATATCTATTTCAGCATGTATGTATATATACATACATATATCTATCTGAGCTTTGAATGTATGTATGCATACATGTATCTATTTATCTATTTCAGCTTGTATATATATATATATATATATATATATATATATATGCATACATATATCTATCTCAGCTTTGAATGTATATAAACCTACATATATGTATCTTGGCTTTGAATGTATATAAGCCTACATATATCTATCTCGGCCTTGAATGTATATAAGCCTACATATATCTATCTCGGCCTTGAATGTATATAAGCCTACATATATCTATCTCGGCCTTGAATGTATGTATGAATGTATGTATGCATACATATATCTATCTCGGCTTGAATGTATGTATGCATACATATATCTATCTCGGCAATGTATTACATATATCTATCTCGGCTTTGATGTATGTATGCATACATATATCTATCTCGGCTTTGAATGTATGTATGCATACATATATCTATCTCGGCTTTGAATGTATGTATGCATACATATATCTATCTCGGCTTTGAATGTATGTATGCATACATATATCTATCTCGGCTTTGAATGTATGTATGCATACACGTATCTATTTATCTATTTCAGTTGTATATATATATATATATATATATATATATCAGGATGTATGTATCTATCTAAGCTTATACACAGTGTATGTATACATGCATCTATCTATCTATCTATATAAAACTTGGATTTTTCTGAATGCACATCTCTAATCTTTTGAGATGAACCTCAAAACGGCCAGACAATATGGCTCCTCTCTCTCTCTCTCTCTCTCTCTCTCTCTCTCTCTCTCTGAGCATTTATTCCATTCAGATAGAATTGATTGATCTTTGGGGGGTGGGGTTAATTTCTCACATGACTGTTGATTAACACTGATGTCTGTGACTTTGGCATTCAAGAGAATTTGAACAAAGATAAAATGGGAACACTGGACCCGGTTCGGATCGCAGGGGTTAGCTTTTATTGGGAACAATAAAAAGAAAGATGAAATAAAAAGTCTGAGAACTTTATGATAATGTCTTGTAGTTATGATTTTCCGTGATAAATATTGAAACCCCAAATTTCTAGTCCTAGACCCTTGAGATTAAGAAATATATCTCAAAAGCCAAAAACTCATCCTTGAAATCTCTTAAAAAGAAATAAAGAATGAATAACTGGAAGAACGTCAGTGCCCTGAGTATATGATCGATGTCTTGAGTGGTTGAAAATGACATTTGTTTCAAAATGGCTTTTCGCATCAATATAAGCTTTGGTTAAATAATAGATTCACAAAATCTATTATTGGAACCAGGAAAGGGGGGAGGGGAAACCCTCAGGGGGTGAAAAAATAATTTTTGAAAGATATTGCCTAAGAGGGGTGGGAAAATTAAATGAATAAAATAAAACGTTTGATATTTAAAAAAAAAAAGATTACTTACTTAAAAAGCATCGTATTCACTCCACTGAGATATTTGTTTTTTTTTTTTTGAGATTTTGATCATCAGGCGGTTTGGGGGATCTGGTAGACATATACAGAGGTTTTCATGCTCATTTTATGTTATGTTGGAATGATACAGTTCCAGATAGTGCTATGTGTTGAAAATTCTATCCTGAACAGCATCATTCAGATGGAACATGAAATGAGTAGAAACAACACTCTGTATAGCAATTAAAGATTCATCAGTCTTTAATAATTTGAATACCCAACAAGAATGAATAAAACAAAACATCTTTGGCATGAAATAACCCAACTAGTGTTGACATGCCGTAAAATCTAACTTAACCAGTCCTTAATAATTCAGTCTAATAATTATTATTTATGTGCACACAGTTATATGGTTTCACATATTCTTATCAAGTACTAATAATTTAGTTAAGAATTCTTATTTAAAACTTAAACTGGTTCCTTTGGGGGTCAGAATGGCAGAAACTTGCTGTTTTGGGATTTGGAAAGTTTGCAGGTGCCAAAAATCTGGAATAGAATTTTGTAAATTCTCTCAAGTAAGAAAACAGATTCTTCAATGGAAATCTTCCAAAAAAGAAGTTACTTTTCTAACAAAGAGATTTTTTGGAATTTAAAAGAAAATTTGTTTATTCTCATCAAATAATTAGGGATTTTCAGATAACTGGGAAGGTGATTGCTAAGACCCCCTTTTATTTATTTATTTATTTATCTATTTTTTCTTTTTAAAGATATCTTCCTGGAAACTGGGAATGCTATTCAAGTGAAGGTATTTTCTGTTGAATAAATTAAAAGAAAAATTTCCGTCAATCTTTTTGCTTTCAACCTGAAAACCATTTTTAAATTAGAGGCTGTGTGTGTGTGTGTGTGTGTGTGTGTGTGTGTGTGTGTGTGTGTTTGTTTAAACTCCCACATCAAAATAAAAAAAAGAATTTATTCAAAAACATAATACACAACATTGTGAACACAACAAAGAAGAGGATGTTTAAAAGTACATCTACCTGTGTGGTATTAATTACTTCCTCTCACACACATATATATATATATATATATATATATATATATATATATATAACACACATATATATATAATATATATATTATATATATTCTATTTTTTGGGGGGTGAGGATCATCCCATGTGCCATTCAACTTAAGTGTTACAGATTAACTGTAGTGAGAGCTCAATGTGCCTAGTACCAGTATGTGGGTGGACAGAGCAATATAAGGAATAAATGAAGAAAAAAAAAACTTAAAATTTGGTTCATTTGATAATTTATTTCAACTGCAGAAATGCAGCAGCATCAGACATCAGCAAAAAACATCCAGTTGAAATAAATTATTACATGAAGCGAATTTTACAAGTTTTTTTTACTACATTTATATTCTCTCTCTCTGTCTCCATGTGTGTGTGTGGTGTGTGTGTATATATATATATATATATATATATATATATATATATATATATATAAGTATATTAAAAAAAATTTAAAAACAAGGTGTTTAGATGGATGATATTTTTTTTTTTGTGGCAGCTAACATTATAACACTTCGGTTTGTTCAGCAAACGTCATTAGGGCATTCATTTATATGGAAAAAAAATTTAAGAAACAATAGCTTGTAATTTTTTAATTTTTTTTTTTTAGTGTATTGCAGCTTCTGAATATTACTCAATATTGAAGAAGAAACAGAAATTAACACAGCATAACAATTGCCATTCTTTTTTAAACTGTGTGATACAATTTTTTAAAGATTATTTTGGAATATTTTTGTTCATGGCATTATCTGGACTGTTTATTTGTGCAGTGTTCAAAATTTAATTTAATTTTAAATTATAAGTATTAAGCAAAACATATTAAAAAAAAAAAACAAAGACAAAAAAAAGCAACAATCAACATAAGGTATCTTGTAACATTTTAATCCAAGTTGACTAAGTAAGGGGATCAGTTGAAAAAGCAGGTCTCTGTTTAATGGTGTCATAATTAAAAATGATACTAGATTTAACAATTTTTCTGTGTTTTTTTGCAGTGTATATTAACTAACATTTTGGACTCTTTATATACCATATATATGACCCAGAGTTTCATGCTTTTACTCATTCATCAGACAAACTCTCTGATAAATGTGTAAAAGCTTGAAACTCAGGTCACAAAAATTCCTATGTAATATATATTATAACTTTATCACTGATATTGAACACTCCACTAATGATACCACAAAAAAACTTGGTCCATCATCAATGTACCAAGTAAGCTAATGATACCATATACAATTACTATATATATATATATATATATATATATATATAGGTTTAGCCCGTGCTTCAAATGTAGACCATACTTAAGCTAAAAGGGCACAAAGCAATTAGCATTGATTTATATGGAGAAATCTTTTGAGCGTGCTCGGACAAAAAAGATCTTGTGTTAGATTTATTATATATCAACATGAATATGTTATCGTATTTCTTATCTGAAAATATCTCATGAAAATTCAGACATATCTGTGATTTTACATGTTAGGAAGAGACAGTCATTCCTACTGTTATTTATTTATCAATACATGTGAATGTCTGATTGATCTTTGTAAAACCTGTCAGGGAATTTATAACAGCTGTTTCTTGTTATTAATTTTCAAGGGGGGGTGGATAACATCAGGATTTGGCAAAGTTTTGGTTCCCCCCTATTCTGTCCACCATCAACATTGCCAGAGATGAGACCTTTTCATTATGATATCGGTCAATGCAACTGAACATGCGATTCATGCGGTTTCTATTGGCATAAACGCAGAGTGAATGTAAACAACAAAATGTGATTACAGTTGGCTAATTTCATTGCTAATTTTATGCTACCATGCATTTCATATATATATATATGTGTATGTGTGTATGTGTTTATATTTGTGTGTGCGTGTATGTGTTTATATTTATGTGTGCGTGTATGTGTTTATATTTATGTGTGCGTGTATGTGTTTACATACATGTATGTATGTGTGCATATATATATATATATATATATATATATATATATATATACACACACAAGTGTGTGTGTGTGTGTGTGTGTTGAAAAGAGAAATAGAAGAAAAATGTATATTTTAGTATGGATAAAATTTATTATATGCTGACATGTGTTTTGAACACAATATATATATATATATATATATATACACACACACACACACACACACACATTAGGAACTATGAAATATAATTTCATTTTGGCGATGCTTCCTATTTTGTTCTTCATTGGATTAAAATGTCTGTATTCTGGGTTAATTTCAAAATTCTCCTATGGTTTTAATAGTAATGAAAACTGTTTTTTTTTTTTCATTATATTATATATGAATAAATAGATATACATGTGTGTGTGTGCATGTAAATATATAAAATTATATATATATATATATATATATATATATATATATATATATGCATACATATATTGGGGGCCGGGATAGCTAAGTCGGTAGGGCGTTCAGCTAGAAACCACAAGGTTCCTAGTTCGATACCAGTCCTCGCCAACTCAGCGTATGAGTAGCACAGGGATCTGTGCGGTAAAGTAAGGAGCTGATGGTAGGTGTGGCGCTCCACCTCAGACGCCAAAACGATCTCCTTGGTCTAGCACTATTGAAAAGGGGATAGACTCCCTCGCTAACTGGCTGATACCGACTTTAGGCCGCCCTGACGACTTTACTTACTTACTTACTTACATATATTGTGGGCGTGAGAAATATATAAAAAATATATATGCATATCTATATCTGTCTATATGTATATTTAAACACAAACCTGTATATAATATATATATGTATATATAATATAATATATATATATATATGTGTGTGTGTGTGTGTGTGTGTGTACATATACACACGCGCGTCTGTGTTCTTAAATGCATCTCTTTATATATTTATTTGATGGGCAAAACAGGCAGGTATCTCAGAAATCTTAATTGCTATTCCTAATAAAAACTGTGTAAAAAAAAAAAAAAAAAAATACTTTTAACAAAAGAGTAGAATTGGCACTGCTTTTCCTAAACTTTAAAAGATATTCAAATATTCTTCCATTATTCTTTGAATCTCTTTTCCCCTTTGGATCAATTTCTGACAGACCTTTTTGGTGAATCTCCATTGAGTCAGTCTTTCTTGAGATTTTTCTTTCATGAAGAAATAGAACCCCAATTACTGTAAACGACCAAACTTTCTACAGAGGCTTTACAATTGGAATTGTCTTTGTCAAAGCCATAAAAACGGACAGATGCCCTGCTGCCGGGTAAGCATACCTTCATTTCAATCTATGTGCAAATGTATTATATCTATCTGTATCTATCCATCTATATATATACTAGCAGAAGTACCCGTTGATGACTGAACTAAAAGAAGTCTTAAAAAGTGCTTTTTGTACTTACTTATGATGAACTGTGAAGAGTTCGACAAATTGAATGATTTTTTATTATTGAATTATATCATTTAATCAGTAAAAGTCAAAAACTTGATTTTGTACTTTTCCTTATTATAATCATATTAAAGTATATGCATGATTTTAATGCTCAATGACATCTCTTTTCTAAGTTAACACTTACATATAAAAAAAAAAGACAACTCCTTTTTATCTATCTATCTATCTATCTATCTATCATATATATATATATATAATGTAAAAGGTGACTTACCTGTGAATATGGTCACAATGATTATAAAGTTAAACCTATTAAGTTGGATATACCTACTAACAGTTTCGCTTAGTAGCTCATCAGGGCAAAAATCTGACTTTTGCCCTGATGAGCTACTAAGTGAAACTGTTAGGTATATCTGACTCATTAAGTTTAACTTTATTATTTACTCTACTTAGGTATTGAGCACTCTTTACTTTTTAGCTTTAGATAATCCTGGCGGTTTATATATATATTTTTCATGTATAATTATTTTTCTTTTGGCCAAGTATTATAGTATTAACCAATTATTTTCGGTTGGTATGACTATCTTGGTCTTTTTTTTTTTTTCATTTTTTTCCCCAGGTGAAGTTTGGTAATATATTTTTACAATCAAACTATTTGCCAGGTTTTTCTTACCGCAAGGGTTTACCAACAAGTTTATATATATATATATATATATATATATATATATATATTATTTTATACATGGAGCTATATCAATAATAAAATTAAAATTATTGGTATTAGCTTGACAGCAAAGGAGTCTGGTATCGAACTAGGAACCTTGTGGTTTCTAGCCGAACGCTCTACCGACTGAACTAACCCGGTCCATGAGATATATATATATATATATATATATATATATATATATATATTGTGTAGTTGTTTCTTGAGAATGTTTTTGTTTCAAACAGATCTACTGAACCATAGATGGGACCTTAATATGTACTAGTGGGTGTAAATTGCAATGAAGGGGTACTTCATATTCTTCAGAGTTCCAGAACTGGAGCAGCCCTATCAGATGCAGTTTAGTATCTCACTAAGGACACCCCATTTTGGAGTGTTCTCACATCACTACAGGGGATACAGTCACTGTATTCTAAGCCTTACTGACATGGCAAATAATCTTGGTGACTTGTTAATAAGTGTTGCTATCTATAATAATGAAATTTAATAATTGGATTCATACCTTTCCCAAGAGTATTAGTCCTATATGAAATACAAACACCCCCATCTAGGATTTGAACATCAGTCACTGAGTCCATTTCCTATGATGATAACCATTACATCATATGCCTCCATAATATCAAGTATAAAATAATAATAATAATGAAATTTATTGTGTGAAGAGCATTAAGCGAAACTAATAGTAGGTTCGTCTGACTTATTAGATTTATCTTTATTATTTGCTATACTTAGGTATTGAGCAATTTTTACTTATTAGCTTATTCTCCTAGCGGTTATATGAATATATATATATCTTATATACATATATATACATATAAATTGTTTTTTCTTTTGGCCAAATATTACCAATAGATTACTTTTTGTTGGTACAACTACCTTGGTCTTTTCTTTTTTCCAAAAATTTTTTTCTCCCCAGTTGATGTTTGGTAGTATATTTTTACAATCAAACTATTTGCTGGGTTTTTTCTCACTGTGAGGATTTACCAACATGCTTGGTATATTAAATTATATATATATATATATGTTGAAAAGAGAAATAAAGGAAAGAAAGTAAAGAAAGTAAAGAATGGATAAAATAGGATATTTTAATCAATTTTACTTACACGTGTTTCGGTCAGGTATTTATCCATGTGTACATTATTCAATCTATTTTTATTTTTGAATAACAAAATGAAATGAAATAATAATGATAGAAAAAATGTAGAAATGTTCCGCACACAAAGAAGTATCGACCTTCCTCGGAGTAAATCCTTATTTTTTTAAATAGGATTCGTTGGAAAGCGGAGAATTTTTGAAATGTTCGAAAAAAGAACTTTTTTAAAAAATCACGTGAAGGGTGTTCAAACGTGGTAGAGAAAGAACTAAGTCATCTGGGTGATCTGATGTCGGTATCAGCCAGACAGTGAGGGAGTCTATCCCCTTTTCACTAGCACTAAACCAAGGAGATTGTTTTGGTGTCTGAGATGGAGCACCACACCTTCAGCAGCTCCTCACCGCATCGATCCCTGTGCTACTCATACGCTGAGTTGGCAAGGGCCAGTATCAAAGTTGGATTCATACCCAAGGGTAAAGTAAACATATTAAATGTAATAATTAAATTACCATACTGTGGTATTTCCACAGGTCCTGCTAGTGAATAAAAAATTCTAGTAAAGTATTCACAATAATGATTGATAGATCTTTATATAAACATAAATAAGTAAATGCTTTACATTTTCAGTTTAAAGCAGTTGAAAGGTGTTACCCCTCAGGACTCTAACGTAACAAGGTCGTTGTTTGAGTGTATATTTTAGTCATATCTTTAATGGTGAGGAGTTGGTACCTCCAAAATAGGTCACGTGATCAGTTTAGGCCGTAATGAAGGAAGAAACGTAAATATTTTTGAACTTTTTTTAAAAATCTCGCAAAAAAGAAATAACGAACATAAAGAGTTGTTACAAAGAAAAAACTGTTAATTCAAAGATCAAATTATCCGATTGGGGGAAAATTACTCACCGTTATCTTGAAAAATAAATAAAACAGTACGTTTTTTTTACGACACGGTCAGTTTCTTTATTGATATTTTTTAGCTGAATTCTGTATCCATGCTTCTTTTACTAAAAAACAAACTCTGGTATTAAAACTTATAGAAATCTTCTGATATAATTCTTCAAACTCTTATCTTTTAGAAAAAAAAATCGTTTTATGTCGGTTCATTTTTTTCGTATTACATAAAATAAAATATGGGTGGGTGCGTAGACCTCGTAAAAAAAAAAAAAATAAAAAAATATTTCCCCAAATATATTTTATCAAAAAAACTATTTCAGACATATTTTCATCCAAAGGTAAGTAATTATGGAAATTTCCGTGAAAATCGGACCATTAATTGATTTTTCATAGATTTAAAAGAAAAAACCTCTCGTCATAATTTGTTTATGGCTACGTTAAATTTCAATTGATTTAACGGTGCAAAAATGTAAACATTGTTTTTCGTTTATAATTTTCATTATTTCCGTAAGCTGAAAAATTTAAAAAATCATCAGGAGTTTTTTTTAATGTTTCTTCTTTCGAATGGATAAAAATGTTCAAGATAAGATTAACCTTTATGCAAGTTTCATTGTGTTAAATATAGGGGGGATTTAACAAGGAAAATTGGTGGTACCTATTATTCTTAATAATAAGTAATGAATGAGTAAGTGTTTTTGTAAAGACCGGAAATAACCCTTTCTAAAGAGTTCATACTTTATTAATCAATGGTCTAAGGGAGGTAACCTCAGGTTACACTACAATCCCTAAAAAGTTTTTTTTTTTTTCATCAGTTGTATTTAAGTCCGTCATTAACTTTAATCATTCTCATATCTTTAGTGACGGACGTACATCCCTTTCCCCCGCTTTTTGCCGCCCTGCCTTCCCCCGCTTTTTACGACCTGAATCTATAGCTGGCCTCAATAGAAACCATTGTTTATACAATAAAAATAAAAACACGCACTGACTGTAGAAAGAACCGGATAAGGTCAAGGTTATAATGGGAAGACAACTTTCGAATTTTGATAACCGTAGATATTACTTAAAAACATAAAAAAAACAATGATTTAAAATACTTAAAGAGCAAAACAGAACTTATGATTTTCAGGAGATGTTTTAAAATCGGTAGACAGTGGCGATGAATGAGTTAAAATTAACATCTGTCTTCAGAAGAATTAAATAAACTAAAAAATAAAATGCGGAACTTAAAAAACGTGACATACGCTAGTTACTATATACCATGAATTTTTTGACACAAACGTTAGCTTTGCGCAGAGGCGGTACCATGGCCAATGAGGATTTTCCGAGGCGTGGTTATTGCTAGTTGAAAACTATACCAATACCCCGCGATGGCACCCTCCCGGGTGCCAACCGCAATTTGTGGACACCCCCTATGGGGGTGTAAAATTCAAACTAAAAACAGACTTTTTTTTTTACATTTATTTTTAGAAACGTGCCGCTCAAATCGGTCAACCGTTTGACACACTTATATAGTGTCAAGTAGTTCTCTCTAATTTGATATTTAGCTAGTTTCAAGTAGTTCTATCTAATAATTTATATACAACTAACAGCGGCTACCCGGCGTCGCCTGAGTAGAGGGGGATTTTTTTTTAAAGTTAGTCCCGCAGATCCATTATTATTGCATTGTTATTTGAATCCTCGTGGGATGCCCCATTTAAATCCCTATGTAAAAAAAAATAGACCTTGCATTGATCCAGCTACTTTGAAAAGAAAAATTAATGTCTACTATCTAAAATATTAAATGAAAAAAAAAATCCATATTATTATCATTTAAATTTTATTTTTAATTATCTTCACGAATATAAATCAAATCTCTATTTTTGCTCAAAAACCAAGCCCTGGTGATATTTAATGTGTATATATATATTTACTTTGTGGTTAATTGTTTTATTTTCAAAGTTTCCTCCAGATATATATATACACACAACTGCCCTTTATATAAGTACTAGAAGTGGCTACCCGGTGAAACCCGAGTAGAGGGGGGAAAAATAGAATAAGCGTGGTGTAATGGTTAGCAAGTTAGTCTTGCAGATCCATTACTACTGAATTAGCAAGTTCGATCCTCACAGGATGCCACATAAAAATCCCCATGTAAAAAAATCTGTTATAATCTGGTCAGGATGGGGGGGGGCAATTTTTTTGTTTTCGTCAGGGTAGAAGAAATAGATAGCTTATGTATACTAGCAAAAAAACAAAAAGCAATAACAAAACAAAACGCACTTAGGGCGGTGTAAAAATTAATTTTTTAAAAAGATATTGCCTGAGGGAGATAGGGAAATAATTTAATAAATAAAATATAATTAATATTTTTTTTTTTAAATTACTTTAAAAGCAACATATTTACTCCTCTCCACTGAGATGTTTGTTTTGTTTTACAACAGACAACTGTTTTTTTTTGTTTTTTTAAATAAACCCATTTTTACATAATTCTAAAAAAAATTTTTTTGCCATATTTTTCATAAAAAGATGTTAACAGATCTTTGAATATTATTTGGATTATTGTCCTTATCTTGATTGTTCTCTGTACAACATTTCGTCCAATGTGCACTCCAGACTTCTTCAGGTATTTCTTGTCGTAATCAGGAACCTTCTCGTTGTAATCGGGAGCCATCACGGAACTACGAACTCAACCCTTTATTCAGTCCATGGGGGTATCCTGTTCTCATTTCGCTAACCATAGCTGGGATACAGTGTTAACTGTTACTTAGAACTGTCTTAAAATAACACCTTTATCCACTATGCTGTGTCCAATTGGTTAGCTGAATGAGAGCAGGATACCCCCGTGGACTGAATAAAGGGTTGAGTTCGAAGTTCCATGATGGCTCCCAATTACGACAAGAGGGTTCCGGAGTTCAAAAGGAAGGTTCTCGAGTCTGACAAGAAATACCTGAAGAAGGCCGGAGGGCACATCTGTCGAAACATTGTACAGATAACAATGAAGATGAGGACAATAGTCCGAATAATACAAATTATCAAGCCTCATCTCAGAAATTCAGAGAAATAAATCTTTGAAATCTCATTTTTTTTTTTTAAATAATAGACATAGAAAATAAACTTTTGCTGTCAAAATTCAAATAAATATATTTTCTTTGTAATAAAACCAAGTTTCTAAGAGTTAAATTCAAATTAATTTAATTATTTAAGGTTTTTCTTTTTGTGGATGTCAGACGAGAAAAAAACAACCTGTTTTGATTATCGCCTGTTGTAAACCAAAATTTATGATTTATAACAACAAAACGTTTTTTATTTCACCATTAATAAAATTTAATGTAGAAAAACATTATGTGACTATTTCTTGTTTGTAAATAATTTTCTTGTAAAACTATACGTTAGATGATTTTAAATATATATTAAAATAAAACAAACTATATATAAATCAATAATACTGGGCATGTATTTATCAAAATTTGTTTTTAACAATGCGGACCATTTAATATTGCATATTTAATTTCTGAGTATATATAATACAAGGTCGTTCTTTATTCAGTGTATTAATGATTTTGGCTATGACTATAGATTAATTAGTCATTGATAAACTTAGGCAATTCCTGAGGGTATTCTGATGTAAGCAGTGATATAGCTTCGGTTACAGAGGGTGTTGCAAATTCATAAAGGTTATATAATTAAGGAACACAATTATTTAGTGTAACATGTCTTTTTTCCTTCCTTTCTAATAAAAAATGGAATGGTTTATTATTTAACCGAAGGTGATGACACTCATAAGAAATAATTCAGTGGATAGACAATACCAGATAATCAGGAATTACATCTTTGCATTCCCTCTTAGATGATTTGGATGGTCTCATTTTTAACCAGAGGGTGTTGCAAGTTGATAACTTTTATACAATTAATTTGCTTTGTTTGGTTTTACGGCATATCAACCTCAGTGGGTCATTTAATTCCGATAAAGTTTTGAAATAAATCAATTCTTAATGGATAATACAATTATTTTTATAAATACATTTTTCTATTTAACCCATAGATGGGACCCTAACAGGTACTACCACTCCGGGTCAGAGTGGACCAGGGAGCAATGGTGATGAAGGGGTGCTCCACATTCCCCAAACCTCCAAAACTGGAACCTCACCATCAGATAGAGTTTAACGTCATTCCCAGGACATGTAGACCCGCAGCCACTGCCTTCTAGCACCCATATGATAAAAAGGGGTTGGGGCTTGCCATAAGGACAATAGAGTTGGGAAAATCATATAGGTGCTAGGGCTTGACATGACCAGCCGATTGATTGGAGGGAGCCTCTCCGACCGCCCGTCTAGCCCATTTTATACAATTAAGGAACACAAGTATTAATATATGGAATAATGAAAACACTTTATCTCTTCGCTTCAGAAAAATGCTTATGTTTAGAAAAAAAAAAAAGAAAAGGTTTGTCGCTTTTAATATTTTTTATGGCATCAAAATTACTCGAGGGAGCCATTTTTATATGCATGAATGGTTCAGTTATAATGAAAAGTATGCTAAAATGACGGTTAGCTTTCAAGACCTGGGTTTCTTTTGGGTTTTTTTTATTCAACATTATTGATAAAAAAATATAAAATAATGCACTCCGATACAGAATGACCTCTTTGCTTGTGTTGTTCAGTCATCTCCTTTCTCTCTTACAAATAGCAAACAAACAGTTCGGCCGCCATCTTTCTCAGCATCACTCTTTCCCCTGATTGGTCAGATTTTTCCCACAGGAATATGCAAAGATCAAAGGAGTTATTTCCCTTTGTTGATCACTATATCAACCAATCACTATCAATGTCACAAGTAAATATTCTCTCCTCCCCTTTCCTCTTGAAATGTTCTTTGGGTCTTTAGACTATTTAAGTGAGTTAATGGGAGCTAGAGTCGACACGATTCGGGAAACGTAGAGGTGTCGACACTAATGGAATTTGTTTTTCAGTCTCTAGAGAGGGTTTCAGCTCTATGCAGTCGGGTTGTTTAACTTTTTGGGGGGACTAGCCCCTAGTAAATTAATGTTTTTACTTTTGATTAGGGTTCAACAAAAATCCTGATTCGCTTGATCTTTCTTTATTGAAACAAGGACTATGAATGATTCAGTTATAATGAAATGTATGCTAAAATAAAGGATATCTTTCAAGTCCTGTTTTTTCTAATTTTTTTTTTTTTTTTTGAACATTATCGATAAAAACAGAAATAAAAAAAAATACTCTCTTTCAGAATGACCTCTTTGCATTTGGTACAGATAATATCCTAGGTATCAGTCACTCATTTCAATAAATAATCAATACTGCTATGGGTTGAAAATTCTATCTGTAACAGCATCATTAAGATGTAACATGAAATGAGCACAGAATGACCTTTTTGGAAAATGAAAAACTCTCTGTAGCAATTACAAATTTACCACTCATAAAAAAAAAAGTATGATCAACAAGCCATAAGCCCTATTCTTTTAGTAAGGTTTGCATTTCTGACCGCTGAGTGGACCTGGGAGTAATGGCAATGAAGAGATACTCCACACTCTACAAATCTCTAGAACTGGAGCTTCTCCTCTTTATTTTCAGTGGATTTTCATAGTAAAATGAGTAACAATGCATTTAAAAATTTTTACATAATAGCTTATGGGAGAAATATGAGGAGATTATCCAAAAGTATGTGGAGAAAGGTAGACAAACATGGGAGGTTGTAGAAAATGGATAATAGCTTATATTCTCAGAGTAATGCTTGCATTAATTTTTGACCTCTGACAATCCCTTTCTTCCAAATTTTTTACACATTTTTATAATGAAATCATTAACAATGCATTTACATAGTGTATATAATAAAATCCCTGTCCTTTCAGCAAAAATTTCATTCGTTTCTGACCACCAACAATCCCTTCATGAGTTTCAATGTATTTTTTTACACTCTCTTATCAAATACAAATAATTTTTAAACAGATCTATTTGACCCATAGATATGTCCCTAACATATACTACAATTCCAGTTAAGAGTGGACCTGCTTGCATTAATTCTTGACCACTGACAATCCCTATCTTCTTAATTTTTTACGCATTTTCAGTGATTTTATTTTAGTGTGTCCTGGGATGCACATATTTGCTTTGAATGAATCCCCAGGAAAATTTATGGGTCCCAACTAAAGCTTAATAAATTGTAGGGTTTTTATTTGTGATCTGGGGAAATAACTAAAGCCGTCTAACTCCTACCTTGTAACCTATTCTGTGTAATTAATTTCTAAGAAGCTATTGAAATGTATTTACAGTTAGCTTGAAATGATGAGGGGGAGAAAAAACATAGAAATAAAAAATTTGGGATAGATATGATTTTACTGAGTCCTTTTAGATGCAGCAGGACACGTACCTATCAGTATCTCTGCATTTTTATTATGAAATCATTTGCAATGCATTTATATAGTACATATAAAATCCCTGTACTTTCAGTAAGGCTTCCATTCATTTCTGACCACTGACAATCACTTTCTTCATGACTTTTCAATGCATTTTTATAATAAATTATTAACAATGCATTTTCATTATCCATTCAACAATCTCTTTTTTGCTATGCTCAACCAACAGACTGAATACAGAATCTTGTTAAATCTTAGGTAAATATAACTTTAAATTCAATCATTTCTTTTCTTTTTTCTTTCCTAATGGAAGAAACCCTTATTTTTCGTATTTCCAAAGCAGCCAAAGATATCCAAGTCCAGAGGTTACACTGATATCTAAAATTGGCAAATTGATAAGAGAATCTTTCATGGAATCTGAAGTCTGATAGTTTCACACCTTCCATTCCAAGAAAAGGAAGAATCAAATTAGAAATAAAAATAAAATAGATTCATGATTCTTGCATATAAAAATAGGTAATGTGTATCATACAAAAGAATGTATTGTGCTTGAATAAATACAGTAGATCACAAATGAATATCAATGTTTTTTTTTTTTATAGGACATTTGTACGGTTAAATTCTTCCAAATTATAATAGAGGCAAAAAATTTGCTATTTTTTAGTTTTAATTTCTACACTGTATTTTTAGGCGCAAGGTTGTTGCTTGGATTTTAAAGTATGTCAACCCTTGTTGGGTTATTTTATTCTGGAGATGATTTGTTTTATTCATTCTTGATGGGTATTTAATTTTTAAAAAACATTTTTTTCTATTTAGCCCCTAGATGGGGCCCTAACACGTACTACTACTCCAGGGCAAAGTGGACCTGGGAATAATGGTGATAAAAGGTTACTGGAACTTCCCCATCAGATAGAGTTTAATGTCATACTCAGAACAATAAAATCCTCAGCCACCACCTTCTAGCACATACATGATAAAAAGGTTGGGAATTGCAATAAGGGCAATAGGGTTGGGACAATCATATAGGTGCTAGGGCTTGACATAACCAACCTATTGATTGGACCATCTGCATAGTTAGTGTACCTGGGAGTAATGGTGATGAAGGGGTACTCCACATTACCTAGAGCTCTAGGATTGAAACCTCACCACTAGATGCAGTTTAATAGGTCTGTCATATAATGGTTATTGTTGAAGGAAATGAAGTTTGCAGCATGAGTTCAAATCCTGGACGAGGCTTTTGACATTTCATAAAGAGCTAAATTATCCTTGCTCCAGCTGTGAGTAAAATAGTAGGACAGACTGGGGTCTTTAACCTTGGTTAGGAAACCAGTCAAGGAGAAGGAAGCTCAGTTGGTAGAGCGTCTGACTAGGAACCACAAGGTTCCAGGTTCAATATCGGCCCCTGCCAACTCAGTGTATGAGTAGCACAGGGATCGGTGCGGTAAAGTGAGGAGCTGATGGTAGGTGTAGTACCCCATCTCAGATACCAAAAACAATCTCCTTGGTCTGGTGCTAGTGAAAAGGGGATTGACTCCCTTGCTGTCTGGCTGATACCGACTTTAGGCCACCCCGATGTAAAAAAAATTACATTTGGAAATTTGTCCTTGTATCATATCCGGCTTGTGAGGAAGTTTGTTTACTTCTGTTTAATGGTGTATCAACTTTGTGGGTTATTTAAAGCCAAAGCCATCCTTGTAGAAGAACAGTAGTGGTACTATTCAACCCATAGAAGGGGTATGAGGGGTCCCTAACTTTCCCAAGGGTATTAGTCTGAAAACTTCTACACAGGGAAATTCAGGAGTTGTGTGTATTTAGCAGCAAGGTTTTATTTATTTAATGGTATATTAACCTTTGTGGGTTATTTAATGCCAAAGCCATCCTTGTAGAAGAACTATCTGTAAGCCTCCCATCATGGTGTAATGGTTAGCAAGCTAATCTTGCAGATCAATTAATACTTAAAAGCAAGTTCAATCCTCACTGGATGCCCCATACTTGCAACCTTGTGTCACATCCTAACTGTGACAAACGGTTTTCATAGAGAAGGGTGTTTCATCATAGTGTAATGGTTAGCAAGCTAATCTCACAGATCAATTACTACTGAATAGCAAGTTCAATCCTCACTGAATGCCCCATACTTACAACCTGTGTCACATCCTACTCATGATGAACAGGTTGAGTAACTAACTACTATATGAGGCATCTAAAAATATGTTGAAGTTGTGTTTACATAGCTGACAGAATCTAATGGTGAAGTTCAATTCTAGAGCTCTGGGGAATGTGGAGTACCCTTTCATCGCCATTACTCCCAGGTCCACTCTGACCCGGAGTGGTAATACCTGCTAGGGTCCCATCTATGGGTTAAATAGAAAAACATGAGTTTATAAAAATTGAGTATCTATTAAGAATGAATACTTCAAAACTTTGTCGGCATTAAATGACCCACCGAGGTTGATATGCCGTAAACAAACCAAATAGCTGACAGAAGGTAATTTTAAAAAAAGAAGCTAATAAAAAAAAAATATTTGCATGTCTAAGGAAATAAATGTTTTTCTATTTTATCCCAAAATGATATTTCATTGCATTTTTTCTTGGACTGTCAAAGACTTGCAATAAATTCCATTTTAAATGCCAGTGTCTGGAGATTTTTTAGAATTTTAGCATATTTCTTCAATGTTTAAAAATTTTTTCATTTCATTTTTTTTTTTTTTTTGCCAAGATTTATTTATTTATTTTTTTATTTATTTATTTATAAATAATGTTACAAAAATTATATATAATATTTATTGAAGTCAGTCAGTTAGACAGTCACCAATTGGTTTGACTGGCCTAGCCTAACATGAAGTTACTAGTTCATTAATGAACCCACTATAACAGCTTAAATAATTCCTGCCACTCCTGCCAGGAAGAGTCCATTAAGCTGAGGGGTGTTTGACTGTTCTACTGTCCAATAGTTAACAATCTGTAACAGTCATTTCCAGACTGCAGGTTCAATCCTGGCTAAGGGTGAAAGTAACACAGAATAACAATTATCAGTATTCTACAATATTTTTATTTTTTAATATATTAATTTATATTTATTTTATTGTCAGATTTATATCTATTTCAAATTTAAATTAAAATATAATAATGTTATAAAAAATTATATATAATTTTTTTATTTTTTTATTTTTTGCTAAGATTTATTATATTTATTATAAATTTATTTATAATAATATTAAATTGAATAAACTAGTCTTTCTACAAAATAAGACACTCATTTGGATGGTCTCATCTTTAACTAGAGGGTGCTGCAAGATGATTGCAATACCCTCTGGTTAAAAATGAGACTCTCCAAATGAGTGTTGTCACCTCAGCTAAATAATGGATCATTCTGTTTTAATTATAAGGAAAGAAAAGGAAGAAAAAGGACATGCTACACAGAAAAAATATAATAAAAGAAAGAAAGAGGAGGTGAGTGTGTAGAAAGAATAATGCTTAATCTGTTTCGGTCGAACATAATGAAAAGAAGGAAAGAAAGAAAAAAGTGAGAGAGATGATTATACTTTTTATATATTGAACTATTTGCAATAGCTCTTAAGTAAACATATCAAATGTTGTAATAATTAAATTATCATACTGTGGTATGATCTCTATTTTTCCAACATGCATGTATACCAGTTATCTTTCCCTTAGTTTTTATTTATTTAATATTCACTACTTTTTTCATTTATATAAACATGGATTTTCTTAGCTTTATAAAAGAAAGATTCATCTTTTTTTTTCTTTTTTGCTTGCTTATTCTTCTTTAAATTATCCACCATGATAATTTCTTTCTTTATAGAAAAGAAATCCTCCGCTCTTGTGAAATGCTTCGCAAGGAAAAGATCATAGTTCTAGCAAGACCTAAGATTTTTCTCTTTCTTCAGCTGGAAGAAAAGCGCCCCCTGTCTTTTGAAATCGTAACAACCAAGGAGCCTCTTTTTGATATCCAAACTAAGAGTCTGCCATCTTTAAAGTAGCTACAAGGAGCCTCTTTTTCATTGAGTAGAAAATTGGTTCTTTCTCTCTCTGTCTCTCTTTTCTCGATGCCACAAATGGAAATCCTTTTTCCTTTCAAACATGCCCAGATAACCAAATTAATTCCACTCTTTTGATTTCTTTACCACCAACAATTTGCCGGTTTTACAAGCATCTAACATCGCCGTGTACAATGCCCATTTATATAATGGATCCAACTGTCAATGGTTATAGCCTTCTCTCTAACCGACACCTCACACCACTGTTTTTCATTCATAATCATATACACCAGAGCCAATCAACCATTTAATAATCAATACTCTTTTCATTGGTCCCTCCATTGGAGTTGTATGTGTCATGTGACCCAGATTAACTCCCCACTTGAAATTAAAACAGGTTCCCTATCCCCCTAATCTGGATAAATATAGATTTTCATTGGTCCTGCAGTGAAGTTAAATGTGTCACATGACCCAGTTTTATTCCCTTTGAAATTAAAAAAAGAGATGTTCTCTCATCCTTTGTAATTTGTATAAGCATAGATTTTCATTGGGTTGGCATATAGTAGCAGACTTAACAATGTTACCATGCATTGTGGGGGAGCTGTAAGCAACCCCTATTGTCGATAATAATAGGTATCGAAATAGTAACTTTGCAATGGACTTATACAGTTAAAAGAATGGACAATGGAGTCAGAAAGTTAAGTTCAAATTCCAGCTGATTTGGTTTATTTCAACTTTGGAGGAGGGCTTAGTGTAATAGTTATCATCTTAGAAAATGGATATAGGAACCAGAGTTCAAATCCTGGACTAAGCTGTTTCCAATTCACTTTAAGTAATTTACTTAGAAATTCATAAATATGGTTTTGTATGGTTTATTTTTTTAATTGCATATCAACCTCTTAAGGGTGATTTAATACTAAAATTTTATGCAAATAATTTGCACAGTTATATAGTTTCAAATAGTCCTATCTAATACTAGAAATTCAAATACAATTATATGGTTTGGTTTGTTTACGAACATGGAGGGTTGGAAATGTCAGACATGTGGTTGAATTCTGCTTTCTAAGGCTGGATATGTCAATCATAAAAATCTCACCAGGGTCAATTCATGCAAATTCCAGGAACAAACAATGTGTCTTGTGCAATCTGTAACAGTCTGTAAGTCAGCTTCTGGTATTAAGAGACATATGGTGGTGCATAAGCATCAAATTTTATCATCTGATTCAATGGGAAGGACGTCCTTTCTATGTCATATTTGCATTAAACTTTGTGGATCTACAGCGGGTTTGATGAGTCATTTGAAGGCTCATGCAAGGAAGGGTTCTGGTAGTGGAGTTATGGGATTGTGAGGGACGGCAATGATCTGTAAAGATTATGCTATTGCTATGCGAGCAATACCTGACCCCTTGATTTAAAGGTGCAGGGCCGGGTTTATTGCCCAGTTTCTGAGGTGCCCCCCTTGAGGGGGAATGCCGATGGAATCAATGCATTTTTTGCACCCGCCACCCATGAATCACCGCTTGTGCGTGGTCCCACATTAATAGGGTCTTGTGCCTAACCTGTACACATGGGCTACATGGTAAATATCCAGTCTATTTGTGTCGAGTCGTGTTTACCATGTGTTGCATTTCACATATCTGTTGAAATGACTCTTATTATAGGGAAATTACGTGGTGGTTGTGGTGGTAGAGTTGGAGGTAAATACCTCCAATAGGAAATAATTTAGAATCAATATTCAGATGGAGGAAACCATTTCACACTTATTCCCTGGAAATTTGGTGGGGTGGGTCGGGGTAGATGTGAAGTGATCAGAATTTTTTCTTGATTTTTTTTTCTTTTCTTGATATTTTTTTTTTCTACTTTCACTTTCTTTTTTTTTTGTTTTTGTTGTTTTAATCAAAATGTTTCTGCGAAAAGATCAAAACTTGCAAAATCCTGAAGAATTTTTTTTTTTTTTTTTAAGACAATCTGACAAGTGACAAGATTCTTAAAAGAGGAAGGATTTACTTTTAACAAAATTTCCTTCCTTATGAGAGAGAGAGAAAAAGTTTAGCAGAAGATGCTTGAAAAATAAAACCCCGAAAACCAAATATATTAAAATCTATTTTTCAGTCAATTCTAGTGGTTGTTAGTAGACATTTGGATGTGATAAAACATTTTTTTTTAGATTCCTTCATTTTTAAAAAATTTTTTTTTAGTTTGTTTATTTATTTTTTTTAGACTGATTGATTTACCTTTTTTTATTTATTTAAATTTCAGATTTTACCAAATAAATAAAATTCTAATTCTCTTTGAATTGATGTCTTTGATGTGTGTCCCCCCCCCCCAAACTTAAAATACAGCAATTTTGTTAAGTAGTTTCTGTAATCTCTTTGAATGTCTATTAAAAATAGTTCCTTTTTTTTCCTTTTTTTTTAAATTTTTTTTTATGTCCATTTTAGAATAATGGTGGATTTCCCCCTCTGATTTTCTTAAATATTCATTTATGTTTTCATCTTTTCAAATGATTTCACCAAGGATTGAATTTGTTTTTTCTTTTCTTTCAATTATTCATTCAATTATAAACTGGATCCATTTTGACTAAAGGAAAAAAAAATCTTTATTTTTATTTATTTATTATTTGTTTTCGTTATCTTTTTCTTTGTTCATTTCTCTCTTCCTCTTGGTCTCTTCTCTTCTCTCTCTCTTCGTCTTGGTCTCTCTCTCGCTCTCTCTCTCTTCCTCTTGGTCTCTCTCTCCCTCTCTATTCATCTTGGTCTCTCTCTTTCTTCCCCCCCCTTCCTTTCTCTTTTATCTTTTCCTTTTCTTTTTCTGTATTTGTCTTCTTTCTAACTCACTTTTCTTTTTTCTTTCTTTCTTTCTTTGTCTCTTTATCTCTTTCTTTCTTTTTTTTACTTCTCATTTCTTTCTTTGTCTTTCTTTCCCTTAATTTTACTTTCTTTCATTTTCTTTTTCTTTCTTTTTCTATTTTCTGTTGAACACATTTCTTTTTTCTTCTTGATATTTTGTGCACAATTTTTTCATGCATAATTTATTCAGTTTTCTTTATTTCTTTTTAACACTCTTTCATCTTTAACTTTCATTGGATTTCTTTTTTTTTCTTTCTTCCTTTTTTTGATTTGAGCACATACACTCCCTTCTTTTTCCTTTTCTTCATTTCATTCTTTCTTTTTCGTTCTTTTTTCTTTCTTCATTTAATGATTAACAGTCAATAATTCCCAAATTATCAATCTGCTTGGTTTTCATCAAATGATTTTTATTGCTCTGACCTCCTTATCTTTATTTTTATGATTTAAGATTTATGAATTGCAAATCTCTACAATAAAGATAATTAGTCATATTTACTTGACCACAAAAAAATGAAATGATTTGATACATAGTCATAAAATAACCATGTAAAATAAAAAAAAAAAAAGGACCCAAAATGTTATTTTCTACAAATGGCTGCCGGCTGGTTGGTTTTATATTCAGAGACTGATAAACACATAATAGAAAATAGAGAGCTGATTGGACAAGATAAATGACTTGAATATATGCTTGTAACAATTTAGCTTTTTTTCTTTCTTTTTTTTTTTTAATAATTAGGCTTATTGGTTTTGTATCAACTTTGAAACAATTTTTTTGTGGGGGGTGGGGGTTGCACTTTTAAACAATTTGGGTTTGTTGGTTTTGGGGCAACTTTTAAACAATTATTTTTTATTTTTTATTTTGGGGCAACATTTTTAATGTTTTTTGTTGTTTGGGAGCAACTTTTAAACAATTTGGGCTTTTTGGTTTGGGAGCAACTTTTAAACAATTTGGCTTTTTTTGGGAGCAACTTTTTTTGGGCTTTTTGGTTTGGAGCAACTTTAAACGATTTGGGCTTTTTGGTTTGGGAGCAACTTTTAAACGATTTGGGCTTTTTGGTTTGGGAGCAACTTTTAAACGATTTGGGCTTTTTGGTTTGGGAGCAACTTTTTGACTTTTTGGTTTTGTGGGGCAAAAAGCATTTTTACTATTTTGGTTAATCACTTGAGCGTGGCACAAATTCTCACTTTGTTATGAGACCAACTGAATAACTTATTCTTTAGTTGACATCATGAAGTTATACTCATTTGTTACTTGGAACCATATAATAACTTGGAAAAAAGACTGACTTTACCCTTAAATAATCTAACAACATTTGGCATTAAATGACCCAATAAGGTTGACATGCCATAAAATCAACCAACCTATTTTTAATGTGATATTGTAAAATAAAATCATTTATTAATTGGGACCATATAAATGCTTGAAGAAAAAAAAAATGACTTTGGCATTAAATAATGCAATAAGGGTTGACATGTCATAAAATCAACCAACCAACCAACCAACCCACTGTTAGGGTCCCATCTATGGGTCAAATAGATCTGTTTGAAAATTATTAGTATTAGGTAGGAATACTTGAAACCATATAACTGTGTGTAAATTATTAGTATTAGTAGGAATATTTGAAACCATATAACTGTGTGTAAATTATTAGTATTAGATAGGAATACTTGAAACTGTATAACTGTGTGTAAATTATTAGTATTAGGTAGAAACTTAAACCATATAACTGTAAATTATTAGTATTAGATAGGAATATTTGAAATATAATTATTGCAAACAAAATTATCATTACTAGATGGGAATAATTACTTGGAACTACATAAATGCTTGAAAAATACTGACATTGGCTTTAAATAACCCAATAATTGTTGCCATGCCATAAAATGAACAAGCTTATTTTTGAGATGGTATTGTAAAGTGATCTCAAGGATAGATGTTACCATGTCAGATGTTAGAATTAAGGTGCATCTTTAGAGCTTACTATTGGCACCTTTTACCATAAATACAGCTGTTTATAAGCAGGTCCCTGTTGTGTATGTATGCCATTAAATAAAAAAAAACAAAAAATAAACCTGTTTATAACCATTTTAGCAACTCGGCAATGCTTTCTTATAAATTAGTTGGCATGAAATTCCTATTCCCAGGAAATTCACCTTGGAAATCATCTTACAGTGTTATTAGCTTCGTTTATCCAACGTGTTTCTTCTCAGCTCAAACTACGATCATAGCTTGTTAGAGTCAACAGAAATGAGCAATTAGATCTGGTGCAAAGTTTACCAAAAATACGCCCTCCCCCCATTCTTCCTTCTCCACCCCACCCTCACTCTGTCACAATTCCGATCGGAAAATAATTTTTTTCTCTAAGAAGCCTTCAGCCTTCCATTATTTGGGAAAAGATCTTGCCAGCAAGAGAGATTCCTTTTTACCATCGCTTTTACCGCCTCTTTTCCAACGTCTTTAATTAAGGATCCTTGATCCTTGTTTTCGACTCCCGGCACCGTGGCTCAATTCCAGATCCTCGGATCATTCCGACTGACAATTCCAAATCCGATCCGATGTTGCCCCCCTCTCTGTGCAATTTTCAGCCGAAAAACCTTCCGTCATTATTACCACATTTATTACATTGTTTCTTTTGCTTTGTAATGAACGATCCGACGTCTTTAATCAGATCGCTTGATCCGTGTACTTTAACCCCCACTCCATTATCCCCCTCCCGTGCCATTTTGTGCTTTGACATCAATTTGTCGATTATTTCTGATGATGACCGGTGTCAATCGAAATATTTTTACCAAAATTTCCTACACCTGCATGCACTTTCCACACCTATTATAGACATTTACATTTCACCTCTTCTAACATATCTATTATTATTATACATATATATATATATACACATGTGTGCATGTGTATATGTATGTGTATGTATATACATGTGTGTATATGTATATGTATATACATGTGTGCATGTGTATGCATGTGTGCATGTGTATGTGTATGTATGTGTGCATGTGTATATGTATGTGTATGTATATATTGTGTGCATGTGTATATGTATGTGTATGTATATATATGTGTGCATGTGTATCTGTGTGTATATGTATATATGTGAATCTATATATATCTATATATATGTGTGGGTGTGTGTAATATATATATATATCTGTATGTCTGAGTATATGTTTGAGTGTATATAGATATATGTGTATGTGTGTCTGTGTGTGTTTGAATATATATGTGATTATATTTTAAATGTGTGTGTGTATGTGTTTGAATATATATGTGATTATATTATAAATGTGTGTGTGTATGTGTTTGAATATATATGTGATTATATTATAAATGTGTGTGTGTGTGTGTGTGTGTGTTTGAATATATATGTGATTATATTATAAATGTGTGTGTGTGTGATATATGTGTGTGTGTGATATATATGTGTGTGTGTGTGATATATATATGTGTGTGTGTGTGTGATATATATATGTGTGTGTGTGTGTGTGTGATATATATATGTGTGTGTGTGTGTGTGTGTGATGTGTGTGTGTGTGTGTGTGTGTGTGTATATATGTGTGTGTGTGTGTGTGTATATATATATATATATATATATATATGTAATCTATTGCTGAATTGTTGATTGCAAAGCTACCAATTGCCAGAAGAGGTTTTCAACCCCCCATGACAATTTTTCAAAAGACTAATGAACCTGATATAGTATTAGTGTCCATCTTGTGTTGACTTTATGATTTACAAATCTCAGCTTTCTGCTTCAGACCCTTCAATTAAGATATATTTACGATCATAAATCTTGATTAGAAAACCGTGCTATAAAGTCAAAGGAGAGAACCCTTTATTGATGCACGGTCAACACATCGTCGAAGGGATGCTGCAATAAATGCATCATTATTTATCAATGCTCAGGCAGCTCATAACCTTGCATTATTATATGAAAGTGCCATTTAATATGATCAAGAAAAGGGAAACAAGGGTCGGTGGGGTCTGCCTCATCACTGGAGTTATCGTATATTTCCTGATGATCATTCATGAACTCATCCCTCGGATCAATTCTCTTATATAGGGAATTTAATCCACACTAAGTGCCCCATCACTGTCATCTTGAGATGGGCTAATATATATATATATATATATATATATATATATATATATAGTGAATTTAAGATGGACTATATATATATATATATATATATATATATATATATATATATAGTGAATTTAAGATAGACTATATATATATATGTATATATATATATATATAGTGAATTTAAGATGGACTATATATATATATATATATATATATATATATGTAGTCCTTTGTTAGTATTGGAGAATTGAAAATAAAGTGCTCGATTATGTGTGTAAGAGCTGTATTTATTTATCTATTATAGTGTACAATACATTTAAGGTGCCATTGTTACCATTGGTTTCCAGGCAGCATGTTGGCTATCCTTTATCAAGACAACGCGCCTGTTTAAGAAATACAGACAATGTCCCTTCATATATAAATGAAGGGACATTGTCTGTATTTCTTAAACAAGTACATTGTCTTGATGAAGAGTAGCTGGAAACCAATGGTTTCAATGGCACCTTAAATGTACTGTACACTATAATAAATAAATAAATAAAAAAAAATATATATATATATATATATATATATATATAGTGAATATGCCCCATTGCTGTGATCTTAAGATGGACTAAAGTAAACTTTGGAAATTATTAGGTTTAGTTTCTTTGTTTTAATGGAGTATCAACCTTTGTGGGTTATTTAATGCCAAAGCTGTCATTATAGAAGAACTGTAGTGGAACTATTTTACCCATAGCTTGGGGTATGAGGGTGATAAAACCTTTCCCAATGTTATTATTCTGTAAGTGAACATAATAGCATGCCACCTCAGATGCAAAATCACTCCCTCTGGTCAAGTGCTTGTGAAAAGGGGATTGACTCCCTCACTGTTTGGTTGACAATAGGCCAAAATGCTGACTTTACTACAAGATTACAACTAAAGGACTCTGGAAGGATTGGACATAAAATAGAAGGATTGCTCTCTGAAAATATATTGGTAACCACTAATCCACTTGGAACCAAATTACAAATTAACTGAATATTCTGTAGTAATATGTCCATATCTATCTATCTTTCTATCTATCAACCACAATCTAGTCGTCTCTCTCTCTCTCTCTCTCTCTCTCTCTCTCTCTCTCTCTCTCTGAAGAAGACCGCCTTTTGTATACTTAAATTTGATGTTCCTCGATCATTTTTTTAATATTATTTTGTACTTAAAATAAGATACAATGTATACAAGGACAGCTTTACTCTGCTTTAAAAAAAAAGTGACCTTAGGTAGGCAACCAGTCTAGGAGAAGAAACTCTGAATTCAAACCAGCTTTACCCCGGTTAAAAATTGACCATGTATCTCATCCCATCCATTGGGAAGGGGTTGAGTGAATACATATGTCTACCGGTGAAATTATCTTTAAATACACATTTTTGCACTGAAAATTTTACATCGTGGACAAATTTGGAACTTTTAAAATTCTTTATTACTAACTTTTAAACGAAAACCGTTGTGCAGCAAAGTTAGAATCCCAGGAGAAGAGGAACTGACATGAGCAGATATATCAGGTTGGTAATTGATGAGTCTCTTCATATAACACTTGCTTATCTCCCCTGACATCGGAACTCTCTGACTTTTGAGGTCAGTAGAATGTGATTAAACCTAAGGCTTCACTCTTACAGCCGCAATGTCCAAATAACTTGATGAAGACAAGAAAACTACCAATCTCCTGCCTGACCCCCTCATTGTGTTAGATAAGTAAATATACTTAGGGTTACTTGATGCATCCTTAGAGAGTCCCCCTCGGCGGGGTGGGGAACCGTTCTATCAATTGCAGTTTGAAAGGAAAGCTAAGGGAGCAGCATCTAATTTATGGTTTGATTAGAATTAACGGATTATTCCTGACATTGATGAATCAGGTGGATAAATAGAATGGTGCCGTTCTACCCGAGAAATGGTAAAACCATTCTACTTTGCTGTGTACAGGTCACTGAGGACACCTCCTACATCATGTGTTCATCAGTCATTTGGAATCTTTTTTTCTTTTCCTTTTTTTTCTTTTTTTTTTAAAAACTTTTTTCTTTTCTTTCTTTTCTTTTTCTCTTTTCCTTTCTTTCTTGTTTTTTTTTTCTTTTTTTTTTGGGGGGGGGCTCCACTTAATTGAGTTTTTTGATGGGCATCTTTTTTTTTTTTTTTTCTGCCGCAGAGGTGAATATATTGATGGGGATGCAAGTTGAACAGAATTTAATTGTCCTTTCACATTTTTTTTCAATCCTGCTCGCTCTCTCTCTCTCTCTCTCTCTCTTACTCTCTCTCTCTCTCTCTCTCTCTCTTCTCTTCTCTCTCTCTCTTTCTCTCTCTCTTTTCTCTTTCTCTTTCTCTTTCTCTTTCTCTCTCTCTCTTCTCTCTCGCTCTCTCTCGCTCTCTCTCGCTCACACTCTCTCTCTCGCTCTCTCTCTCTCTCTCTCTCTCTCTCTCTCTCACTCTATCTATCTATCTATATATATATATATATATATATGTCTGTGGTGTGATGGTTAGATTCATAGGAAATGGACTCATTGACCCCAGTTCAAATCCTGGATGACGCTGTTTGCAATTCAGATAGCAATTAGGAATGGTATGCATCCAATTACTCTCCTCCAGCTATTGGTAAATAGTAGGTCAGACTGGGCTTTTTAACATTGGCTAGGTCACCTGTCTAGGAGAAGGAAAACTCTGAATTCAAACCAGTTGAACTCTGCTTAATATATAATTTTTAGGAGGCACATAGGAAATGGACACAGTGACAGAAATTCAAATCTTGGACAAGGCTATTTGCATTTCACATAGTAATGGATCTATGAGACGAGCTTGTTAAACATTACACCCCACGTAGTCCTCTTATTACATTCTAACATTTTCTCTTAATCTCAGGCCATATTGGCTTTTCTAGAGGTGGTTTTTCATCGAAGTTGTCTCTCTCTGCTTCCATCTTGGTTCTTATTATTAATTCAACAACACAGAGACATATTTTGTGTACACATAGTTTATTTATTTATAGAGATATGTTTAACATCAAATGGACACGGTAACACAAATTCAAATTCTGGACAAGGTTGTTCGTGTTTCACACTGCACTTTTTCCCTTGGGAAAAATATACATCCAAATATTCTCCCTCCAGCTATGGATAAATAGTAGGGAATACTGGACTCTTTAACCTTGGTATTGCAACTAGTCGAGGGGAAGGAAAACTCTGAATTCAAACCTGTTAGACTCAGCTTGAATTAAAAATTGACCAAGTGAGATTAGGTAAATACATATATCATGTGTTCATCAGTCATTTTGAATCTTTTCTTACTTATTTTTTAATATCTTTTTCTTTCTTGGCTTCATTTAATTGAGTTTTTGATGGGCATTTTTTTTTTTTGCCACAGAGGTGAATATATTGACGGCAAGTTGAGTAGAATTTAATTGTCCTTTCACATTTTTAAAATCTCTCTCTCTCTCTCTCTCTCTCTCTCTCTCTCTCTCTTATATAATTATATGAAAAATAGATGGAAATTAATCCGACAGTATGAAATTTAACATTTTGAAAAAACAAATGTTATGTAATAGCTGACAGAAATCTGTTTCGACCAAATGATAAACTGGTCTTCATCATGAGCAACATAGATGGAAAAGTCTTCTAACAGATATTTTTCTTTTCCCGCCTATGTTGCTAGTGATGAAGACCAGTTTATCGATTTGGTCGAAACGGATTTCTGTCAGCAATTACATAACATCATTTGTTTTTTCAAAATGTTAAATTTCATATATATATATATATATATATATATATATATATGTGTATATATATTTAACAAAACAGATGTCTCCTGTTTAACAAGTTTATTATTTCAAGCTTTCTTGCCAACTTATTTATATTTGGATGGAATCCGAGGATTTGTCCACCAAAGTTTTTGTCCCAAGTACTTTTGGCACTTTGAAGTGCCATCTTTAGGGGTCTTTTATGTGTTTGTGTTCCAGTCTTTTCAAGTTAGTAGTAGTGAGAGTAAGTAGGAGGGGAATTCGTAGAAATTATATTAAGACAAGAATTGGCAGGAAAAGGGTTATAGGCATTTTAAAATGTGAGTACTGTATTCAAAATTAATCTTATTTAAGGATGGTTTGTATTGTTTGAAGTATAGAGCTTCAAGTATTTGGTGTTTTTGTTTGTTTTTTTTCTTTGTGCAGTATGTGTGTATTTTCTGTTTGGATCTTTTGGAAACTAGAGTGGCATGGACTGATGTGCCCTCCAGCCTTCTTCAGGTATTTCTTGTCAGACTCTGTACCTGGGACAGTTCTAAGTCACAGTTATCTCTAGACTGCAGGTTCAATCCTGGTCAGGGACAGCAGTAACATAGAATAATAATTAACACAGCTTAGTACGTGTACTCCAGTTATGGTTAGCAGAATGAGAACAGGATACCTCCGTGGACTGAATAAACAGTTAGGTTCAAAGTTCTGTAATGGCTCCTGATTATGACAAGAAGATTCCCAAATTTGAATAGAACGTTCCCGAGTCCGACAAGAAATACCTGAAGAAGGCCGAAGGGCACATTGGCTGAAACGTTGAACAGATAACAATATAGATGAGGACAATAGTCTGAATAATCCAAATAATACTAATTATCAAGCCTCATCTAAAAAATTCTGAGAAATGGGGAGAGATGCCATAAAGTCCAACCAACCAAACACACGTAACTCCAAGCTTGTCTGGCTGAGCCTATGAGCCAAAGTGGATGCACTACTACCTGAGGACACACCAGTGCACAATACCTTTTTTTGCATTTTCAGTGAATAAAAGTCCTCTTTGCCTGTGAAGCTTGATTCCCTATAATATGTAAAGATAACATTTCAAATATACAAACATATTCAGTAAACAAACATTCAGGTTTTGTGAATTAAAATATTGATTCATGTTTGTCATTTGATTAAATGATAAAATATAAAAAGAATTTAAAATATAAAGTTAATTATATTTGCAAATGAGAAATTTATATTCAAGCCACCATGTTTTGCAGTTCTCAAAGGGATTTTAAATGCCAAACTCGAGTCACTCGGACATTAACTTGGAGATGTAGGAAAACTTTGTTTTTCTTTTCTGATTAATGTATCTGATAACATATATACATGATTCAAAGATTTTATATACAAAGTTGTGGCATCTGGTAAGTTAATGTTTACCCTGATGCTATACATATTTAACCCCCCCACACCACACACACACATGAGCAGGATGTAACACAAGGTCAATTTCTTAAGTGGAGTTTAACAGGTTTGAATTCAGTTTTCCTTATTCTAGACTGGTTGACTAGCCAAGGTTAAAGAGCCCAGTCTGCCCTACTATCTACTCAAAGTTGGAGGGTTAGTAGTTGGATGCATACTTTTCTGAATGCTATTAGAGCTATGTGAAATGCAAACAGCCTCGTCCAGAATTTGAACTTGTCGTCTCACATGTCCATTTTGTACAACAGTAACCATTACGCCACGTATCTCCATAAATCCAATAATTCACTTCAGTAATATTTGCAAATCCTTTATTTCATAGCTTAACAAAAAATTGTTCTTCTTGATTCATTGAGAATTGTTTTATATATATAATAAATAAGTAATCCACAGACACGTGTTTCAAGGTTTCACCTTTCATCAGTGTGGCTATACCGTAACAGCTACCTCTGGCCGGGTTCGAGACCCGAATGAACTTTCGTTCGCCAAACCTTTAACCCGTATGGCCAGAGGCAGCTGTCAAATATAGGAGAATAATTAATCGCTACATTTCTAAGCGGAAATGAAATTCACTTGAGTCCTCAAATGTTTGTAAACAAACGCGAGGGTTAGCTAGACGCCATAACGGTGAATCTGCAATTAAGTCCCTATTCAGAGAACTCTACCATTACTGGGAGTATATATATAATAAATAAGTAATCCACAGATTATATATATACCAACCCCTCTACACAAGCAGGATGTGACACAAGATCAATTTCTTAATTGGAGTTTAACAGGTTTGAATTTAGAGTGTTCCTTCTCCTAGACTGGTTACCTAGCCAAGGTTAAAGAGCCCAGTCTGCCCAACTATTTACCAATAGTTGGAGGGTGAGTAGTTGGATGCATACCTTTTCTAAGCACAATGTGAAATGCAAACAGCCTTGTTCAGGATTTGAACTTGGGTTGATGAATCCATTACCATACCGAGATGCTATAGACCAGGAGAGTCAAACATAGGATCCATGTGCTAAATCTGTGCTTCAGCTGTATTTAGTCTGGCCCACTGTTCCTGTGTGTGTGTGGTGGGGGGAGGCTGAGATGTCAACTACATCCCCTGCAGTTAGGTAAACACCCCAAAAGGGGTGTCCTTAGTATGATGCTCAACTGAACTCATCAATCTGATGGTGAGGATCCATTTCTAGAAGCCTGTGTAGTTTAGAGTACCTCTTCATTGCCAATACTCCCAGACCCACTCTGAGTTATTCCTGGTATAAAATTATTAGTATTGGATAGGAATACATGAAACCATATAGATGGTTAGAAACAAATTATAATTGAATAAAATTATCAATGTTTGGTGGGAAGACTTGAAACCATTTAACTGTGTGCAAATTATTTGCTTTATGAATAGGAGGTAACGGTAGATGTGACACTCCCCTTCAGCAAAACAGTAATCCCTGGTTTAGTGTTAGCAAAAAGGGTATTGACTCCTTTGTTAAGCTTATACTGAGAATAGGCCGTTCTACAGACTTGACTTACTATGAATATATAAAAAGTAAGTAAGTAAAGTCGTCGGGACGGCCTAAAGTCGGTATCAGCCAGTCAGCGAGGGAGTCTATCCCCTTTTCACTAGCGCTAGACCAAGGAGATTGTTTTGGCATCTGAGATGGAGCGCCACACCTACCATCAGCTCCTTACTTTACCGCACAGATCCCTGTGCTACTCATACGCTGAGTTGGCGAGGACCGGTATCGAACTAGGAACCTTGTGGTTTCTAGCCGAACGCTCTACACAATATTTATAGAATAAAAAAAGTAAAATATTCTAACAGTCTAACAAATGTATGATGTGGTGACCTTAGAGTGACCCCAGTAATCTTCTGCATAGGTAGATTGTTCCTGTTCCACTGTCTATATTTTCAGCATATTTTGTATCAGTGAATTCTTTCAATTTAATTTGTCTTTGAAAAGTCATTTATGTATCAGCCCTGTCAGGTGGGGCTTTAGAATACACTAACTGCACCTCTGCGGAGAGGTAAGACCCTTCCTACTGGGGTCACCTGTGAGCCATTGGTGGCAACCTGTGATGCTTAAGGAAGGAACCCTGGTGGCTGAGCAGTCCATGAGCCCACTTGTGTCTTTATTTAGGCTATGCAGACGGTCCAATCAATTCCGGTTATGTCAAGCCCTAGCACCTATATAATAAATAATAATAATGAAATTTATTGTGTACAGTGCTCAGGTGCACCACAACTCATCAAAGTCTCATGTCAAGTACACAGAATAATGTATTAGTGTCAGGAACATGAACAGTTTACAGTAGTAATATGCATGTATGTGTGCATATGTATGTGGAGAGTGGCATCAGGTATAGTGTCGGTGGACTACAGGAAGCATGGAGGCTTTGAAAGACTCAGTGCTTCGGCAGCCTACAACAAACACGGGCAGTTTATTCCATGTCTCCGCAACTCTGAGTGTGAAAAAATGTTTCCAACCCTATTGCCTTATTGCAATTCCCAACCTTTTTATCATGTATGTGCTAGAAGGTGGTGGCTGAGGATTTTATTGTTCTGAGTATGACATTAAACTCTATCTGATGGGGAAGTTCCAGTAACCTTTTATCACCATTATTCCCAGGTCCACTTTGCCCTGGAGTGGTAGCACCTGTTAGGGTCCCATCTATAGGTTAAATAGAACAAAATGTGTTTTTAAAAAATGTGTTTAAAAAAAATTGAGTACCCATCAAAGAATTAATAAAACAAAAATATCTTTGGCATAAAATGACCCAACAAGGGTTGACATGCCATAAAATCCAACCAACCAAAATCATTAATCTGTTTTTTTTTTCTCCCACATCAGAGTATATCATGTTTATTCACTGCCCAACCCTGGTCATTAGACACACTTTAAATGATGATTTAATGACTGTGTTTCATAGATAGAATTCAGACAAGCTTGGTTAATATTTAGTTTTGATTAGTTTGGTTATGGCTTATTTAATGTCAAAATTTGATTCATTTATAAAGGCTTTATTATTATAATCATAACAATTCATATTTTCAATGTTCTATTGTAATCATCTTTTTAAATCAGACTTTTTTTTTATTTGTTTATTATTTTGCATTCAGTTATAGGATTTTCAAGTATTCTAATCTATACATTATAAAAGACAGTTGGAGTGTATGTATGTATATGTGTATGAATGTCCAGAAGAAATTATGAAAATAAAACCATTAATGACAAAGTATATATATCTATATCCAGAAAACATTCACGTCATAAATCGGTCACAATTGTCTTCCTATCAATATGCTCTGAAGAAGATTTTTTTGAAAAAATCGAAATATTGGCAATGTTCCAGAACTGGAACTTCCACATCAGTTGAAGAAATAAATTCAGTTGAACAACATCTGTGATTTTTCATATCATTTTATCTATATCTATATACATACATATTAAATATCGCCCTTATGGCAAGCCCCAACCCCTTTTTATCATATGGGTGCTAGAAGGCGGTGGCTGCGGGTCTACATGTCCTGGGAATGACGTTAAACTCTCTGATGGTGAGGTTCCAGTTTTGGAGGTTTGGGGAATGTGGAGCACCCCTTCATTACCATTGCTCCCTGGTCCACTCTGACCCGGAGTGGTAGTACCTGTTAGGGTCCCATCTATGGGTTAAATAGAAAAATGTATTTATAAAAAAATTGTATTATCCATTAAGAATTGATTTATCTTTATCGGCATTAAATGACCCACTAAGGTTGATATGCTGTAAAACAAAACAAACCAAACATTAAATATCGCCGGTTCTTGCATTTTGTGCAAAAAATTATGAAGATTTGATTTATATTTTAAGATATTTAAAAATCAAAATAACTTTGAAATTCTACTTATAAATATCAAAATAAACTAATCAATACATCAGGGTTTTTGTCTCGCTCTTTATATTTCTATTATATTATGTAACCGAAACTACATCACCACTTTCTTAGTTATTTAAGTTATATTCTCAACGATTATGAAATTGTCATTATTTAATTTTAATTAGCATCTTATTTATTAACAATGTTTCCATTAAAGTCTAGTTGAGTTTGCCACAAAACCACCCATATCATTGTGGTCCTACGCCAGTCACAGTACTTGATGAAATGACTTAGTTCCATGGCTACCACGTGTCTCTGGCTAGTACTAATAATTTATACACAGGTATAAGGTTCCAAGTTTGATAATAGTCCTCACCAACTCAGCTCATGAGAAGCACAGCTTCAGTAATCTGATCTGTGTGGTAAAGCATCTGGGAGCTGACGGTAGCTATGGCGCTCCACCTCAGCAAAACAATCTCCCTGCTTTAGCATTAGTAAAAAAGAGGATAGACTTCTTTGCTGTTTGGCTGATACTGACAATAGGCCAATCCGCAGACTAATATGGTTACAAATAACTATTCAAATAACTATTTCTATTTAATAATAATAATAATAATAATTTGTTTGCAGACATTTTTATGTTTTCAAGCATTCCTATCAAATAATGATAATTATCAAACAGATCTGTATGACCCATAAATGGGACCCTAAGAGGTTTATATAATTACAATGAAAGGGTTTTCCATCCTCCCCATATCTCAAGAACTGGAGCCTCACCACCAGATGTAAGTTAGTGTCATACCCAGGGCTTGAGCAGGTGGGTCTAACCCCTCTACTGAGGATGCAGTTAGTTTATTTTAAGTCCTGCCAATAGGATGAAGATATTTAATTGCATATTTCCCTACAGCACTGGTGGTCAGTGTTCCAGTTCAGGTAAAAAAAAAATCCTGTATTTCACACGCTGATTTTCAAGGCAGGAGCTATTCAAAACTAAATTTAATGAATATTTTGATAAAAGACATTTAGTGTGAAATTATTTCATATATTAGTAACATGTCAACATTAAAAAAGAGTGAGAGATTAACTCAATCGTATATCCATAAAGAAGAAAATTTTAAAGATTTTTTTTTTTTTTTTTTTTGCGCTTAAGATCTGGTCTATTTCTTACAAAGCAAAAACATTTTTATAGGAGGAAAAAACAAATTTGATTCTTGAAAAGAAAAAAATTGACGATCAGATGTAAGGGAAACAACTCCTGTTCGCACTAGTGGACTTGTTCAAGGGAGACAACTTCTATCTTTGATCGTAAATTTCGTCTTGACAACGTAGAATAAAAAAATAATTATGGAGATATTTGCTTGACGTATGACTTTCAGTAATTAATCTAAAAGAGTGTTATGGGATTTTCTGATATTAAAACGAATGAACTATTACTTGGAAATTGAATAAAATTAATCATTTGTAAAATTTAAAACAAAAATCTTTAAATAATAAAGAACATAATTCATTTAACAGTATTCATAAATCAACTTAACTTTTTTTAAATTAACAGATAACAATGCGATCATTGTCTTTTGTAGATTTATTTTATGAATAGAATTTCAATTAATACTTTAAGATAAATCTTAGAAATAGATTAAATCGAGAGTTTTGGGTTTAATTGAAAAGAAAATGATAAATTTATGAATAATATATAATTTATATAATGTCATTATAATATACTAATAGGACCTGTGATCTAACACAGTATGATAATTCAATAATTACAAGGTTTGATATGTTAACTTAAGAGCTATTGGAATTGTTCAATATGTAAACAGTATATTAATTTTGATTTAACTGTGTCTTGTTTTTGTTTTGTTTGTTTGTTTGTTTCTTTCTTTCTTTCCTTTTCATCTTTGATTATTTTTGATTGAAACAGATTAGCATTGCCACTTCTGTGCACTCACCTGTCTTTCTATCTTTCCCTACTCTCTTTCTTTCTTATATTTCTGTGTAACATGTCCTTTTTCTTTCCTTTCTTCCTAACAAAAACATAATGGTCCAATATTTAGCTTCCACACACTCAGCACCTCTCACCATCTTTCCCCTACGTTCTTCCTTTTTTTCTACCTATATTTTTTCTTCCCTTTCTTTCGTTATAATAAAAACAGAATGGTCCCTTATTTAGCTGAGGTTACACCTAAGAAATAAGAATTCGTCGGATAAGCAACACCTGATAATCAGGATTTACATTTTTGCATTTCATCTTGGATGATTTGGATGGTCCCATTTTCAACCAGAGGGTGTTGCAAGAAAAATAATAGACCAGTTTACATACCTAGGTAGTAATATCTCATCCACAGGAAAGGCCAAGGCCACTATAGACAGATTATTAATCATATGGAAATCTGATCTCTCTGATAAGATAAAGCAACAATTCTTCCAAGCATAATGTAGCCATATCAGTGCGATGGTATGGCTGCACCTAGACTGGTTGCCTTACTTACTAACGTTGAAATTTGTCCTACAGCAGGAAGGAGGAGATCGATTCATGTTTTTCCCTAGGACATTAGTGTGGAGGGAAATTCAATCAGCCTTGTTCAAGGTTTGACCTCTGATCGCCTATTCTATTTCCTATGATGATAACTGTTATGCTAAGTATACCTCCTGACTGAATCCTTTTTATGGGGGTAAACAAACCCTAAAAAAGGCACTCTTAGGTAGGATCCTAAACTGCATCTGATGGTGAAGCTCCTGTTCTGGAGCTCATTTTTTTTTCATTGCTAATACTCCCAGTTCCACATTGATCTGGAGTGATAATACCGGTTAGGGTCCCATATATATGATTTACATTGATTCGTTTGAAAATTATTAGTATTATATAGTAACTAGCAGGACCTGTGTATATACCACACTGATAATTTAGTTATTAAAACGTTTGATATGTTTTACTTAAGAGCCATTACAAATAGTTCAATGTGTAAAAAGTATAATAATCTTGATTTAACTCTCTCTCACTCTTTTTCTTTCTTTTCTTCTTTTCATTATGCATGCTCATCCCTCTCTCTATCTTTCCCCTACTATCTTTCTTTATTATATTTCATCTGTGTAACATGTCCCTTTTCTTCCTTTTTTCTTTATAATAAAAACGTTATGGTCCATTATGTGACAACACTCAGAATAAATAAGAATTTGGAGGATAAGCAACACCAAATAATCAGGATGTACCGGTTTTTGCATTTCATCGTGGATGATTTTGGACAGTTTCATTTTCAGCCTTTTAAGAACAATAATTCCTCGATGATGTAGATGTGTGCTGGATATTGTACACCTAGCAGTATGCCTGATTGGGTGGGATCATCATGAGTGATGTATCCTTCACATACTACCCATTCAAAACATGGATCATTTAAATGATGAATGATCTGGCTGTAACTGAAAAGACATAAATCTTTTCAGCATCATTAATAATGCATATAATCATATTTAAATAAGAGAAAACATTTAAAAACAATTATATTACAAACAAATTATCTATATATTAATACTCTTGTTCCTTAATCTTCCAACCATTATCATCTTGCAATACCTTTTGGTTAAGATGAGACCATCCAAGGAATAGCAAAAATGTAAGTCCTGATTATCTGGTGTCACTTACCTGCCGAATTCTTATTTATTATGAGTGTTGTCACCTCAGCTAAATAATGTACCATTCCGTTTTTATTATAAAGAAAGAAAGGAAGAAAAAGGATATGCTAAAAAAGATACTAAGAAAGAAAGAGAGAGATGGGGAAATATAGAGAGACAGTGTGAGTGTGTGGAAACAGTAATGCTAATCTGTTTCAATCAAACATAATGAAAAGATGAAAATAAAGAAAAAGAATGTGAGAGAGAGTTAAATCAAGATTATTATACTTTTATATATTGAACTATTTACCAATATCTCTTAAGTAAAAATATCAAATTGAATAATTAAAACATTATCATACTGTGGTATATCTACAGGTCCTGCTAGTGTTATGGAAATACTGAATTCTAAATATTATTTTCATAATCAGTTATAAGATGTCTCAGAAAAGAGATTATTTCATAATAATAATTATAAAAATGTAAATTTACAAAAGAAAAAAAATAATGAAAATAGTAAAATTTGAATGCAGTGCCAAAAATTATAATTTTTGTCCATGATAAGAGATTTTTAATGAATAAAATTAAAATATTAACCAACAATCCCACTCGGACTGAAGAGATCTTGAACTTCATTTAATAAGTCAGTTTTCAGTATTGCCAGGTATTTGTTGGTGTGGATATTATCATATGATTCAAAATTCCATTTATAATGAATGTTCAGTCTTAAAACCTCAACCTAACCAAATTAATCCTTAAAAAATAATTCAAAAATTAAAGGTGTTTTTGCATTTATAGTTTACTGATTCCTTTCTTATGTAAATTGTATTAAACACTGGCAAATTAGTTCTATTTTGTAATTTGAAATTCACTTAATTTATTTGATTGTGAATTTAGTTACAAGAGTGCATTAAGTAAATGTTTGTGAAGCCCTGTGTTTTATCACAAGGTGGAAAGATAGACAGATGAATGTTGTGCTTAACACATTTATTAAGCACCAGTATCCGGTGCTAAATGGATACATACAAATACAGTTTTATAGAAAAACTGAATTCTAAATTATGTTTTAATAATCAGTTATGAGATGTCTTAGAAAAAAAAGAGATTATTTGATGATGATAATTATAAAAATTTAGATAAAAAAACAAAAACAAAGAATAATGAAAAGTAAAATTTGAATGCAGTGCCAGAAATTTTAGTTGTTATCCATAGGAAATTTTTAATGAATAAAATTAATATATTAACAAAAAATCCCACTCAGACATAAGAGATCTAAATCTTCATTTGTTAAGTCAGTTTTCAGTATTGCCAGGTATTTGTTGGTGTGGATATTATCATATGATTCAAAATTCCATTTATAATAAATCTTCAGTCTTAAAAACTCAACCTAACCAAATTCATCCTTCCCATTAAAAAATGATTCAAGAAATAAAGGTGTTTTTGCATTTATAGTTTACCGATTCCTTTCTTATGTAAATGTAATAAACATCATCAAGTAATGCTGAAAGCACAGATTTCCATGACTCTTACTCACCACCCATCCCTATTGCTCCTGGCAATTCCTCTGCACAGCATCCAGTATCTGCGCAGAGCTGATCGATGTAGGTTTTTGCTGGTCGACTTACACTGGTGTGTCCATGTGCAGGCCCACAGGAGAACATCACTTATAAACTTGTGAAATATCAAATAGTATTAAACACTGATAAATTAGTTACATTTTGTAATTTGATATTCAATTAATTGATTTGGTGAATGGAGGTTAAATTTGGTTACAAGTTATAACTTTGAGAATGCCTCCTCTTAATTATAGAAAAATTTTAAGTAAATATTTTCTCTCTCAGTAAATTGTGCAAACTAAGCAGTTTTGTTAGGTTTTATCTTATTATAATAGAGATTATGTGTATCTGTCTGTAATTGAAACTATGTCACTACCAACGTCACGATTCCCTTAGTTATTTATTTTATATTCTCAATGGTTATTAAATAATCATCTCATTTATTAATGATGTTTCCAGCTGAGATAGATTTGCCTCAAAACAACCCATATTATTAATGTGTTTAAAATTCTGCGATGTTTGTTATATATCATTAAGAAATAAATATTTACATAGTTTATGGTGTGAATAATTTGCATACTAGTTTTAACAAAACCATGTTTGATAAATAATGACTTGGTGTTATTGATTTTTAATGTTATTGTTTTATTCTCTGCATATTAAAAGCAATCCTATGTATAATTTTATATTGAAATCAATTAAAATAGAATTCAGATAGTTGTCATCTTTTTGTGTTCTTATTTAATTTCATTAGTTTTTTATAATTCGATATAAATTTAATTACATTAAAACTTAAATACTTGTGCTTGGGCATTTTTTTTTGCTAGTAATTCAAAATGTATATAAAAAGAAAAATTTAATGAAGAAATTAGTCGATAATTCAGTGAAATAATTTAGGTAATAATTAAAGAAAGGATTTAGTTAACAGTTCAATGAAAGGATTGACTTAGTAATTAAAGAAAGAACGGTGATACACCGAAAATGTCATGGTACAGTTTTGAAAACTTAGCCATTTAACATCGCTTAAATGTCATAGATGTAAGGGAGACAATTGCTGGAAATTTTATTTGCACAACCAGGTTCAAGGGAGATAACTTTGTACAATCATGCGCCTAAAATGTATTCATGTAGTTTTAAGACACACACGCACACGAAGCGGTCGATGGAAATGGAAAGAAATATATGCATCCATATACATATATTTTCAATTAGAAAATATATTTGTCCATTCATGCATCACTTATTATTTCCGGGTCAGAGTCAATATTTATCTGTACATTTGTTATATTTTTATTGTCACCACTTGTATATTATACCAAAATTATAAAAAATTATCTATCTATCTATCTATCTATCTATCTATCTATATACTATATATATATATATATATATATATATATAATAAAGTTAGTGGATACTTGTAGCCAGAAATAGATATATAACCGTAAAATGGCTGATTTTTAAGCCTTTTCTTTAACAATTATATATATATATATATATATATATATATATATATATATATATATAAGAGATTTATCCAAAACTTGGTAGTAAGGGATGATTCTATATGAGATTTCTAAGATACACTGTATTAGTATTGTATGATCCAGTATGTATAAATACAGCGAATCTTTAAATCACTAAAGAGAGCTCAATGTATAATAAACTTTTTAGATTATATACAGAGCAATATTTATCATAGAAAGGAAGGAAGAACTCAACACTGTAATTCAGTCTCATCAAATGGGTATCAATTTACTTTTGAAATTGCACTTCTCAGAAAACAAAAAGTAGAATTTTAAAAAATAAATTCAAACAAAACTAAAAAATATTAAAAAATTTTAACAGTATAAGATTGTCACTATGGTGACAGGAAGTAGAATGAGAAAAAAGAGATACATCTCAAGTTTGGCTTCTTAGGAGTCACACCTGTTTTAGTATGTACATGTTGACTTATAACTTAGAATAGAGATGTCATTGAGCATTAAAATTGTGCATATATTTTAATGTTTATAATAAGAAAAAGTACAAAATTTAGTTTTTGATTTTTCATGATTAAATGATATAATTCAATAATCAAAAATCAATTTGCATAACATATATATTATAGTGTGTGGGTTCCACATATTTTTTTCATTTTCCCCGACAGATGAAGGAATAGGATTATAGATGGGTTGACATGCCATTAAAGTCAATCAGTTTAACCAATGAACAGAATCATATCAGAGACAGTAATATAGGCTAAGCTCTCAGTGAGACTCAAACTCATATCGCTTTTTTCATTAACTATAGAAGGGGGGGAAATATATGGGGCGAAATAGACCTTCGAATCAACAAGCTCCCACCAAGGGGGAACCAAAAATAAGCCAGTTCTCAGTCTTCTCACAAGTCAGACCCTCTGCTTTAGCAGCTAAAAAAATCCGTCGTCGTAGTCGAAATAATCTTTAGCAGTTCAAAATCACATTTCCTTACTGAAAAGCGCTTCGCCGTCGACTGCTTCTGCTGCTGCTGACTGCTGACTGCCAACACTTGACTCACTTGTTATTTTATGGGCATATTAGCCAAACATTCGGGCACATCAGTCAAACCTCGCATCCTTCCAGTTCCTACATCGCATCTGTTTTCGCATGCGGGAGGACGCGGGTTCGATCCCAGCAGGCAAGACAATGTTTTGCTCCCTTTCCTTTCTCGTTCTCTGTCACGAAGCCTGGTTATCCATACCAGTTGATAGTAATTTAACTCTTTGCCTACCAAATTCCCCCCACAGCTGTACCAAATATTCTTGGTATTTTTTTTACCTGTATGATGGGATAGTTCAAAGTTCACTATCTATTCAAATCTCAACTCATTCTATTTAAATAAACTCCTATTATTATTGTAATCCGAGTCCTGCTCACTTAGAATGAACTATTACAGCCCTTGTCAGTGGCTTATGGTAGGATTGCAGTTGTGGTAGTAGAGCCACCGTGAGTGGCTTCAAGTTGGCTAATGGTTAAACCATTGTAATGAGTTTCCTTCTCCTTGATTATGGTCCCATGCTGCATGAAGTGACAATATTGAACTACAAAAACAATTAAAAAAACTCAACCATTTTTTTATTGCCACAAATTCTAATGAAACTTCAATGGCTTAGACACACATAGGAAGTGATTATTTTTCCTTGATTATTGTTGTCAAAGTTGTGATTAGTACTTAGCTAATAACTTTTCACTTAAAACTAAGGTAACTTTAACAACTATTATCATCATCATCATCATAAGCCAACAGCCCAGATCTCCATGACTCTTCCTTGTCAACTGTCCCTATTGGCTATCGCTCATGAAAGGTCCTCTGCACAACATCAAGTATCAGCAGAGTTGATTGATGTAGGTGTATTATTGAGAATTCTGGGGTATGCTTATTCAGCTTTGCCGCCAAAGTATGCTGGCTCGTGATTGGTTGGTTTGAAACAGAGGCTCGCAGACAAAGGACGATAACCCCCATACCCCAGAATTCTCAATAGTATTCATGTCCATAGGAGAGTCATTTATGAGTTCATCTATGTTTGTCCAGCATCTTACCCAGATAGTTTGTATGATAGGAGGCAAGTGGCCATACAATTATTCTTTTTTATGTGTTACTGCTTCCAGGATTTGTTCAGAACAGCATGTAACATCCTTGTACAGTTGTAACGTAGCGGCGGCGTCACGGTACCAAATAGATATATTTGTTACGTAGTGCCTTTTCCTGGACGGCACTAAATATCTATATATGTTATATAACTTCTTTACGTCTTACTCTGGTCTATTCTTCCGGCCGTCTTCTGATCGTCTATCATCTATCTTCTATCTTGGTCTGGTCTTGTCGTGGTGTTTCTTGGGGACTCCGGGTCTTTGTCGGGGATCATTTCTTATCAGAAGCCCTGTGTCATTGTTAGCTTTTAGTAATAACAACAAGACTTCGATTTACTTTTGATGTTACTTTATTCCAGATCCCCCAGACCAGACAACTGCGCAGTCAGCTCACATCTTACTAGCTTCGCTTCTAAATCTAACTGTCTAACTGACACTGTGTTGCTTACTCCTTAAACCGGAAGGGCTTCTATTGCCTTCCGTTCTCACGTTCCATCCCCAGAACGCAAGGTGAGAGTGAGATCAAACGCTGTCACTCACTCTCAAGGCCATCAGCTGTGCTGATCGCCATAAGGATTTCTATACTACCTTAAAAAGATATTAGGGATCCATAATTATGTAACACAGTTTCGATTTATTTTTTCTCAAAGTGTTTCATTAGAGTCCAAGTGATGCAACCATAAAGTTGTACTGATATGGCTATAGCTTGAGAATTTTCACTTCATCTTATCAGAGAGATCAAGGAAAATAATCACTTCCTCTGTGTGTGTGTGTGTGTGTGTGTGTAAGCCATTGGAATTTCATGAGAAATTATGGCCATAATAAAAAATATATACCACAGTATGATATATACTGGATATATCACAGTATGATATATACTGGATATACCACAGTATGATAATTTAATTATTACAAAGTCTGTTATGTTTACTTTAGAGCTATTGCAAATAGTTTATTATGTAAGTAAAGTTGACGGGCTGGCCTAAAGTTGGTATCAGCCAGTCAGCGAGGGAGTCTATCCCCTTTTCACTAGCGCTAGACCAAGGAGATTGTATTTAGCATCTGAGGTGGAGCGCCACACCTACCATCAGCTCCCTACTTTACTGCACAGATCCCTGTGCTACTCATACGCTGAGTTGGCGAGGACCGGGATCGAACTAGGAACCTTGTGGTTTCTAGCTGAACACTCTACCGACTGAGCTAACCTGGCCCCTTAATCTTTATTCAACTCTCTCTCACTCTTTTTCATACTTTCTGTCTTTTCATCTTATCATTATTTTCAATTGAAACAGATTATCATTATTGCTTTTGCATACTCACCCCTTTCTTCTACTCCTTCTTTCTTATATTTTTTCTGTGTAGCCTGTCCTTTTGCTTCCCTTTCTTTCTCTAATAGTAAAAACAGAATGGTCCTTTATTTAGCTGATAAGAACTTATAAGAAATAAAAATTTGGCAAATAAGCAACACTAGATAATCAGGATTTACATTCTTGTATTTCATCTTGGATGATTTTGACGGTCTCATGTTTAACCAGAGGGTGTTACAAGATGATAATGGTCGTACTTTTAAGGAACATGAGTATTAATATATAGATTTACGTTTGTATGAATATCTGTCGATCATTATTGTGAATTAACAGAAATATGGGGGAGAAATAATAATTCTGTCATAAAGGAAAGAACACAAGGCGAATATAAATATATATTCAGGTTAATAATTTTTAACGGTGCAAATGTAATTTAAGTATTCAAAGTGTGTGTGTAAGAGTTCGTAAAGTTCATAGAAACTTGCCAAGCACGTTTGCTCGGAGGGTGGTGAAATGTTAAAAGCAAGTGACAAGTGTTACTTAGCTTTTGGAGAATATAGTCTGTGCTTTTGTTGTTCGTTTCGGACTGCTGCTTTGTCCGTAGAATTTTTAGGTCTTACCCTGTCTGGTGTTAAAGCTGTTCTGCTTGCCTGCTGTTGAGTTCCCTGTGTCGACCCTTACGGGTGGTTGACTGTTCTCTCCTCAGTTCCTGCCCAAACTGTTCTGTCAATTTAGGGTTCTCTCTTTGCCCCCTATTTGTTGTGGACTTCCGGAATCTGATTGATAACCCAAATTTTCCGATAGAATTCATTATTAGTATTTTTATTCATCTTAGTTTTGGTTGCTTTTTATCTCAACTCGCTAAAACTGTTATCTCTACAGTACTGAGGAAACAGCTCGTATCAGAAGCAACATCGGATAGTCAGGATTTACATTTTGCATTTTATCTAGGACGATTTGGATGGTCTCGTTTTTAACCAGAGGGTGTTGAAAGATGATAATGGTCATACGATTAAGCAACACAAGTATTAATATAAAATATGGTTCGGAATAGGTGTTGAAAATGATGTTTATTTACCTTTTTATTCCTAAATATTTTCGGGATAAATCCCATCATCAGAGGTCATAGAAGCACTTTTTAAGTGTTTTTTAGTACTTATCCCACGGCGCTGGTGTAATCATTTCAACACCTATTCCATTGCATTGTCAATTGCCTTCAAATTTCTATTTTACACAATGCTTCAAACAAACTATTAAAAAAAACCCTTATTTAAAATAGGGTTCGTTTTTTTCTTCAAAATCCTTTATTTTTTTTTTGTTCGATAGTGTATAAGAATAAATATCAGCATGAATTTTAGCAGAGCAAAAGAGTCTTTTATTACAAGGTTCAATTTCTATGTGTACATTGACTGTCTGTCATGTTTCTTTCAAATTTCACGTCACCATCTGTCGCGTCTTCTCTTAGCATCATTATGAATTTGCTGCTATCAGCAAACTGAAAAAGCAAAGGGAAGCCTATTGAGTGTTTTTATCAGCGGATAATATTAAGATTATTGTGTAAGGAATTATCTGCAGACTCTTGGGGTGGGGGGTGAGAGAGATAGAATTAAGTGGACATTTGTATTTTGTTGGCTTAAATAAGATGGATGAATAGGTGAAAAGGGGGGGGGTGAGAGAGGAAGTAATATTGTGAGTGAAGGTGTGAGGAGATGAAGGAATAAAATGGGGGAGTTATTAATAGAGGGAGTGAAGATACAGGAGGAGAGAAGAAATAGGAGTTGGGGATAGAAGGGAGAAGAGAGAGGAGAATAGGGGAGAAAAATAGTTGTGGAGAAGAGGAGTTTGGAAGAGAGGAGAAGAGAGAGGAGAAGAAAGAGGAGTTGAGAATAGAAGAGAGGAGAGCTGAGAATAGAAGAGAGGAGAATAGAAGAGAGCTGAGAATAGAGGAAAGCTGAGAATAGAAGAGAGGAGAAAAGGGGAGTTGAGAATAGAAGAGAGGAGAATAGAGAGAGCTGAGAATAGAGGAAACCTGAGAATAGAAGAGAGGAGAAAAGGGAGTTGAGAATAGAAGAGGAGAAAGGGAGAAAGAGTTAGAGAGGGGAGTTGAGTATATTATTATTAATAATAAATACATATAACTGCTGCGAAAAGATCAGCAAGTCTATCCCTTTTTCGCTATCTTTAGTTTTTTAGTTTTTTTGCTGAGATGGAATGCTGCATCTACCGTTAGCTCTCCACTTTACTGCAAAGATCAGATTACCCAATCTGTGCTAATCAGGTGCTGAGTTGGCAGGGACCCAGTATTGAACCTGGAACCTTATGATTCCATTGTGGGTGCTCTATTGACTGAGCTAAACCTGCCTTTTATTTATTAATATATGAAGTTAAACAAATCACACACACATATATATATATATATTATATATATATATATATATAAACAAAATTTGGCATTGAATAACCCACAGAGATTGATATGCCATTAAACACCAACAAACCAACCAACCAGCTCACATTGTCTCTTTCATTACATCATGTGATTTCCCCTTCACTTTAAAATGGTCTCCACTTACTCACTCCCTTGTTAACCATTACCAGAGGCAGATGACTCTCTTTCCCTCCCTTGTTAACCATTACCAGAGGCAGATGACTCTCTTTCCTCCCTTCTATCCACTAAGATAAAATGTGACGTGACTTTGCTAACAACTTCATCTAAAAGAAGAAACAACCAAAAATGTTGAATCAGGGAAAATAAATACAGATGTTCTTTAATGAAAAAGACAAAAAAAAAAACAAGAAAATGAAGAACATTTTGATCGGAGGTTGTTGTGCGACTTGAGTTATATCAGATATTTTACAATGACAGATAACATTTGTATTTCCCTGTCTGCTCAGTCAAGCCATGACCCCACAAAAACATATAACGAATAATAAAAAAAAAACAGTAGGTAATTAGAGAGAAAGTCTGTTTAGCTTGGTTTCTAAAACTTTTCCTTTGACATCTCCAGAATGTACAGCTGGTTATTATGAGATGTCAGATACTGCTCCCCCCTTTTTCCCCCTTTTATTTTTATTTTCCTTTTTAACAGCATAGGTTAATTGTAAACTTGAACAGTTCCCGCCCTGTCGGCTGGGGCGTTACAATGCACCGACTGCACCTCTGTAGAGGGGTAAGACTCCCCCAAAATGGGGCCACCTGTTGGCCGTGGGTGGTGACCCGTGATGCTTAAGGATGGAATCTTGGTGGGTGAGCAGTCCATGATCTGCAACACTCCACTTAGACCCTTATTTAGGCTAGAATGGCGGTTGGAGAGGCCCCCTCTAATCAATCAGCTGGTCACATCAAGCCCTAGCAGATATATAATTGCCCCAACCCTATTGCCCTTATGGCTACCACCAACCCTTTTTATCATATGGGTGCTAGAAGGCGGTGGCTGCAGGTCTACATGTCCTGGGAATGATGTTAAACTCTATCTGATGGTGAGGTTCCAGTTCTGGAGGTTTGGGGAATGTGGAGCACCCCTTCATCACCATTGCTCCCTGGTCCACTCTGACCCGGAGTGGTAGTACCTGTTAGGGTCCCATCTATGGGTTGAATAGAAAAATGTATTTATAAAAAATTGTATTATCCATTAAGAATTGATTTATTTCAAAACTTTATCGGAATTAAATAACCCACTGAGGTTGATATGCTGTAAAACAAAACCAAACCGTATTCATTTTCAATCCATTTACATTATATATATGTATATATATATATATTTATATATAAGCATATTCTGCTAGTAATACTTGCCTAAAATATTGACCAATGAAAATGCACATCTATGATAAAGTCATTAAGAATACATTTAAGTGATGTGGAAGTAAAATGAGGAAATCAATTTGGCAGTATCTGAAGAAATGTAAACAAACACGGGATGATTCACTGAATGGAAGTTTATTATTAATTGTAATGTCCATGTTCGAATGTTTCGGTTTATATAGAAACCTTCTTCAGGACAATATGAAACAAGTAAAGGAAAAAAGAATTCTGTTAAAAAGATGATAGATGTTTTTGAATCATATTTCCAAACTCAACCCATTCAAAAAAAAATCATCTTTTTAACAACAAATTTTTTTTTCCTTTACTTGTTACACATTGTCCTGAAGAAGGTTTCTATATAAACCAAAACATTCGAACATTGGCATTACAACTAATAATAAACTTCCATCCAGTGTAACATCCTGTATTTGTCTACATTTCTTCACATTTATGTGATGTATATCATCGTCATGTCAACAGCACAGATCTCCATGACTCTTCCTTGCCAAACATCCCTATCGGCAATTGCTCCTGGAAAGTCCTCTGTACAGCATCCAGTATCAGTGCAGAGCCATTTAAAAAAAACGGATTTCAAAAAAAGTAATTCAGTTAAAAAAAATAGTTGAATACCCATCCAATACACGCGGGCATGCCTACAAAGTCAGAAAACAGCACTGTTCACGTGACTTTCAGAAACATTTTTTCACGCTCAGAATTGCGGAGACATGGAATAAACTGCCTGCATCTGTTGTAGGCTGCCGGAGCACTGAATCTTTCAAAGCCTCCATGCTTCCTGTAGTCCACCAACATTATACCTGATGCCACTCTCCACATACACATGCACACACATACATGCATATTACTACTGTGAACTGTTCATGTTCCTGACACTAATACATTATTCTGTGTACTTGACATGAGACTTTGATGAGTTGTGGTGCACCTGAGCACTGTACACAATAAATTTCATTATTATAAGAATGAATAAAATAAAACATCTTCAGCATAAAGTAACCCAACAAGGGTTGACATGTCATAAAACCAAACCAACCAACCAACCGCATCTAGAATATAACTGCAAATCATTATCATTCGTTTGCTCTGTGTTTGAGTCCCATTTGTGCTGATCTGGAATGAACCAGTAAAATTCTTCCAATCCAATTCATTTTGAGGTCCTATCGGCCTGAAAGTTGTTGGGCGGACAAGCGTCGATTGAAACATCAATTCTGAAAAAGATATGTAAAGTGACAGAGCATTCATCTTTGAAATTAAAAGGATGCCACCAGTCATGCATAACTATATATAGCAATACATAGGCATATATATATATATATATATATAATATATTGGAATACATATGTATATATGTGTGTTAGTCAAACTCTCTCTCTCTCTCTCTCTCTCTCGTATATATATATATATGAGGTGCACACTCTGTGTGTGTGTGTGTGTGTGTGTGTCTATGTGTGTATCTCTCCCTCTGTGTGTGTGTGTGTCTATGTGTGTATCTCTCCCTCTGTGTGTGTGTGTCTATCTCTCACTCTATATGTGTAAGTATATTTGTGTGTGTGTGTGTGTGTGTATCATCTCTATGTATATGTGTGTATCTCTCTCTCTATACATATATGTGTGTGTGTGTATGTGTGTCTTTGTATGTATCTCTCTCTCTATCTATATATGTGTGTATCTCTCTATATCTATGTGTTTGCATATCTATATATATATATATATATATATATACATACACATGTGTCTCTCACTCTTATATATATATACAAATATATATATATATATATATATATATATATATATATATATATATATATATATATATAACTGTGATTACAGGTTTCACTATCTGCAGAGAACATCATCAATATCTTTTTAGTATCTTTTATAATGTAGATTCAATTCTATTTTATATTTCATGCTTTCTATTAACTGTCTCCACTGTTGATTGCCATCTTTAATAATTCCCCTTTCATGGCATCTGTCAGGACAGTGAAAATTTCACTTGATCATCTTCATCTTCTGTCTAGTAAACATATAACAGGTCATACTGGCTTACAGTTTGTTAAAATGTATCTATTAAAGAACCTGTGATCCCATTAGATTCCCTGTGCAGTGTTTCAATACTTTCCTCAGAATGTATTATTGCCTGATGATTGGGGACAATGGGGCTATCAGTTAGGATATATATACGTTTAATTTTACTGCCTATACCTCAGACACTTTATTAGCCATTAAAAAAAAATATTTCTGTTGGTTATGTGGATTTTAAAGCATGTCAACCCTTGTTGGGTTATTTCATGCCAAAGAAATTGTTTTATTCATTCATGACGGGTACTGAAATTTTTTAAAACTCAATTTTTTTTTAAACACATTTTTTCTATCTAAACTATAAATGAGACTCTAGCAGGTACTACAGACAGGTGGTTGGAGAGACTCCCTCCAATCAATCGGCTGGCCATGTCAAGCCCTAGTACCTATACGATTACCCCAACCCTATTGCCCTTATGGCAACCCCAAGCTCTTTTATCATATGGGTGATAGAAGGCGGTGGCTGGGGGTCTTCATGTTCTGGAAATGACGTTAAATATCTGATGGTGAGGTTCCAGTTCTGGCGGTCTGGGGAATGTGGAGCACCCCTAGATCACCATTGCTCCCTGGTCCACTCTGACCCGGAGTGGTAGTACCTGTTAGGGTCCCATCTATGGTTTAAATAGAAAAACATGAGTTTATAAAAAGAAATTGAGTTTCCATTAAGAATGAATTTTATTTTAAAAATTGTGTCGGCATTAAATGACCCACTGAGGTTGATATGCCGTAAAACAAAACAAACTAAACCTAGCAGGTACTATCATATTAGGTCAGTGGACCTCAGAGTAATGGCGTTAATGGGGTACTCCACATTCCCTAGAGTTCCAGAATTGGAACTTTACCACTAAATGTTGTTTAACGCCATACCCTGGACACTCTGTCCAATTAATTACTCATAGCTAGGGTGAGATGGATTCATGCCTTTCTCAAGGGCATTAGTGCAAAATAACGCACAATCATCAGCCACATCCAGTATTTGATGAGTTAGTTATTTGGTTTGATTTTACATTATTATTTACATTACATTATTTTTTTAAAACTTTTTTTTCTATTTAATCTATAGATGAGACCTTACCAGGTACTACCACTCCGGGTCAGAGTGGACCTAGGAGTAATGGCTATAAAGGGGTACTCCACACTCCTCACAGCTCCAGAATTGGAACTTCATCACTAGATGCAGTTAACATCATACCCAAGACACTAAGACCCTCAGCCACTGCCTTCTAGCAAATATATGATGAAATGGTTGGGTGTTTGCCATAAGGGCAATAGGGTTGGGTCAATCATATAGGTGCTAGGGCTTGACATGACCAGCCGATTGATTAAAGGTGTCCTCTCCGATCACCTATCTAGCCTAAGTAAGGGCAAAAATGGAGTGTTGCATGTCATGGACTGCTCAGCCACCAGGATTCCATCCTTAAGCATCACAGGTTGCCACCTACAGCCTACAGGGGGGGGTATTTTACCTCAGCGTTATGAGTAGCACAGGGATCTGTGCGGTAAAGTAAGGAGCTGATGGTAGGTGTGGCGCTCCACCTCAGATGCTATAATAATCTCCTTGGTCTAGCGCTAGTGAAAAGGGGATAGACTCCCTCGCTGCATGGCTGATACCGACATTAGGCCGCCCCGACGACTTTACTTTTTTACAGAGGTGCAGTTGGTGTATTCTACAACCTTAGCCAACAGGGTGGCCAAAATTTGAACGCTGGTTTTCAATTCCATTTCTTATGACACTAACATTTACGCTAAGCTTGCCTTGTTAGCTATGTGTGGTACAAGGCCACAAATATGGGGCTCAAGTGAAAGATCACTCTCATTCTAGTAGTTATGATCTATGAGGCTAGTTTGCTAACCAAGCGCACCACAGTGAGGTGGCCTTTTGAAGTTGTTTTATATTGTTTTTAAATTTTTAGTTCAAATTTTGAATTGGTCCCTTGACAATTTGTTGGAGTTTATTGGCTTCTGCATCTGTCCGACAATGATAAAACCAAAACTAATCTCCAAGTCGGCGGCCTCTGCTTCGTCAGGATCATCCCTACGGTGTTGTTGGTCTTGCCTCATTTGATTCGAGGGGGGGGAGGGAAAAACGGGGCGAGACTTTAATTAGAAACAATTCCCTGAATCGGTCTTTCGTAAAGATAAAAAAAAAGAAAAAAAAAAAGAAAGATCTGCCCCGCCTATTTCTAATTTCGGGGGAAATAGAGTCAACCCGCTTGTCAGCCAAGAAGATCAGCACCCCCCCCCGAAAAAAAAAAAAACAAACTAAAAACTAAAAGTTAAGTAATTATAATTGGCAGTTATGTTGTTTTGGAGTCATCATTTATAAAATTTGA
>CM042159.1:55216259-55366259 GCA_023376005.1 Doryteuthis pealeii | reverse complement strand
TAATATCTTTGAAGAAACCCAGATTCTTTTATCTGTTTTGGGAAATATAAAGATGCCAGTTTTCTCTCAGACAAATGGTTTACCATTAACTTTTTGTTGAAATTGACCGGAATCAGAAGAATCAAAGATGGCAGTGAAGACTTCTAATTAGCATTCCATGGTTGTCTCGATCATCTCAAGAATTCAGGTAATTAAAAAATGACATTCAGCATTAATGCAGACCCCACAAAATTAGAATTCAGTTGCAAATTAGACAGGAAATTGCTTTATTCTCTTTTAAGTGAAAGTATTTTAAATGTATCTTATTATAATGGAGATTGTGTGTTTTCCTGTCTGTAACCGAAACTATATTCCTACTCAAGTCACAATTCCCTTAGTTATCTACATCACATTCTCCATGATTTTATTTATATTCAAACCTCAATTATTAATAAAATTGTTTTACATTATTAATACTGTTGACCATATCTACATGATATTTACCGCGTACCCCACTTGTACGGGTCAGGCACAAAGTCCCTATTAACGTGGGACCACCCACAAACCGAAGCTCATGGATGGCAGGTGAAAAATTGCGTCGATCCCATCGCATTCCCCTCAAGGGGCGCCTCAGGCACTGGGCAATAACCCAGCCCTGCCCCTTTAAATCGAGGGGCAGGTGTTGCCTGGGTGGCCCCCTGGGATCGACGCTGTTAATTATATCAATGGTCCAGAGCCGAAGCCACTGTTGACCATATCTACATACTAATAACATGCAATTGTATTTATATATAAAAAATAGCGGTTTGCAGTGTGAATGGAAAGGCTAATTTGCATATTGATATAAAAAATGTGATTTTAATAAATATGTGCTTAGTATTTCTAATTGTTTGGGTTTATCTTAATGAATATGAGCAAAAATCTCTCCAATAAATCTTAAAAGAAATCTATTAACAATATTAACAGTAATTCTGTTCTTTACTTCCTAATTTAACTAAATAGTTAAATTATGAAAATTTAGCAATGAAAGACTGGAGTGAAGAAAAAGCAAGTTTTAGTTGTTTCCCCTCTGTTTCAAATCTTTTTATTGGCATCTTATTTAGTTTCATTAGCCTTTCTAAGTTAACATAACATTTTATTACAATAAAACTTAAATGCTTGCACCCGGAGGGTGCATATATTTGCTAGTCACTTTAATAAAAATCCATCCTGTTAGCTGGTATTGTAGAATATGCTAACAACACCTCTGCTGTGAGGTAACCCCCCCCCCTTCAACAGGGCCATCTATTGGCTCATACCTCCAAGTTTTAGTTCTCAACACAAAACCAAAAATCAAACGAGTGACAGCTCATAACTCAGAAAACTTGTTAGTCAAGGTACCACTGTATCTTTATACTAGGTTGAGTCAAAAGTTTTGCAATATTATTTTTCTAATCTATTTTAGGCTAACTAACAAGTTCATTCTGTTTAGATTTATTGTTAAGTCAAACTGAAAGCAATGGTTCCCAGCAGATCATTGGAGTTAAGCAATGATGAGCCTGTTTAATAATTAGATGGGTGACTACTTAATAGGAGCAAGTACTGCTAGAAATCTGAGGCCTGTTTTCCAGACTAATCAAATCTTAATAAATAATTACTTAATAAACCAGATCACTGAGGTTAAGCAATGATGAGCCTGTTTAATAATTAGATGGGTGACTACTTAATAGGATCAAGTACTGCTAGAAATCTGAGGCCTGTTTCCCAGACTAACAAATCTTAATAAATAATTACTCAATAAACCAGATCACTGAAGTTAAGCAATGATGAGCCTGTTTAATAATTAGATGGGTGACTACTTAATAGGATCAAGTACTGCTAGAAACCTGAGGCCTGTTTCCCAGACTAACCAAATCTTAATAAATAATTACTTAATAAACCAGATCACTGAGGTTAAGCAATGATGAGCCTGTTTAATAATTAGATGGGTGACCTAAATAGCAGCAGGTACTGCAAGCCACCTGAGGCCTGTGTGCCAGACTAAGCAAACCTTCGTAAATAATTACTTAATAAACCAGATCACTGAAGTTAACCAATGATGAACCTGTTTAATAATTGGATGGGTGACCATTTAATAACAGGCCAATATCCTTGGGTGTCAATCCATAATGCCTGGGGATATGATTAGGGTAGCTGAGGGGTCCATGATTCATGTACTAAGTGTACACATGATCTGCAACTCTCCACTTTGGCCTTTAGTTGGGATAGACAGGCTATCAGGGAGCCTGAATATGTCAAAATGTATTTTTTTTTTATTTTTGAATCAACCAAATAATAGCATAATTGGAGAGCAGCCTCTGCAATCAATCAGCTGGTCACGTCAAGCCCTAGCACCTATAGGATTAAATTACTCTTATGGCATACAAATACCCAATCCTTTTTATCTTAAAAGCACTACAAGGTGGTTGATTGGTTGGTTGTTTTGTTTTAAGGCATATCAGCCCTCTTTGTGGCATCACCCTCTGGTCCAAATCATCCAAGATGAAATGCAAATATGTAAATCCTGATGATCTGGTGTTGCTTATCTGCCGAATTCTTATTTCTTATGACTGTCATCACCTCAGCTAAATAATGGACCTTTCCATTTTTATCATAAAGAAAGAAAGGGAAGAAAAAGGACAGGACATGCTACACAGAAAAAATATAAGAAAGAAAGAAAGAAAGAAAGAGATGGGGAAAGAAAGTGCGTGCAAAAGCGATAATGCTAATCTGTTTCAATTAAACATAAAGAAAAGAAAAAAAATGTAAGACTTAAATCAAGATTATTATACTTTTACATATTTAGCAATAGCCTTATAAGTAAACATATCAAATATTACATTATCACACTGTGGTATATCCACAGGTCCTGCTAGTGAAAATTATTTCTACCAAATTCAGTTAACCAGGATTTGAACTCTGGTCGCCAAGTTCATTTCCTAAGATGATAACCATTACACCACAAACACCTCCTGTTCTATAATGGCTCTTATAGAACTGATGTAGTATAAGTATTGTTTAGTAAAAATATCTGCACGTTTCTGTATTGAAATTCTCAAGTGTCCTTTGTACAGTCTCTTTAAGCTCGAGACTGATTTTTTGATAAATTGAGAATTTGCAGTATTTTCCTCGGGTCGTTTTCTAGATCAATCATTTATTGTGTGCGATTTTTGCACTTTTTCACAGTCGATTGATTTTGTCTGCTCACATCAGGTTAAGTTCGTGTCTACCAAAGCGAGAGAGAAAAAGAGAGAAAAAAACCCCCAAAAAAACAAGGTAATTAGATAAAGTACTAAAATTCGTACTAATATAAATTTTTTTTTTTTTTTTTTTTTTTGAATGAAGCATTTTTTTTTTTCTCCAGAATTTATTTCTTGAATAAATGTACTTACAAGATACGACTGTGACATTCAGGAAATTTCCAGCAGACTACACGAATTGAATGTTGTAAAAACTTTTTTCAATACCCTTTGTTCACTAGGAGAGTTCCTGTGGCATAGTGGCTTATGTGCTGAACTGATATTGTAGTAAACATGTTCAAACTCCAATCATGTTAACCTGAGTGGTAGTACCTGTTAGGGTCCCATCTATAGGTTAAATAGAAAAATGTATTTATAAAAAAATTATATTATCCATTAAGAATTGATTTATTTCAAAACTTTATCGGCATTAAATGACCCACTGAGGTTGATATGCCATAAAACCAAACCAAACCAATCATGTTAGTATATTTTCTTTTTGACTAATCGTCATGTTGTGCCAGTAGTACGGATCTCCATGACAATCTCTCGCCAACCATCCCTATCATTCATTGCTGTCCAATCATAGTTGGAGCCCTTGGAACAATCCCAAAAACCTGGAAAAAAGACTCGATGTACTGGAGATCAGAAGAATTGAAGCCATCAAGACCACAGCACTTCTAAAATTGATGAGGATACTTAGGAGAGTCCTGGAGAGCTTAGGAGACTTGTTACTTTAACACCAGTGAATAACCACTGGTTTAAACTGGTGTGAAAAACTTACATATAATAATAATAATAGTAATAATGATAAAAGAGAAGAATGGTCCCCCAAAAACTTGAAAAGAGTCAAGGGAAACTGGAAATCAGAAGAAGAATTGAAACCATCAAGACCACAGCAATGTTAAAATCAGCTAGAATACTTAGAGTCTTGGAGAGCTTAGGAGACTTTCTGTCACTTTGACACCAGTGGATGACCACCGGTTAAACTGGTGTGAAAAACCTCCATATAATAATAATAAATAAATAGACTAGAGGAATTGGAAATCAGAGGAAGAATTGAGGCCATCCAGGCAACAGCATTGTTAAGATTGGCTAGAATACTAAGAAGAGTCCTGGAGATCTGAGGAGACTTGCTGTCCCTCAGACTCCAGTCAAAGACCACCAGCTAACATTGGTGTGAAAAACTTGAATAAAGGTTCATATATTTTGAAAAAGATTTTGTCTATTTTCAACAGAAGTATTTGAGTATTGAATAAAGGTATATATATATATATATATATATATATATTGAAAAGGGCCTATATATTTTCAATCGAAATCCTTGGGTTTTTGGATAACTCTGTAAAAGTCAATAATGATAATGAAGAAAAAGAATTGTCAAGAAAAACAATTAAAAGAAAAAAGAAAAGAAAAAAGAAACGGTTCATTCAAATCAAGTGCAAAAGAATCGAGTTACTTGTAATTTGTATTCTTCTCGACGTTTTCACACGTTGTCAAATTTTCTCTTGCTTTTTCTAATTAAATTTCAAAGTTGCTTTAAAAGTTTTATTCCTCGGCTCCCATGTTCACACACACACACACACACGCCAACTTACATGCACTCAAATTCAATCTGAAAAATACAGATACCTAAATATTCCTTTCCTTTCTTTGCTTGTTTCAACATCTAAACGCAAACATGCTCAAATATATCAAATCATATAAATTCTTTTTACATGTTGTTCAATTTTTATTCCACGCTCTTTCACAGTTTTTACATACTTGTACACTTGTAGGAGTTGATTTATTCCCAAATGTATTCAACCGCCCTGTCGGTTGGGGCGTTAGAATGCACCGATTGCACCCTGCAGAGGGGTAAAACTCCCCCAATGCCCCATTGGCCGTGGGTGGCGACCCGTGATGCTTAAGGATAGAGCCCAGGTGAATGAGCAGTTCATGACATGCAATACTCCACTTTGGCCCTATCTTGGGCTAGACGGGCGGTCGGAGAGGCCCCCTCCAATCAATCGGCTGGTCATGTCAAGCCCTAGCACCTATATGATTTTCCCAACCCTATTGCCCTTACGGCAAGCCCCAACCCCTTTTTATCATATGGGTGCTAGAAGGCAGTGGCTGAGGGTCTACATGTCCTGGGAATGATGTTAAACTCTATCTGATGGTGAGGTTCCAGTTCTGGAGGTTTGGGGAATGTGGAGCACCCCTTCATCACCATTGCTCCCTGGTCCACTCTGACTCGGAGAGGTAGTACCATCTATGGGTTAAATAGAAAAATGTATTTATAAATAAATTGTATTATCCATTAAGAATTGATTTATTTCAAAACTTTATCGGCATTAAATGACCCACTGAGGTTGATATGCCATAAAACAAACCAAACCGAATGTATTCAAACCAATCCTATATATAATTGACTGAACTTGCACAAAGGTGTCAAAATTAGGGTGACCCAGAAGAAACAGAACCCACAAATTTTGTAATAAAACTGTTAATTTTAACTCGGGGGAGTTTAGGATTAGGGGTTAGGCTTAGGGTTTAAGGTTAGTTTAATGGGAAAATAAATAATTTGGGTTCTGTTTTTTTCTGGGTCACCCTAATTTTGACACGTTTGTGTAAGTTCAGCTATATAATCTATACATATATAAAGGGCAGTTTGTGTGTATGTATATCTGCAGGAAACTATGAAAATAAAACCATTAATAACAAAGTAAATATATATACACATTCACTATCACCAGATCTTGCATTTTGAACAAAAATAATGAAGATTTGATTTATATTCATGAAGTTTAATTAATAAATAAAATTTAAATGATAACAGCATACAATTGTTTCTTGCATTTACTATTTTAAATAGGAGACATTAATTCTTATTTTCAGAGTGTCTGGATCAACACAAGTTTTATTACATAGGGATTTTAATGGGGCACCCTGTGAGGATCCAACTCGTGATTCAACAATACTGGATCTGTGAGACTAGCTTTTGCTCCCCTCCTCTAGTTAGGCGACGCCGGGTAGCTGCTTCTAGTTTTATACAAAAGGTGGTTATCAAGTAACTCCCTATTTTAAAAATCTTACAATTTATCTCTGAATCCTTATTTTTACAAAAAATGATTATTAGAAGAGGACACACAGAGTTTTATTGATGATTCAGCTATTCATGAACAACAATTGGTTGGGCCCAGAACCTTTCAGCTCTTGTTGTTGGGTTTGTTTTGTTTTACGGCATATCAACCTCGGTGGGTCATTTAATGCTGACAAAGTTGTGAAATAAATTCATTCTTAATGCATAATACAATTTTCTTTATAAACTCATGTTTACCATCAGCTCCTTACTTTACCGCACAGATCCCTGTGCTACTCATACGCTGAGTTGGCGAGGACCGGTATCGAACTAGGACCCTTGTGGTTTCTAGCCAAACGCTCTACCAACTGAGCTAACCCGGCCCATATGTACCCACAGATATTTTTACTTACTGTGTTTATTCCCTTTAAGAAATTCCTATTTACCAAATCCATAAGATGAAAGTAATTCTGAAATACATATATAAATATATAAGTAATAAATATATGATGAATGAAAGACAAATTGTAGTGTATTTATTCAATACTTTGAAAAACACTGAAGTATTGTTAAAAACTGCCTCCATTTTTTTTTTGGCTATCAAGTCAAATTTTCATTGTAGTTTATTGATGTCTAAGTGCAAATAAAGAATAAATTATTAACAGAATCCACAATCTTCCAATATTTTTTTAATTAAATATTTGCAATGCTATTTGTTACATTATTGAAGTATCAACAAAATATACAAAAAAAAAAACTGATTGTTTAGTAAATAAATATTGATTATCTACAAAACTTATATTTAGAATTACTTTCATTCTCTATATTTTAAAATTGATGAGGTTTTCTTCACATTATGAGAATATTACAAATAATATTAACTGCATTTCATTGATTGTTACTTGAATACTTTATTATTCACTTATAAGTAGTTGTTTCTTCTTCTTTCCCTTTGGATAGTTGTATATAGAGAAATTAATAAAAATTATGAAACACACAGCAATAATTATATATATATATATTTCTTTAAAATTAATATAAAATATGCAAATAGCTATTAGCAGATATTTAATATTAAATATACAAATAGCTATCATATATATATATAAAAAAAAAGTAAAGTCGTCAGGGCGGCTTAATGTTGGTATCAGCCATGCAGCGAGGGAGTCTATCCCCTTTTCACTAGCGCTAGACCAAGGAGATTATTTTAGATGGAGCGCCACACCTACCATCAGCTCCTTACTTTACCGGACAGATCCGAACGCTCTACCGACTGAGCTAACCCGGCCCTATATTTGATATTAAATACAAGCTATATTATATATTTTATAGAAAATATGCAAATAGCTATAATATAATATAATATAATATATATATATATATACACACTAAATATCTAATATTAAGTGTGCAAATAGTTATATATTTAATATTGAATGTAGAAAAGACTGCCAGTTGTTCATTGAATTTTCCAATATCTTAATATATATATATATATATATATATATATATATATGTGTGTGTATTTAGGCAGCAATTTTTCTTGTATACAAATTTTATTAAATGTAGCAGACAAATTAAATCTAGTACGCTTTTTAATAAGATGGTCCTATTTTTGATTTTGGAGTCATAAATATCCTTCCTTCCTTCTTTCCATTGACTCTTGGAGACATATTGTTACAAACAGGGCCATAGCACATCACCCACACTGCTGTGGTTTTAGTAGTAAGTACATTTTTATGATGTTGAATTTGTTAGCAGCACACCTCCCAGATTTTAATTCAATTTCATTCTCCCAGATTTATTTTCTCTAGCTACAAGCTTAGTTTAGCTCAGTTGGTAGAACACTTACCTTGGAATCGCAAGGTTCTGGTTGATACCAGTCCTCGCCAACTCTGTGCATGAGTAGCACAGATTGGGTAATCTGATATTTGCAGTAAAATGGGGGAGATAACGGTAGGTGTGGTGCTCCACCTCAGAAAAAAAACAAAAAACATTTCCCTGGTCTAGCACTAATTAAAAGGGGATAGACTCCCTCATTTTCTGGCAGATATTGACAAAAGGCCACTCTACCAACTTTACAAGCCAAGAGAGCCCAGTCCTATTTGCTAACGGTAGGTGTGGCGTTCCACCTCAGCAAAAAAAAAAACATTTCCCTGGTCTAGCACTAATTAAAAGGGGATAGACTCCCTCATTTTCTGGCGATATTGACAAAAGGCCACTCTACCAACTTTGTGAGCCTAGTCTTATTTGCTCATTGTTCGGGGAGGAGGAGGAGGTAGATTCATACCTTTCCCCCAGAGCATCAGTACTATATAAACAGTCTCAGTATTTGAAGTATCAAGTCTATTCCTTTGATGACCATTATGACACCTACACTGGGCCAGTGCTAGGGGGGCTTATCCCCCTTCCCTGAATCTATTAATCAGAGCCTCCAAAATCTGAGATACAGGGCTCCCACTCTACTACATGTCAATTTTCATAACGTAGTTTCAAAAAAATATGTAAAATCTGTCCTTTCAGGTTTCAAAATGGCTTATCACCCCCCCCCCCTGGGTTAGGGGGTTCAGGGAGTACATATCAACCTTGTACCCCCCCACATGCACACATATCAATATTATTGATAAGTAAGGTGTAATCTGCTTCATTGCTAAAACTTGAGATCTAAAATCAATCGCTATAATCAAATATTGATTGACTGTTCTCCCTTCAGCTATGGGTAAATAGTTGGGAAGACTGGGCTCTAATTTTGTTATGGCAACTGGTCTAGGAGAAGGAAAACTCTGAATTTAACAGGTTTGAATTCTTTCACATTCATTAGATACACACATACAAATACTATATTCTTTCACTTTCCAAGTCTGTTTTACATACATATATATATATATATATAGAGAGAGAGAGAGAGAGAGATGAGATGTATTCCTAAACTTGGTAGTAAGGGATGATTCTATATGTGATTTCTAAGATACACTGTATTATTATTGTATGAACCAGTAAGTATAAATACAGTGAATCTTTAAATCACTAAAGAGAGCTCAATGTATAATAAACTTTTTAGATTATATACAGAGCTATATTTATCTTAGAAAGGAAGGAAAAACTCAACACCGTAATTCATGTAAATTTATTTCAATCAAAATTGGGGCCTTTATAAATCTAAGTTGATTTATATAGCTCCCCAAAATTTTGTCTCATCAGATGGATATATATTTATATATATATATAATATTCTTGCTGCTTTCACCATGAATATTCATTAACACTGTCAGACACCACCCACACAAATACCACAACATTTCTCCTATTCTTCAAACATTTTTGTTTCACTCTCTTTAACATAACATCTCACACACAATTTTGTCTCTCCCTCCTTTATCTAATACACACTTTCACATTTATCAAGTACTTTAAACTTATTGAATTTTATGCACACAAATTCTCTAAATCTCATCCTTTCTCTGAGAGACAGAGAGAGAGAGTGTTAGTGTTTTGCTGTTTCTTGCATCAATATATCTGTTTACAATTGTCAGATACACAAATACACAGACATTTCCCAAATTTCTAGAGACTTTCTTGTTAACATCTCTTCCATACACTTGTATGCACAGAATCTCGTTCTCTCTCTCTCTCTCTCTCTCTCTCTCTCTCTCTCTCTCTCTCTCTCTCTTTCTCTCTCTCTCTCTCTTTTTTTCTCTCTCTCTCTTTTCTTTCTCTCTTTCTCTCTCTCTCTCTGTTTTCTTTCTCTCTTCTCTCTCATTTTCTTTCTCTCTCTCTCTCTCTTTCATTTTCTTTCTCTCTTTCTCTCTCTCTCTCATTTTTTCTTCTTCTCTCATTTTTCTCTCTTCTCTCTCATTCTTTTTCTCTCTCTCTCATTTTCTTTTCTCTCTCTCTCCCTCATTTTCTTTCTCTCTCTCTCTCTCTTTCTTTTCTCTCTCTCTCATTTTCTTTCTCTCTTTTTCTTTCTCTTTCTCTCTCTCTCTCATTTTCTTTTCTCTTCTCTCTCTCTCTCATTTTCTTTCCTCTTTCCTCTCTCTCATTTTCTCTCTCTCTTTCTCTTTTCTCTTTCTCTCTCTCTTTCTCTCTTCTCATTTTCTTTCTCTTTCTTTTCTCTCTCTCTCTCATTTTCTTTCTCTCTCTTTCTCTCTCTCTCTCTTTCTCTCTTTCTCTCTCTCATTTTCTTTCTCTCTCTCTCTCATTTTTTTCTCTCTCTCTCTATTTTCTTTCTCTTTCTCTCTCTCTTCTCTCTTTTCTTTCTCTCTCTCTCTCTCTCTCTCTCTTTTCTTTCTCTCTTCTCTCTCATTTTCTTTCTCTTCTCTCTCTCTCATTTCTTTCTCTCTCTCTCTCTCTCTCATTTTCTTTCTCTCTCATCTCTCTCTCTCTTCTTTCTTCTCTCTTCTCATTTTCTTTCTCTCTCTCTCTTCTCTCTCTCTCATTTCTTTCTTTCTCTCTCTCTCTCTCATTTCTCTCTTCTCTCTCTCTCCTCTCTCTCTCTCTCTCATTTTCTTTCTCTCTCTCTCTCTCTCTCTCTCTCTTCATTTCTTTCCTCTTTCTCTCTTTCTCTCTCTCATTTTCTCTCTCTCTCTCATTTTCTTTCTCTCTCTCATTTTCTTTCTCTCTCTCTCTCATTTCTTTCTTCTCTCCTCTCATTTCTTCTCTCTCTCTCTCTCTTCTCTCTCTCTCTCTCATTTCTTTCTCTTCTCTTTCTCTCTCTCCTCTCTCATTTTTCTCTCTCTCTCTCTCTCTCTCTCTCTCTCATTCTCTCTCTCTCTCTCTCATTTTCTTTCTCTTCTCTCTCTCATTTCTTCTTTCTCTCTCTCTCTCTTTCTCTCTTTCTTCTCTTTTCTCTCTCTCTCTCTCATTTTCTTTCTCTCTCTCTCTCTCTCTCATTTTTTTCTCTTTCTCTCCTCTCTCTCATTTTTTCTCTCTCTCTCTCTTCTCTCTCTCTCTCCTCTTTTCCTCTCTCTCTCTCTCTCTCTCATTTTCTTTCTCTCTCTCTCTCTCTCTCTCTCTCTCCTCTCTCTTCTTTTCTTTCTCTCTTCTCTCTCTTCTTCATTTTCTTTCTCTCTCTCTCTCTTTCTCTCTCTCTCTCTTCCTCTCTCTCTCTCATCTCTCTCTCTCTTCTCTCTCTCTCTTCTCTCTCTCGTTCTCTTTTCTTTCTCCTCTCATCTCTCTCATTTCTTCTCTGTCTCTTTTGTTTTTCATTTTCTCCCTTTCTCTCTTTCTCATTCTGACAATTTATTAGATATTCACATACAAATCACTTATTGGTCCTATAACCTGGTTTTGGTCATGAGGGTGGAACACTACTTATATACTATGTATTAGGCAGGAATAACCTGGCAGAGCCCATCCTCTCCAGGTCTACAACTGGTTTGAATTCAGAGTTTTTCCTTCTCTAGACCCACTGTTGTACCAAGCTTAAGGAGCCCAACCGGCCCTACTATTTACCTATAACTGCAGGGAGAATAACTGGATTCATACCTTTCCAATGGATATTAGCACTAGGCAAAATTCAAACAGTTTCTTTCAGGATTTAACTCTGCTCCATTTCCTCAGATGATAACCATTACACAACAAGCACCTCCATATACAGATACAAACATTTCCCCAATTTCTTTTGACTTTTTTGTTTCACTCTCTTCCACACTGGCATATACACACACTATCTGGGTGGAGATGTGCTAACACTCTTGGGAAAGGTATGAATCAAACTATTCTCACCAGTCATGGGTAAATAGTAGGGTAGACTGTGCTCTTTAGTTAAGCAACCAGTCTAGGAGAAGGAAATCTCTGAATTCAAGCCTGTTAAAATTCTGTTTAAGAAATAGACATTGTGTCACATCCTACTTGTGCAAAGGGAGTGGTGTATATATATTATATATATATATATATATATTTGCTGAATTTTTTAAATATAAAAGTTTTTCATAAGCAACTATCCAGGTTTCAGGTTATTTCACCATCGTCAGGTTGCTCCTGGTGTTTCTTTGAAGAGATTTTGTGTTGTTATGTTATGGATTGCAATTACGTCGGTTGATTATTGCGGACGCTCCTTATGTATTTGATTATATTTTTGAATTTTATAAAATTCCTGTATTTTTTAAAAAATTCGTAAAGTTATCTCCCTTTAACCCTTTGAAAATTTGTTTTTAATTGTGCTTATTTTAATCAATTTCATATGTTAAAACTTTAATCAATTTCATATGTTTCAAATTTTCTGATGTTAAATCCTGCACATTTTTCAATTTAATTTTTTATCTATATATCTATATCTATCTATATCTATCTATCTATATATATATATATATATATTATATATATATATTTTTTCTCTCTCTCTCTCTCTCTCTCTCTCTCTCTCTCTCTATATATATATATTATATATATATTATATATATATATATATATAGGGGATTATAGGAAGAGATAAACTATCTTGCTCTCTCTCTTGCTCGCAAATACACTCTTTCACATTTATCAAATACAACAACATATGCACATAAATTCTTCAAATCTAATTCTTTCTCTTTCAAACTCTGTTTGGAGAGAGAGAGAGAGAAGAGAGAGAGAGAGTTGCTGTTTCCTTCATGAATATATATGTTTACAATTGTCAGAAACACAGAAATACACAAACATTTCTCAAATTTCTTCAGGGTTTCTTGTTTGACCTCTCCTCCACACACATATACACACACAGCCTCGTTCTTTTTCCTCTTCTTTTCTCCCTCTCTCTCTCTCTCCTCCTCCCCCTATTTCCCCCTCCTAAATATGCAACTCCACGTTCATCGGAAACTCAAAAGCAGCTGACTGCATTATACTTGCTAACTTGGTTTTTTTCTTGTATTTTATCTCTCACGTCAATACTTTGGCATATACACCACAAACAGATAAACACATATTTAAAAAGTCACACATACACACACACACACACATATACCCTTTCTCTCCTCCAGCCAGGCCCAACATACACCCCCTACCACCAGACTTCCAGCAGATAAATTAATTAAATTGTTTATTAGATTTTTCAGCAGGTCCGTCCACTATTAGTTAGCGCGATTTGTACCCAGTACAGTGTGTCATTACAGAAACACATTAAGCCAGGCAATGCCTGACACACGCCTGGCCCCTGGGTAGTGGGGGGGAGATAGAAAAGGTAAAGGGTTGGGGGTGACAACAAACGGAGATTGGAGATTTCTTTTGTTTCTTTGACAAACACAGAACTTTCGTGGCATTGGCGCCTCTGGCAACTCTTTAATTACATACGGAGGAATTTTAATATTAAGATGAGCCATTACCAATCAATGCCAATTGTTGGCTAATGCTCTGATGGGCGCAGGGGGTTTGAATTGTCTGTTTTTTTTTTTTGGGGGGGGTTCTTTTGTTTTTTGTTTTAGGGGGGGGACTAACAAAATAACTGAATTAACTTCTGGCATGTTCCCTTGGCCAGCACCTTACTCCTCATCCCTGTAGAAAGGAGAAATCAAGCACCTTCTCAAGCCACAAGTTTTCATAACTTTCATTTATAACAGAGCTGTCAAATTAAAAAAGTAAATTATGTACAATAATTGTGGTTTGAATAGTTTTAATTCTTTCAGATTCTTCCAAGGACTCTTTATATATATATATATATATATATATATATATATATATATGTATATATATGAGAAGTTAACAAACAAACAATGTGTTTTGATATGGCTTTTTTAGCCGACAATTTTGGGGAGAATATGTGCTTAATTGAAGTTGTACCTAATTTTGAAAATTAATTAATTAATAATTAATGAATTAGGCGGGCATACCTATTCAAATGTAAGGCTAAACAAATCGAGAAAAATCAATCTGTGTATGTACATTTCGGCCTATTAGGCCTCATCGGTCTTCCTGTCTATAGCTCTGCTGATTAGGCCTAATAGGCTGAAATGTACATACAGAGATTGATTTTTCTCGATTTGTTTAGCCTTACATTTGAATAATTCATTAATTATTAATTAATTAATTTTCAAAATTAGGTACGACTTCAATTAAGCACATATTCTCCCAATATATATATATATATATATATATATATATATATATATATATGTGTATATAATGTGTTATATATATATATATATGTGTATATATATATATATATATATATATATATATATATATATAGGATGTCCAGAATTATCATCATTTATATATTTGTGATTGTTTCTATGATTGGTATTTATATACACTCACTTTTATGTTCCACAGATTTTTCAGCTCTCTGGCAAGGTCTAGGTATTGTCTAATGCTCTACATCTGATAGGCGGGAGGGTGAATTGTCTGTGGGTTTTTTTGTTTTTGTTTGTGTTTTAGTGTAACAATATGAATGAATTAACTTCTGGCATGTTCCTTGGCCAGCACCTTACTCCTCATCCCCATAGAAAGAAGAAGTCGAGTACGCTCTCAAGCCACAAGTTTTCATTTTTAACATAGCTATCAAATTAATAAAAATAATTTATATACAATAATAACACTTAAAATCTTAGAGCATTTGCAAGATAAATTGTGGTTTGAATAATTTTGATTCTTCCAGATTGTTCCAAGGGATCCAACTATGATTGGTCTCAGTTAGTAGAGTGTCTAACTAAAAACCATAAGGTTCCTGGTTCGGTACTGGGACTCACTAACAGCATATGAGTAGCACAGGGATCTGTGTGGTAAAGTGAGGAGCTGATGTTAAGTATGGTGCTCCACCTCAGACAGCAAAACAATCTCCTTGGTCTAGTGCTAGTGAAAACGGTATAGAGTCCCTTGCTGTCTGGCTGATACCGACTTTAGGCCACCCCGACGACTTTACTTACTTACATGTTCCACAGCTTTTTCAGCTCTCTGGCAAGGTCCAGGTATTTGCCCAGCTTTTTGCCTTCTTTCACTTTCACTCTGTTGGCACAGAAAAATCCACTATGATAGGTTCTTTTTTCTTTGTTAATTGATAAAAATAAATTGTGTACAATAATAACTTAAAATCTCAAAGCATTTGCAGGACAAATTGTAGTTTAGAGGGTTTCAATTCTTGTTCTAATCTTCAGTTCATCGACTCTCTTTACAAAATTCATGGGAATTGTTCTAATAGCCCCCAACTACTATTAGTGTTACTGTCACTTTAATGTTCAACAGCTTTTTCAGCTCTCTAGCAAGGTTCAGGTATTTGCTTTCTTTCACCTTCACAGCAAAATCCATTATGTGACAGGATCTTTTTTTCTTAACTAAAACTCGGTCTGATGTTCTAGTATGGATTGAATGTATCTGTTTGTATCTCAAAGTCCCAAAGAATTTTATACATCTTTTTTTTTTTTCAAGACAAATTTTGGTTTGTGAATATAACATTTGTTAGTATGGTATAATTTCAGTTGCACATTCCCAGTGGATCACCTTACCCACCCAGTTATGCATGTTTTTGTATTCCTTTTGTGCTAGTTTGCTGCATTCACTTACTATGTGATTGTTTCATCTCTATTATCATATAGTATACATTCTGATAGGGATGGTGAGATAATTAAGGGAATTTTTGCTGTCTATACACATCCATATGAATTTATTATGTTTCTATATCTGTCTGAAGTTATTGTGCAGATTATACAAAAAAAAATAATGGGTACCAATAATGCCCGGAATTTAATGGGTACCAATAACAGTGCCCGGAATTTAATGGGTACCAATAACGGTACCCGGAATTTAATGGGTACCAATAATGGTGCCCAGAATTTAATGGGTACCAATAATGGTGCCCTGAATTTAATGGGTACCAATAATGGTGCCTACCATAATGGTGCCTGGAATTTAATGGGTACCAATAATGGTGCCCATAATTTAATGGGTACCTATAATGGTGCCCGAAATTTAATGGGTGCCAATAATGGTGACGGGAATTATATATTCCCTTGTTTCCATAACAAGACAAAATCTTTGTTGAATCAAAGAATTTTATTACGTTATTCAGTGGTTTTCTTTCAAGAATTCCTAACTTCTTCACCGAATTCTTGGACAATCTTCATCTTTTTGTACTTTTTTTGTTTTCCATCAACGAGCCAAAATATTGTGAAAAAACAATAACACAACAGACATGAAACAAGTCCAAAAAATTCTCTGAATATTCACAACAACTCATTACAAAATATCAGACAAAAATTTCTTTCTAAGTTCTCAAAAGGCTATTATCTGAATCGAGATCACCCGGTGCTAATATAACAATGCAAGAAGAATCAGACAACTTTCTAGAACAATAAATTCTTACTTTCTTTTTTAGATGAAAATGATTTTAGATGAACAATGACACTTTTGGTTTTTGCAGGAATTCTTTCATAACAGAGATTAGTCACAGATTTTGGTAAGGAATGGTCAAGTCAAAAGTTTCTGTCAGTTTTTAATTTTTTCAATTGTGAACTTTTTTCTTTATTTAAGATCTTTTTAAATTAGACTATATATATAATAAGGGGCCGGTTAGCTCGGTCGAATTGAAAAGTAAGGAGTAGAACGACAAGACTTATAAACCGTTTGGATAAGTTTTAATATCAAAACAATTACACTAGTTATAACAGTTCCACAAAATGCCCATTTTCTAAATATATATATATATAGGGTCAGGTTAGCTCAGTTGGTAGAGCATTGGGCTAGAAACCACGAGGTTCCTAGATCGATACCGGTCCTCGCGTAGCACAGGGATCTGTGAGGTAAAGTAAGGAACTGATGGTAGGTGTGGCGCTCCACCTCAGATGCTAAAAAACAATTTCCTTGGTCTAGCGCTATTGAAAAGGGGATAGACTCCCTCGCTGACTGGCTGATACCGACTTTAGGCCGCCCCGTTGACTTTACTTACTTTTACTTATATATATAATGTTTACCAACCTCTTTGCACAAGCAGAATGCGACACAAGATCAATTTCTTAAGCGGAGTTTAACAAGTTTGAATTCAGGGTTTTCCTTCTCCTAGACTGGTTACCTTGCCATGGTTAAAGAGCCCAGTCTGCCTTGCTATTTTCCCATATCTGGAGGGAGAACTGGATTCATACCTTTCCCAAGGGTATTAGCGTCATGTGAAATGCAAACAGTTTTGTCCAGGAATTGAACTTGGGTTGACGAGTCTATTTCTTACAACTCTAACCATTACACCATGGGTGCCCCTCTTCAGACTTTTTATATGAGTCTCATTAAGTGTTATGGCTGAATTAATCCATTTACAACATTGAAAATCCACAAACTAGCATGTACCAAAATATTGCAAAATTTTTGACTCAGCCTAGTAATTTATCCGAATTCTTCCTGATCTTTTGAAACAAGTGTATTGAAAGAAATCATTAGGCATTTCAAAGAAAGGAGTTTTAGAGGTACCTTAACCAATGGAAAGCTCATTGGAGTAAGTGTGTAAAATTTTAAGAGGACTGTTTTGAAGAAGGGACACTCAGTTGGAATCGCAAGGTTCTTAGTTTGAAACCAGTCCCCACCAAATCAATGTAGGAGTAGCACAGATTGGTAATCTGATCTGTGTGGTAAAGTGAGGAGCTGACGGCAGGTGTGGCACTCCACCTCAGTAATAAAAACAATATCCCTGGCCTAGCACTAGCAAAAAGGGGATAGACTCCCTTGCTACCCGGCTGATACCAACAATAGGCCACTCCGCGAACTTCACTGTTATTTTGAAGAAAATCAATTTTTTTGTTTCTGTCTTGCTAAACACAGCTTGAGTCTCAATACTTTTTGAATACACCTCATAAATGGACAGATTTCCCCTGTGTGTGTGTGTGTGTTGTGTGTGTGTGTTATAATATTTAAATGCTGGAATGTCAGGCCAAGGGCTAATCAAGCCTAGCCCATCAGTAATTTGAGGGTCGTCATCTTTAGATTTCAAATCCACAAGACATAATCGGACATTAACCTGGCTAAAGGGGGCATTGCTGGTTGACTTGACTGGAACAATCTTCTCAGCTTGTCACCATTATATAATGTGGACCCAAATGACCCCTACCCACCCCCACTTACTCTACCCCTCCCCTCTTTATCCCCTTCCCCCGAATCTTGAGTCACTGGAGAGTGACCACATAACTGGCAGAGAATTCCATAGCTCAACCCTCTTAAAATCCATTTGGTCAGCTACTTGATCCTTCACTCACTCACTCACTCTCTCTCTCTCTCTCTCTCTCTGACCAGTTCCAAGAAAGCAACATGGGTACAGCTCAGCTCCCCACATATCAAAGAAATGTTGATTTAGGGATTGTCGAATGGGGCTTGTTATTTGAGTAGATAATCAAAACAGAACAACTTAACTTGCATAGATTCACAAACTTGATTTAACCTGGCCTTCAATTTCCACCAACAAAGTCATCATCATCATCATCATCATGCACAGATCCCCTTGACACTCTCTCACCATCCACCCCTATTGTCATGGAGTGGTTGTACTTGTTAAGGTATCTATGAGTTAAATAGAAAAAAAGACGAGTTTAAAAAAATTGAGTTTAAAAAGAAAAAGCTTTGGGTAATCCTTAACTTTTTCCTCGTAAATTCCTACCATAAAAATAAACTGAACCCTCATTTTATATCCGTGTTTTTGCAATAAATGTTTTATTTTTCTTGCACCCGTTATTTTACAATACAAAATATATTTTCTTTATTCTTTATTCTTTAACAAATAAAGAAAATATATTTAGTATTGTAAAATAACGGGTGCAAGAAAAATAAAACATTTATTGCAAAAATACGGACATAAATGAGGGTTCAGTTTATTTTATGGTAGGAATTTATGAGGAAAAAGTTAAGGATTACCAAGCTTTGAATACCTATCAAGAATGAATGAAACAGAATGTCTTTGGCATTAAGTAACCAGTGATACTGATAGCTTTTTAATTTAATGCATACTGGGATGCACATATTTGTTTTGAATGAATCCCTGGGAAAATTTATAGGCCCCAACTAATGCCGTCTAACTCCTACCTTGTAACCTATCCTGTGTAATTCATTTCTAAGAAACTATTGAAATATATTTACAGTTAGCTTGAAATGGTGGGGGAAGAAAAAAGAAAAATAGTGGGATGCATGGATACTATTTTACTGCATCCTTTTAGATTTTTGTGTGTCAGTGATGTAGGATGCGTACATATCAGCATCTCTGCTGAATAACCCAGCAAGGGTTGACATGCCGTAAAAGCCAACCAAACAACCAACTACCTATCAGTCATTGCTCTTGGCAGGTCCTCTAGAAAAGTGGTTTTCAACCGTTTTTTTTTTTACCTATGGATCTCTTTGATTCCTATTTTACACTGGTGGATTCCCATCCCCCTAGCCATTTGATGTTTAAAAATCCAATTATATTTTTATGATTAGATATGTTTTGCTTTCCTAGATCTCCCAAAAGGTTATATCATCTTTGGTTTAAGGAAGCGCGTGGTACGATGGTTAAAGTCATAGGAAATGGACTCGTCGCCCCGAGTTCAAATCCTGGATGTGATAATTGCATTTCACTTAGTGCTAATACCCTTGGGAAAGGTATGAATCCTACTCTCCCTCCAGCTATGGATAAATAATAGGGCAGTGTGGGCTCTTTAACCTTGGTTAGGCAACCAGTCTAGGAGAAGGAAATCTCTGAATTCAAACCTGTTAAACTCCGCTTAAGAAATTGACCTTGTGTCACATCCTGCTCGTGCGGAGGGGTTGGTAAATATATATATCGTCCCTGGTTGAGAACCACTGTTTTTGTTTGTTTTTTAATTCAGCCAATGATAAACATATTGTCTTATAATATTAAGTATTTGTTATTTTTTTTTGGGGGGGGGTATGGAAACAATGCTAGTATATATGAATTTATCTATTCTAATTGAAGAATCTGATCGAAAGGTGTTTTTTTTTTTTTTTTTTTCTTTTTTTTTTCTTTTTTTTCTGATTCGGTCAATGATAAACATATTGTCTTATGATATTAAGAGTGTTTTTTTGGGGGTTGGGGGTTTGGTGTTCTATGGAAACTATGCTAATATATATAAATATTTTTTTTTCTTTTCTGTCAATAATAAACTATTGTCTTATAATATTAAGCATCTTTTTATTGGGGGGGGTGTCTATGGAAACTATACTAGCATATATAAATTTATCTATTTTAATTAAATAATCTGAAAGTTTTTTGTTTTTTTAAATTGGTCACTAATAGATATATTGTATTATAATACTAAGCATTTTTTTTATTAGGTGGGGGTGGGTCTATGGAAACTATGCTAGTATATATAAATTTATCTATTTTAGTTGAAGAATCTGTTCGAAAGGCTTTTTTTTTTTCCTTATTCAGTCAAGAATAAACATATTGTCTTATGATATTTAGAGTGATTTTTTTTGTGGGGGAGGGAGGGGGGTCTATGGAAACTATGCTAATATATATAAGTTTATCTATTCTAATTGAAGAATCTGTTCAAATGTTTTTTTTGTTTGTTTTTTTTTTTGTTTTCTAATTCAGTCAACGATAAACATATTGTCTTATAATATTAAGAGTTTGTTTGTTTTTTTTGGTTTTTTTTTTTCCTTGTCCATCTTTTGTCAATCTATTCACAATAATCACTTCTTCTAGAAATAAACCAGAAATCTCTTCTGATTCTTCGCATGCACTCATTGAAATTCTTCATTTTTCTTCCGTATCCCTAAACAATGACTTTGTCCAGGTTCTCGGAACTCTTTTCTTTGTCTCCCTCAACAACACTTTCTTTTACGTCGTTCAATTGTCTTTTTCTACTTCAAATGCTATGATATCACAATCAATGGTTTTCCCCTAGTCTTTAGTTATCTAAACTTAATTTTCAATCAGCCTTTATTTCCAGGAATAGTTTGGTGCCATTTATAGCAGAACACTTTCTTTGTTTTGTTACTTGTGGCCATTGTTCTTTGAGAAAAGTAAGTAAAGGCGGTCTTTGGAAAATTCCAGTTATAGCATTCCATAATTTATCATCAAAGAAAAACCAGGAAAAAAAAAAATATGGGAGCTTCTTTTTGATCTTGGAGAAATCAAATTATAAATCATTATTGAATTATATCAGCCAGTTCGAGATATACAGAAAGAGTAACAAAATTGATACACTAAACATGTAATAATTATTATTTTTAATTTTTACTAGTATTTTCTTATAACGTGATTTAGATTTCTGCAATGCTGCTTGCTGTTGTAGCTAAGATGATAAAGCAGCTGGGATGGATTATCAGGCTTCCTCAAGACGAAAGGCAATATGAGTTTAAGTCTTACAAAGATGCACTAAATATGTTATAATATTATTTTTAATTTTGATTTTTGATCATTGATGTTTTTGATCTAATTATATATATATATATATATATATATATATATATATTATATATATATATATATGAGGTTAAGTCAACCAAAAAATGTGTTTATTTTTATATGGCTTTAAGCCGACAAATTTTTGGAGGATATATGCTTAATTGAAATCATACCTAATTTTGAAAATTAATTAGTTAATAATTAATGAATTTAGGCGGGCATATATGTTCAAATGTAAGGCTAAACAAATCGAGAAAATGTAAATCCCTGAATGTATATTTCGACCTATTAGGTCTCATCAGCAATGTCTATAGTCTCCCATGTCTATAACCTTGCTGATTAGATCTAATAAGTTGAAATGTACATTCAGGGATTTACATTTTCTCGGTTTGTTTAGCCTTACATTTGAACATATTCAATTCATTAATTATTAACTAATTAATTTTCAAAATTAGGTATGATTTCAATTAAGCACATATCCTCAAAAAAAATTATATATATATATGTATATTGTTTTTTTAATTATTTTTAAACTCAACTGGTGTGAAAAAAACCAGATAACTCAGTTTGAAAATAAAGAAATTTACAAATTGATAACTGGGAAAAAAATTTAAAAAAAAAGAAAAAGACCAACGCACCTGTACTTTTTGAAAATAATCATCTGTATTAATATAACAGCCAAAAGAAAAAAACACTGAAGGCGTGTTGTAAGTTATATATGTAGAAAGTGCTCAATATGCTAAGTAGTGAAATCTAGGTAGATAGTGTCGCATAACGAAAGTTCATTCGGGTCTCAAACCCGGCCAGGGGTAGCTGTTAAGGTATAACCACACTGATGAAAGGTGAAACCTCGAAACCCGTGTCTGTGGATTACTTATTATATATATATATATATATATATAATGATTTTATTTAATTTTATTTTCTCATTAAATTATATGCAGTTGTCAAAAAATACCTTGACAAAGGATGGATGTCACCTGAAATATTGGAAAAATAAATCAAACCAAGGGCAAAACAACTACTATATATTAGACCTTTGTTTTTTGTTCATTTTTATATATTTCCTATTCTTCCTGATATCACAGAAAACATTCACAAAAACAAAATTGATGCCCAACTAAATTTTCATATATATATATATATTATATATATATATATATATATATATTATTTACAGCTAGTGTAATGGTTAGAATCCTCGCCTGTCAGCCTGGCAGTCAAGGGTTCGAATCACACACAGAGCAGTTTGCCTGTCTATAACTCTGCTGATGAGGCATAATAGGCCGAAATGTACATACAGAGATTGACTTTTTCTCGATTTGTTTAACTTACATTTGAACAGGTATGCCTGCCTAATTCATTAATTATCAATTAATTAATTTTCAAAATTAGGTATGACTTCAATTAAGCACATATTCTCCCAAAAATTGTCAGCTAAGGCCATATCAAACACATTGTTTGTTTGTTTACTTCTCATATATATATATATATATATATATATATATATATATACTGTTGTTGAAAATTTTGGGGTGCAAAAGGGAGAGGGAATGGATTTCTTACAAGTGTCTGAGAAAAGAAAGAAAGATAAGGACATATTGATCGATTATTTTGTTAATTGGAAAATACCTTAAACTGAGCTTCTTGCTGACAATGGTCTGGTTTCCCTTAAGTCTTTCTCAGCAGACGGCAAATAAGGCTAAAAAAGCAGCCGGGTCTTTGGTTTCAAGTTTTATCAATTTAAGAAGTGATAATCTAATTCGTGACAATGCAAATTGATGACACCAGGAATAAACCACGTAACAAGACAAAGAAAAAAAGACAGTGAAAAATTACAAATAAAATACCGCATGATGGAAAAGGGGAAGATAATAAAATGTACAAAGAAATTGAAATGTAAAAAAAAAAAGAATGAAATAAAAATTAGAATGAAAAAGAAAGAAAATGACCATTTTATAAAAGAATGAAAAATAAATTAAAGGGTCTTTGACTAAAAAGAAAATAAGAAATTCTAGATGGATAAAGAAGGAAAAAGGGAATTTGTTTTTACAAATACAAAAAAAGGCGGGGGGGGGGGCAAGGGTGTGTGAATCAAAGGATGAAAAAAAAAAGAAATTGATAAAAAAAAAAGAAAGAAAATTGTCTTTAAAAAAAGGTAAAAAAGAATAAAGGATATGTGAAATGAAAGAAGGAAATTGAAAATGAATGAAAAAACAAAACAAAATGGACTTAAAAAAGAAAAAAAAGAATGTGTGAAGTGTAAGAAGGAAACTAAAAATGAATGAAAAAAGAACATCATCTTTAAATAAAAGTCAAAAGAAAACAAATGTTATGTGAAGGGAAAGAAGGAAATTGAAAATGAATGAAAAATGAAGAAAATTGCCTAAAAAAGTAAAAAAAAACAAACAAAACAATGAAGGATATTTGAACTGATAGAAGGAAACTAAATCTGAATGAATGAATGAAAAAAAAAAAGAAGATAACTGCCTTTTAGAAAATTAGAAGAAAAAAGACATCAAATTTGGTGTGAACTGAATGATAAAAATAGAACAAAACTAAAGATAGAATGAAAAAGAAAAAAAAAGAAGAAAGAAAATTGCCTCCACAAAAAAGCCAGAAAAGCAGAAAGTGTACGAATTGAAAGATTTAAAGGAGACTAAAAAGGAAGGAAGGAAGAAGGAAAATTGATTTTTTAAAGAAAGAAGAAAAATGAAAGATAAAGTTTAAAGTAAATATTAAAATGAAAGAAAACTAGTTTTGTAAAAGAAGTAAAAAAAGAAAGCAAAGTGTGTCTGACTAAAAATGAATGAAAAAAAATGAAAGATTTTTTATAGAAATAAAAATAAAGTAAAAGAATATGAACTGAAAAAAAGTGTGTGAAAAAAAAGGAAGGAAACTAAAAAGAATCAAAAAATTGAAGATTGTTTTTATAAAAAGAAAAAGAAAGCAAAATGTGTGAATAAGAATAAGAAGGAAACCAAAAAAAGAATGAAAAACAAAGGATTGTTTTTATAAGAAAAAAGGGAAGTGAATTGTGTGAATAAAAAGAAGGAAACTAAAAAAGGAATGAAAAACGAAGGATTGTTTTTAGGAAAAAAGGGAAGCAAATTGTGTGAATAAAAAGAAGGAAACTAAAAAAAGAATGAAAAACGAAGGACTATTTTTATAAGGAAAAAAGGGAAGCAAATTGTATGAATAAAAAGAAGGAAACTAAAAATGAATGAAAAAAATGAAAGACTTTTTATAAAAAAAAAAGGGAAGCAAAATATGTGAATAAAAATAAGAAGAAAACTAAAAATGAATGACAATTGGAAGATTAGTTTTATAAGAAGAAAAAGAAAGTAAAAAATTAAAGATTGTTTTTGTAAGGAAAAAAAAAACTAAGAAAATGTGTGAATAAAAATAAGAAGGAAACTAAAAAGAAATATTGAAAAGTAAAAAAACAAAATGGAATCTGGGGAACATTGTTGTATTGACTGAGATGACCTGAATAAGCACCTCATTTTTTAACCATTTTAGATTTTTGTCTTTATTGAATTGTTTTTTGGTTTATCATCTACCAAATTCTCTGAGGGGAATGGAAGCACTGGCTTGTATACAGAATCTTGTATTCAAGGGACAACCCTTTACATTCTAATATTAACTCGAAAACCATGCATGCATTTAATTAAATGACATTCTTTCATTACTTTTATTTTCTTTTTTCGTTACTTATGAAACATTTTTGTAGTTTCACACTTCTTTATGAAGTAAAGAGTTGGTGTTTAGAAAATGTTGATGCCAAATAACCAACTTGGCTTAGAATACATTGACTATCCCCTGTAGAGGGCTGGGTTAGCTCAGTCGGTAGAGCGTTTGGCTAGAAACCACAAGGTTCCTAGTTCGATACCAGCTCTCGCCAACTCAGCGTATGAGTAGCACAGGGATCTGTGCGGTGAAGAATAATTAAAGTTCAATTACCGTCGAACTGGGAAGACAAGGCAGCAAACGGTTGTAACTCAATACAATCCCGAAAGCCACAAAGTCCACTGCAAAATGACAGAGTATATATAAGACTCCACAATGTCATTCAAATCAAGCAGTCAATCAGAACTCAAGGAATGGAATCACCCAAATCACCCAGATTCATGGATGGATCATTCTTGAGTCCTATTTATACCAACTGTCTTGGACACTGCTTGAGTTGCACTTAGATGCTGTTATTCAAACCAACAGTAGGCTAACTGACCTCAATATGTGGTAAAGTAAGGAGCTAATGTTAGGTGTAGCGTTCCACCTCAGACACAAAAACAATCTCCTTGGTCTAGCGCTAGTGAAAAGGGGATAGACTACCTTGCTTATTGGCTAATACCGACTTTAGGCCACCCTGACGATTTATCCCCTGTAGAGGACCAAGACAAGAAATCTTAAGATGAGGACAATATACCAAAATGTGTAAATAAAGTTGTATTGTTTTATATCTAAGTAGGTATAAATCAGTTATTGGTTGGTTGGTTGGTTTTACAGAAAGGCAACATTTGGATTATTTAATAAAGCAATATTTTTATAAAAGGGGGGAAAATATATGGGGCGAAATAGACCTTTGAATCAACAAGCTCTCGCCGAGGGGGAACCAAAAACAAGTGAGTTCTCCGTCTTCTCACAAGCCAGACCCTCTGTTGGTCAATACATTCTTCGTCTATCAGCTGGAAATTCCGTCGTAGTCGAAATAATCTTTAGCAGTTCAAAATCACATTTCCTATTTAGTTTTGTTTCTGTTCGACTAAAATCCATTTCTTTATTGAAAAGCACTTTGTCGTTGACTGCTGTTGCTGACCACTGACTGCCCAGTGCTCGACTCACTTGTTATCTTATGGGCATATTAACCAAACATCTGGGCACATTAGTCGAACCTCGCGTCCGTCCAGTGCCCAAAACGCATTTGTTTTTGCATGCGGGAGGATGCGAGTTCGATCCCAGCAGGCAAGACAATGTCTTGCTCTTTTTCCTTTCTCGTTCTCTGTCACAATTTTGTTTGTCAGAATTTTGCAGGTAATATGATTGATACAAGGGAAATGTATTGTTTCTATATCATTTCAAAATAGCAAATATATGCACCAACCAACCAACCAACCAACCAAACTGCATTTGATGGTGAGGCTCCAATTTCAGAGATTTGGGGAGTGTAGAGCACTGCTTCGTTGCCATTACTCTCAGGTTCACTCTGCCCTGGAGTAGTAGTACCTGTTAGAGTACCCTCTATAAGTGTTTGAATATATAGATATAACTTTATACAATATAAGAATGTAAGGAACTAAACACTAACACTATTTTCTTTGTCTTTTTCTGTACAAAAATTTCCCAAATTCTTTTCTCTAGTAATATTTAATAACATATAACTGAGTGCAAATTATTTGTATTAGATGAGAATACTTGATACCATGTAACTGAGTGCAAATTATTTGTATTAGATGAAAATACTTGATACCATGTAACTGAGTGCAAATTATTTGTATTAGATGAGAATACTTGATACCATGTAACTGAGTGCAAATTATTTGTATTAGGAATAAAAGGATTTTTTTTGTAGATGAGATATTACTACCTGGGTATGTGAAGTGGTTTACTAATTTCAAGGGCTTACTCTAAAGTGTGGAGATATCTCCATCTTGTTTGTAACACAAAAAAACCCTTCTCAGATAGTTGAATTTTTGAGCAGTACTTTTCATCAAAAGTCGACTTTGTATTTAAAAAAACTAACACTATTTTCCCCGTGATCTTTTTCTGTATAAAAATTTTGCAAATTCTTTTCTCCGGAAATATTTAATCATTTCTGGTTTACACCAGAAAATGTGTAGGTGTGGATCAAAATTAATCTTAGATGATTAGTGTTAGATAAGAATACTTGAAACCATATAACTGTGTGCAAATCATTTGTATTAAGAATAACAGGAATTTTTTTGTGTATCATAGTGAAATGTTGTGATAAGTAAAACAATGAATTGAAGATGACAATCTGAAAAAGACATTGAATTATAACAATTCCTTAGAATCTTAAAAAGTCAAATAAAAGATTCCATTCTGCTTTACAGTTATTTTAGGGAGTCTTTCTAGATGTCTTAAATTAATCTGTTATATAAACTTATTTGTTTTATTTGAATTTTTCTGACAGTTGTCTGTATAGTTATATACACAATGTTTCAGACGATGTGCCCTCCAACCTTCTTCAGTTGTTTCTTGTTGAACTCTGGAACCTTCTCTTAACAATAAAGATATTATTTGGATTTTTCTAACAGTTGTCTGTATAGTTATATACACAATGTTTCAGACGATGTGCCCTCCAACCTTCTTCAGTTGTTTCTTGTTGAACTCTGGAACCTTCTCTTAACAATAAAGATATTATTTGGATTTTTCTAACAGTTGTCTGTATAGTTATATACAATGTTTCAGACGATGTGCCCTCCAACCTTCTTCAGTTGTTTCTTGTTGAACTCTGGAACCTCTTAACAATAAAGATATTATTTGGATTTTTCTAACAGTTGTCTGTATAGTTATATACACAATGTTTCATGTGGTTAAGATATTATTTGGTTGTCTGTATAGTTATATACACAATGTTTCAGACGATGTGCCTCCGACCTTCTTCAGTTGTTTCTTGTTGAACTCTGGAACATTCTCTTAACAATAAAGATATTATTTGGATTTTTCTGGCAGTTGTCTGTATAGTTATATCCACATGTTTTGTGAAGATGTTTTTGTGGGAGAAGCTAGCTTGTAATAGACCTAGCTGGAGAGCCACTATCTACCTGTCTGTGGAAGAATTTGAGTCCAACAGAATCAAACACCAAAAACTGAAACGGTCAATTAGAAAGGGTAATTTTCAACCAAGCAAAATTCAAAGTGGAGAAGTTCCAACATGTGGTTTATGTGGAAGAGTATGTCTCTCAGGGCTGGCCTGGTGAGTCATCTGAGAAAACACAGGAATAGAGAGTCAAATACAACTGGCATATAATATGATGATTGAAAAAAAAAAAAAAAAAAAAAAAAGGGAAAAAGCAGGAAATGGTCTTACTCGAATCACGAGTTGATAGCCATCACAATGTTTTGGGACAATGTGCCCTCTGGTCTTCTTCAGGTGTTTCTTGTCAAGCTCAGGAATCTTCTCTTAATAGTAAAGATAAGGACAACAGTCTGAAAAATCTAAATAATACAAGTTATCAAGCTTTATTTTAAAAATTCAGACAAATGATAAACTTATTTTTCTGAATTTTTGGAGTTTAACAGGTTTTAATTAATTTATCAATTTAATCTAATTCTCTTACACTGATTGTCTAACCAAGGTTCAAGAATCCAATCTGTCCTACTATTTACCCGTAGTTGGAGGGAGAATAGTTGGATGCATACCTTTCCCAAGGGTATTAGCACTATGCAAAATGCAAATAGTCTGATCCAGGATTTCATACTGTTACATAATAATTGGATCCTAATACATTTTTAAGGTAGTGTAGAAATCATTATGGCGATTAGTACAGCTGATGGCCTTGAGAGTGAGTGACAATGCTTGACCTCACTCTGACCTTGCCTTGCGGGATAGACCGTGAGAAACGGAACCCCGATAGAAAGCCCCCTTCCGGTTTAAGGAGTAAGCAACTCAGTTAGTCAGTTAGAACTTAGAAGCCGAGCTAGCAAGATGTAAGGATCCGCGCGCATTGTCTGGTCTGGGGATTTATGAATAAAGTAACATCAACATAAATCGAAGTCTTGTGTTTATTACTAAAAACTAACAATGACACAAGGCTTCTGATAACAAGAAACCCCAACCGAAACCAGACCCGAAATCCCCATACAAGAAAGACCAGACCAGACCAAGATAGATGATAGACGACCAGAGTAAGAAGTAAGAAAGGTATATACATTATATGCTGATTTGGCTTAGTGAAAAGACCAGTATATAACAATACTATATGCCTTCAAATCCCAAAGAATTTTATTTTGAACTTGGTTCACTGAGTCCATTTTTTTATGATGATCATCTCACAGTCCAGTGTGGTTTGTCACCTTCATGCCCTCGGCTAAAGTATCCAGAGCTGCTGAATTGTGCGTCATGATCTGTTACCACTGGGATTTCCTGTGCCCAGAATTATATTGCCTTGATGAAATATTGCAGATATTTTCTGAAGGTAAAAAAAAACAAAAAAAAAAAACTACCATGACGTTGTGATAATTTGTTGCCCTTGTAAGATAGGCATCTTCATCCTAAGTTCTTTTTCTTCACATCCAGTCTTTTATTTCTGTCAACCATCCATCACACGTGCTACATCGAGGAATATCATGGAGAATAATTCCTCTTGGTTGTCAGAAGTCTTTCATGGAGTTAAAGTTTGCGATACTGAAACATGTCAGTTATATTCGTGGGAAGTAGTAAACAAGAAAATATGGCAAGAAGGTTCCCGAGTCCAGCAAGAAAGACCTGAAAAAGGCCGGAGGGCACATCGGCAAAATGTTGTACAGATAACAATGAAGATAAGGACAATAGTCCGAATAATCCAAATAATACTAATTATCAAGCCTCATCGCAAAAATTCAAAGAAAAATTCAGAGAAAAAGAAAATAAAGCTGCCGATATTTTAAATGATTAACTGATGATTGACTGATTTTAACGGTATGTCAACCAATCTAGGGTTATTTTATGTGTTGAGGTTAGGAAATAGTGCTCATTGTACATTAATTTTTACATTTTTATGTCATTACTTCTTAATTGCAAAGTTCCGGGTTTGGTACCAGTCCTCGTCAACTCAGTACATGAGTAGCACAGATTGGTTTATCTGATCTGTGTGGTAAAGTGGGAGCTGACAGTAGGTGTGGCGCTTCACCTCAGCACCCCCCAAAAAGGAACATCTCCCTGGTTTAGTGCTAGCAAAAAGGGGATAGACTCCCTTGCTGTCCAGCTGATACTGACAATAGTCTAGTCTGTCAACGATACTTTTTCTTTTATACCAAAATATTACAGAACTTCTGACTGACCATGGTACGAAGGGATCGATGAGCATTCAATAAAGTTTGTTTAACCCTTCCCAGCAAACCAGAAAAAGAACCAGTGGACATTTATTTTGAATGATTCAAAGCTTCGGATTGGGTTGGGTGGGGTCGGGTGGTGTGGGGTGGTGTAGAAGAATGGTAAATGAATGTGATCATGAGCCTGCCAACATTTCTATGCAGAAGATAAAAAACTTGTTTGTTTTTTCATTTCTTCTTCTTCTCCTCCTTATCCTTCTCTCCTTCTTCTCCTCCTCCTTCTCCTCCTTCCTTCTTCCCCCTCCTCCTTCTTTTCCTTCTCCTGTTTGAAGACTCGCTGCTTAAATCATACTGGAGACAGCTGTCTCTTGGTAGATGTCCAAATAAAAAAAAACAAACGCACACACTCGGTGAATTATTTATAAATTCAGACAAGTTATAAAGAATAAAATAGCTGATAAAGGTTTTTATTTCATAATATGTATAAAAAATATGACAAAGTTGTCTCCAAGAGAAGATATGGGACTCGAGTCTACCAATTGTTACTTTTTAATGGTCGTGTAATACCAAAGATGATGGGGTTTTTTTTTTTTTTGGTTTCTTTAATTTTTTTATTTTATAAATACACATCATTATTCGTTAATCAAATAGATTTTTCAAACAAATAGAAAAATGTAAATTTATAATTATAATTTAAATATGAAATTAAAAACAGATCATGAATTTTAAATTACATTTTATATATATAATATATATATATATATATATATATATATATAATTAAATTACATCACAGAAATAACTCAAAATTTTATTTAACTTCTTTTTTTCTTTTCAGGTATAGAAATGGCATTTACTGGCGGGGGGGGGAGTATCTAAACATTCAACATAGACGTTTGAGTTGTTTCTACACATGCTGTTAAAATTTGAGATTATTTTATCGAGAATTGGTTTAGTTATTAGATTACAGAATTATATCAATTTTCTGAAACCCTGTCTGTGTGAGTGTGAATGTGTATATGTATGTATATATACACATACACACACTGAGGGTTTCAGAAAATTGATCTAATTCTGTAATCTAATAACTTAACCAATTCTCGATTGTATATTCTCAAATTTTAACAGCATATATATATATATATATATATATATATAGCTATTTACTAAGCTTAGCTTAGATGTGGCACAAGGCCAGAAGTATGGGGACCCAATAAGAATCAAACCCACTAACAATTGTCTGCGAATCTAGCTTGCTAACCATTACACTATGTGAGGTGCCTAATATATATGTATATACACACATGCCTCTGCATGAGCAGGATGTGACAGTCATTTTTTAACTAATATTATATAATGAGGAGGTAGTGAAGAGATACATAGAGGGGAAGAAAGAGATAGACACAGAGTGAAGTAAGAGATTGGTCGGTTTTTGACTTAATTGCAAATTACGACTAATTAAAACCACTTAAAATGGAATTTTTTTCAAGCATAATTCAATCCTAAAAGTAAGGAATAATTTAGTATAATTTTTTAAAAAACTAAACAGTAAAATGCCTTTAGGAAGCAAAAGTTGATTAACTCAGCTTTAGTATAATAATATATATATATAAATTGAACAAATTTTATTAAATAAGACATTATCATCATGTTGCATATGCAGCACGGATATGCATGACAATCTCTCGCCAACCTTCCCTATCACTCATTGCCTCTGGGAGTTCTTCTGCACAGCAACGTGCATCCTCACACAGTTGGTCAATGTATGTCCTTGCTGGGCGGCCCACGTTAGCATGCCCATGTGTTGGTTTCCACAGGAAACGTCACTTATGAGCTCATCCTTGCTTCTCCAGCAGTGTCCTGCATGTCTAGTCCGTCTCACTCAGATGTTTTGCGAGATGGGGGGGGGGCAGATTGCCATACAGCTGCTTCCTTGTGGGGTGCTGTTTCACGACTTGTTCAAGACTGCACGCAGCATTCTTGTGCAGCTCCCATCTAGCTTATTCTCAAGGCGCTTTGTTAGGGTCCAAGTGGTGCAGCCATACAGCAGTACTGATATAACCACAGCCTGGAAGAATTGTCGTTTTAGTTTGTCTGTCTTGTCAGTCAAAATAAGACAGAAACCTTATTATTTTCAAGTTTAAAATTTTTTTTTCAAGCTTTCTAATAATTCCTTTGATCTTGTAATCTTAAAAGCATTTATTATTTCTCCAAAGAGCCATTTTTTGCTGCCAGAGTACTTCCGTTCTATGTATGTATGTGTGTGTGTATATATATATATATATATATATATATAAAATGTTGTTCTGGTTCCAACGGGAGAAATTCAATATTTTATAAAAAAAAAGAAGGTCTGCAAAATGTATTTTGTTCTGAGAAAAAATTTTTTTTTTTAATTCTTTTTGTTTTACATATGCAACACGTGTTTCAGATATTCTGGTATCTTCTTCAGGCTTTGATTGATAATAGAAAAAAAAAAAAATATCAATCAAAGCCTGAAGAAGATACCAGAAGATCTGAAACATGTGTTGCATATGTAAAACAAAAAGAATTAAAAAAAAAATTAAAAAAAAAATTTTTTCTGAGAACAAAATACATTTTGCGGACCTTCTTTTTTTATAAAATATATATATATATATATATATATATATATGCACATAGGAAATCCTGTGCATAAAGAATAAAATACTAATGAAAGACAAAGCCCAATCTCAGTCTTTTGATAAGGTCCATTAAATCTAAGATCCATTTTAATAGTGGCTTTACAGGGAGATTAATGCGTTAGTGATATTGGTAGCCTAAGAGGAAAGCCTTTGGGTACAAGAGAATAATTTGATTATGGAATTCTAATTATTATAAATGATTATTCTGACATTTGCATTTACGTTGGTTTCAGGATTTTATTTATTGGTGATTTTTATTTATTATTATTTTTCATCTAAGTCAATGCTGACCCTGTCAATAAAAAAATACTAGAAATTACTTCAAGCAGAAAATTCCTATTTAGTCTCATATTACTCAGGCATAACTCTAAATTATATTATTTTGGATTCTTTTTAACTGAAAAATAACTTGATATATATAAAAGCTATAAATCATATGAAGTTACATATATATTAACTATATATATATAAATAAAGTTACATATTATATATTAACAACTAAAATATAAAAGCTATAAATTATAAGAAGTTTAGCTCAGTTGGTAGAGCGTTCGGCTAGAAACCACAAGGTTCCTAGTTCGATACCGGTCCTTGCCAACTCAGCGTATGAGAAGCACAGGGATCTGTGCGGTAAAGTAAGGAGCTGATGGTAGGTGTGGCGCTCCACCTCAGATGCTTAAACAATCTCTTTGGTCTAGCGCTATTGAAAAGGGGATAGACTCCCTCGCCGGCTGGCTGATACCGACTTTAGGCAGCCCATCGACTTTACTTTTACTTACATATATATTAACTATATATATATATATATAAATAAAGTTACATATTATATGTTAACTTATATATAAAAATATAAATTATGCAAGTGCCCCAACTCACAAGATTTCCAAGTTATGAGTTGTCACTCGGTTGGTGTTTTGCCTTGTGTTAAACTAAAATCAGATACCCTCATGTTAATAAGTTCACAAAAGAAACATTTAAGATTCCAAATTTATTAGGTCAAGAAAAAAAACATTTATAAAAAAATAAGTGTTGGGGGGCGGGTGTACTGGAACGGATTAATAGCATTTTAGTTTATTTCAGTGGGGAAAATTGATTCGTTATTGAGTTACAAGTCAGTTTGCATTTCACATAGCACTAATACCCTTGGGAAAGGTATGAATCCAACTATTCTCCTTCTAGATATGGGTAAATAGTAAGGCAGACTGGACTCTGTAACTTTGTCTAGGCAAACAGTCTAGGAGAAGGAAAATTCTGAATTAAAAATTGATTTGATATTGAGTTACAAGGCTGTTTGCATTTCACATAGCACTAATACCCTTGGGAAAGGTATGAATCCAACTATTCTCCTTCTAGATATGGGTAAATAGTAAGGCAGACTGGACTCTTTAACTTTGTCTAAGCAAACAGTCTAGGAGAAGGAAAATTCTGAATTAAAACCTGTTAAACTCTGCTTAAGAAATTGACCTTCTGTCACATCCTACTTGTGGTTAGTAAGTATGTAATGTTTGAACTGAGCTATTTTTGGCACCACTAACCCATTCACGAGAGAATTCCCACGCTAAACCTACCCTGTCTGCTGGGGCATTAGAATACACCAACTGCACCTCTGCAGAGGGTAAGACTCCCCCAATCGGGTCACCTGTTGGCTGTGGGTGGCAACCCGTGATGCTGAATGATGGAACCCTGGTGGCTGAGCAGTTCATGACATACAACTCCACTTTAGTCCTTACTTAGGCTAGACGAGTGATTAGAGAGGCCTCCTCCAATCAATTGGATGGTCACATCAAGCCCTAGCATCTATATGATTGCTCTTACCCTATTGCCCTTATGGCAAGCCCCAACCCTTTTTTATCATATATGTGCTAGAAGGTTGTGGCTGAGGGTCTACATGTCCTGGGAATGATGTTAAACTCTATCTGAGGATGAGGTTCCAGGTTTGGAGGTCTGGGGAAAATGGAGCGCCCCTTTATCACCATTGCTCCCTGGTCCACTCTGACCCGGAGTGGTAGTACCTGTTAGGGTCACATGTATGGGTTAAATAGAAAAATGTGTTTATAAAAAAAAATTGAGTATCCATTAAGAATGAATCTATTTCAAAACTTTGTTGGCATTAAATGACCCACTGAGGTTGATATGCCGTAAAACAAAACAAACCAAACCAAATCCCACACTAAATCTGACACTGAGTTGCATCCTGCTCTGGTAGCTAGCAGGTGGGTGCTGGGCTGGAAAATTCTGCTTTTTGGGTGAAAGCTGACAATTACAGTTGCACTGTTGCAAAAGAATGTTTGTCCAGCAAAAACAGAGTTACGGACAGGAAGGTGGGAGGGAGCGTGTAGTATGATTGATTTGGTGAAACAATTCTATGTTTTCATCAAAGTACTGGAGCACTGGGGAGAGAGAATTTAATTATTTCTTTATCCTCTAGATATGGGTAAATAGTAGGACAGACTGGACTCTTTAACTTTGTCTAGGAAACGGAAAATTCTGAATTCAAACTTGTTAGCCTGTGTCACATTGTACTCATGTGGAGTGGTTAGTAAGTATGTAATGCTATTTTTGGCACCACTAACCCATTCATGGGAGAATTCCCACACTAAACCTGACTCTGAGTTGCATCCTGCTCTGGTAGCTGGCAGGTGGGTGGTGGGCTTGAAAATTCTGCTTTTCAGGTGAAAGCTGACAATTACTGTTGCGCTGTTGCAAAAGAACGTTTGTCCAGCAAAAACAGAGTTGCGGGCGGGCGGGTGGGCGGGGAGGTGGGTTGTGGCCATGTAGTATGATTAATTTGGTGAAAAAGAATTCTATGGTTTTCATCAAAGAACTGGAGCACTGGGGAGAGAAGATTTAATTATTTCTTTATCTTCTGGAATGGTTGACTTACAATCAGCTCCATCAAGTGTTGCAAATATAGTTTAACAGTCGATTGCTCCTCGGCCACACTTTCCTTATCCACATAGACATCTCTTTTAATTGCCAGTATCTGATATTTGGTTTTCGTAAAAACAATTTGGTTGCATTATGCCGCTGCTTTTTGAAAAATCGGCAGCGGAGGTAAAAGGTGGGAAGGTGAGTGATAGGTCTTTGGAGATGGTGTTTCTGATTTTTCAATCTTAAGATTACACATCGAGATTTTGTTTTACGGTATCATCTCTAGCCAAAGAGATCAAGGAAGGGGGTATTAGAATCAAACAGTCGGAGTGTGTACGCTTACAGAAAAGGGGGTAAGAGAATGGTTTTAACAATAACAATTGCTAAGATAAATGTGAAAGGCTCGTGGGGGGTGGGTTACTGATTGTATTATTGATAAAGAATTTTGTGCACAGAGGAGGTAAATTAATGTGTACATGGGAGGTAAATTAATTTACACAGGGGGGTAAATGGACAAAAAGAGAAATAAATGACACAGTCAGCATTGATCCAGTTGAGAAAGTACTTCTTCTCCTGTAAAATATAACCTTTATTCTCATTATGATTGTGTGCATGCATATATATATATATATATATATATATATATATATATATATATATATGGAGTAAATATGGAAATAAATCCGACAATATTAAGAAATTTGAAAAAACAAGTGTTCCAAAAATAAGATGAATTTATTCATCGACGCTTAAACGTTTCGGTTTCTTTAAACCTTCATCAGGATGTATTATGGGGTGAAGAAATTGATGGATGTTTTATAGATGACAGGAGATAAAAAAATCTTTATAAAATTTTATAAAAAAAAAAAAATTTTATAAAGATTTTTTTATCTCCTGTCATCTATAAAAGATCCATCAATTTCTTCACCCCATAATACATCCTGATGAAGAAACCGAAATGTTTAAGCGTCAATAAATAAATTCATCTTATTTTTGGAACACTTGTTTTTTCAAATTTCTTATATATATAAAGTCATCCACAGACACCGTGTTTCAACATTTCATATCTCATCAATGTGGCTAGACACAACATCTAACTCCCACCAGAAGCGAACCCCGACTGACTTTACGCCTGTCTGATACGTTAACCTCTAGGCCATTGCCAGCTGCCGTTTAAGGAGCGGTGTTTTAACTGTTTTAAATACATACATCTGTGTATATACTTTACGATCACCAGAGAGATCAAATCTGTAAACAGATGATCATTGTGTTATGCTCAAAATGGTGAAAGTTTATTAAAGTTGCTCCCAAAGAGCTCTACCGGGTTAGCATATAATAAGTCATCCACAGACACCGTGTTTCGACGTTTATATATATATATATATATATATATATATATATATATATATATATATATAATATATAGAAAATAGTATTCCAAAAAGATGAATTTATTCTTGATGGGGAAGTCGACGTTAAAACGTTTTGGTTTTTTTAAAATACCTTCATCAGGACATTAAGATGGAAAGATTGGATTCTGAACAGTAATGGATGTTTGTTTTTTTTTTTTTTTCATACACAATAAAGATTAGTACAACAGCCTGAAAAATTAAAATTATATACATCAAGCCTCATCTCAAAAATACAGACAAATAATACTCGGTTGGTTGGTTGGTTGGTTGGTTGGTATGTACTTCAAATTTACAGAAGGAAATTCTGAAAATTCTTGAAGACAAAAAACAAAAAACAAAAAAAACACCACCATCCGCCACAATCCAGATGATTCACTAGCAAAAAAAATTTACTAATTTTTGCCACTGTCTTTCTAAAAAAAAAATGTTAAACAGATCTTTGAAATCTTACAATTTTTAAAAATAATAGACATAAAAACAGTTTCAGTGCCAACATTCAAATAGATATGTATAAATAGTATATGTAGAAAGGCTCATAATCGAATTTTGGACAGTTTTCATTTTTGAAAGTTAACAATGTGATTGCTATAAGTGAAAATGCCTAAAAAAAGGTCAAAGAGACACCATAGATTAAAAGATGAGAAAAGTATAAATTGTCTGAATTTAGTCTCACTAAAATTCTTACATATTATCAGATTTATTTCCATATTTTACTTCCATATATATATATATATATATATATATATATATATATATACATAAGAAGAGCTACTATGCGAAACTGTTAGTAGGTATATCTGACTCATTAGGTTTAACTTTATTATTTGCTCTATTTAGGTATTGAGCAGTTTTTACTTTTTAGCTTTAGATAATCTTAGTGGTTTATATATATATTTTTCATATATATATAATTTTATATCATTTTTTTCTTTTGGCCAAGTATTATAGTATCAACTGATTATTTTCGGTTGGTATGACTATCTTGGTCTTTTCTTTTTTTCAAATTTTTTTTCCCCCTAGGTGATGTTTGGTAGTATATTTTTACAATCAAACTATTTGCCTGGTTTTTTTCTTACCACAAGGGTTTACCAACAAGTTTGGTATATTATATATATATATATGTGTGTGTGTATGTATGTATATATATATGGAAGGCTATGTATGAGCAAAGCTGGCCTGATCAGTCACCAATCTGTTCATCAGCGGGATGGACTAATAAAATACCCTGTGCTCCCTGGAAATACCTGTAATTGTGGGAAGGTGTGCAAGTCTTTGGCAGGACTAGAGAGCCACTTTAGTGCAGCTCATTGTTGAACTTTTTTGAAGCTCACCATTATATTGTTTGAACTATTGAGCTTTTTTTTTTTCTTTTTTCTTTTTTGTTATTATTGTTACTATATCAAGCAATGGCAATACTTGAATATGAGTTTGCTGCCATCATATATATATATATATATATATATGTATATGTATAATGTTATATTTTCAAACCAAGCATTTGGTTTGAAAATTGCCTAGGCAAGAAACTACCAAGTGCCACTGACTTGTCTTCAGTGCCCTAACATATATATATATATATTCACACAATCATAATGAGAATAAAGGTAATTTTAAAACCTAGTGTTGGATTTGAAAATTGTATATGTGAGAAACTGTCAGTTACCAAGTGATGTTGACTTCATGTCTTCCCTACCCTAACTTATATGTACATACTCTATCAATAATACATACAGATATGCATCAACCTTGGTGAGGCTATAAAATGGTACCTGCATCCAATGGCACAGAGACCAGGCTCACCTTGCTTTTTATTCTCCTGCATCCCATTTGAAGATGTCACACTCCAATTTCTTCTTGTAGGCTTGAAAAATTATAGTCCATGTGTGCAAGACAGAACTGCCACTGATGATAATGAAATGTTTGACTAATGGATAAACATTAACAATATACGGGGCTCAGGATTTTTGGCAAAGGTTATCCTTTGCGTACCTATAATAGATGGCAGTATATCTTTAAGCTTTTGATTAAGTGATTTTTCTTTTTCTGAAGGACTGAATTTTGGCCAGGATGAGGGTAGAGAACTTGGCACTTTTATCCCTGAAAGATTGGCAAGTTATGGTTGCTTCCAGAAAGGACTGATCATCAAAGGTCGTGACCTTGGCCAAAGTTTTAAGCCTAAAGATAGAGGATCAATATATTTGGCAGTGTACGTCAATTCGAACGGGCCAGGGGAACTGTCCGTTAAAATAAATTGACAGTCATTTGGAAATGCAGTAAACTCCTCTTCACAGGATTATTGGCTATTAGGTCTAGTCAAGCGAGAATACTTTCAAGTTATAGCCGTGTCAATACTACTGTATAGCTGCACCACTTGGACTTTAATGAAATGCTTGGAGAAAAAGCTACATAGGAACTACACAAGGATGACTGAATGCTGTCTTGAGCAAATCCTGTAGCCATGTCAGTGCTACTGTATGGCTGCATCACTTTGACTTTAATGAAACGCTTGGAAAAAAAACTAGATGGGAACTGTCCAATGATGACAGTATGCTGTCTTGAACATATCCTGTAGCTATGTCAGTGCTACTGTATGGCTGCACCTCTTGTTTGTTAATGAAACAGAGAAAAGGCTTGCTGGGAACTACACAAGGATGCTGCATGCTGTCTTGAACAAATCTTAGAAGCAGCCCTTTACAAAAAAGCAGCTGTCTGGCTACTTACCTCCTATCACTCAAACTATCCAAATAAGATGAACAAGACATGTTGGAAACTGCTGGAGAAGCAAACTCATACGTGAGATTCTCCTGTGGACACGTACTCATGGACACACCAGTGTTGGCTAACCAGCAGAAACTTACATTCATCTGCTCAATGCGGACACTGGATGCCGTACTGAGGACATGTCAAGAGCGATGACTGATAGGGATGGGTGGCAAGAGATTCCTTTCTGACATGGTGTTTTGTGTATAATCCTAAACTGCATCTGGTGGTGAGGCTCCAATTCTGTATCCCTCAGGAATACAGAGTGTTGTATAGCCCTTCTTTACCGGCACTAAATAGGTATATGTTATATACCTTTCTTACTACTTCTTACTCTGGTCGTCTATTCTTCCGGCCGTCTTTGCTTCTCTGATCGTCTATCATCTATCTTGGTCTGGTATATCTTCTAAGGTCTCGTCTGGTTTTCAATTGAGGATTCCGGGTCTGGTTTCTGTTGCTAGGGATATCTTGTTATCAGAAGCCCTGTGTCATTGTTAGTTTTTAGTAATAAACACAAGACTTCGATTTACGATGATGTTACTTTATTCGTAGATCCCCAGACCAGACAATGCGTGCGGATCCTTACATCTTGCTAGCTTGGCTTCTAACTTCTAACTTTAACTAACTGAGTTGCTTACTCCTTAAACCGGAAGGGCCTTCTATCAGGGTTCCCGGTTCTCACGGTTTATCCCTCAAGGCAAGGTCAGAGTGAGGTCAAGCATTGTCACTCACTCTCAAGGCCATCAGCTGTACTGATCGCCATAATGATTTCTACACTACCTTAAAAATGTATTGGGATCCAATTATTATGTAACAAGAGTACCTTTTCATTACTATTATTCCTAGGTCTACTCTACAAGAACCTACTATGTTGTTTTTAATTCTTTTTTATTCATACTCTGTTGTTTCTTTATAATCCAGGTAATACCAAATAACCTTGCTGTAAGTTTTTTGGGATAGTCAGTGTTTAGTTTTCTTCTACTACATTTCAGTCTAGTGATTGTATCACTATGCACTAAGCTACCAAACCAAAAGTCTTTTACATTTAATAAGTCATCAGAAAATAATTATTTGATTTATCAGTCAGTTATTGACTTGGTTCTAATTAAAATAATTGAAGCAAAATATCTAAGTGAATTGCCTATCATTGAAGCTAATAAAAAGCCATTCCTTTATTACATAAAAAAAATATAGCATATAAATTATTATGTTAATGTTGATTACTTCACTAATGGGCTGGTTTAGCTCAGTCATAAGTGTCCTGCTCAGAGCCACAAAGTTCTGGGTTCAATACCGTCCCTCGTCAACTCAGCATATAAGTAGTACAGCTTGAATCTGTGTGATAAAGTAGAGAGCTGATAGTAGGTTTGGCGCAACACCTCAGACTAAAAAATGATCTCCCTGGTCTAGTGCTAGTGAAAAGGGGATGAACTCCCTCGCTGTCTGTCTGATGCTGACAACAGGCCACTCCGTCTACTTCACTAATGTCTATAAATATTTATCAATAAGTACATGGCCGCGTTAGCTCAGTCGGTAGAGCGTTCAGCTAGAAACCACAGTGTTCCTAGTTCAAAACTGGCCCTCGCCAACTCAGCGTATGAGTAGCCCAGGGATCTGTGTGGTAAAGTAAGGACCTGACGGTAGGTGTGGTGCTCCACCTCAGATACAAAAACTATCTCCTTGGTCTAGTGCTAGTGAAAAGGGGATTGACTCCCTTGCTGATTGGCTGATACCGACATTAGGCCACCCTGACGACTTTACTTACATGGCCTAAGGATAAAAAAAACAGAAAGATTTGGCAGAATGAATTTCCAACATAATTTCCTTCATTGTCAACATACTTTGCCTAAACCCTCTTTAGTTGTTTTTATGGCATGTCAACCCTTGTTGGATTGCTTAATGCTGAAGTTAGTTCTTTTTTTTTTTTTTTTTTTTTTTTTTAAAGCAATTAATAATAATCCTTAGTAAACAATTATAGCTTTAAGTAACTATTCTTAATACAAATAATTTGCAGTTATATGGTTTCAAGTAACTAGTAATAATCCTTAGTAAACAATTATAGCTTCAAGTAACTATTCTTAATACAAATAATTTGCAGTTATATGGTTTCAAGTAACTAGTAATAATCCTTAGTAAACAATTATAGCTTCAAGTAACTATTCTTAATACAAATAATTTGCAGTTATATGGTTTCAAGTAACTAGTAATAATCCTTAGTAAACAATTATAGCTTCAAGAATTTGCACACTGTTATATGGTTTCAAGTAATTAATAATAATCCTTAGTAAACAATTATAGCTTCAAGTAACTATTGTTAATACAAAAAATTTGCATAATTACATGGTTTCAAGTGATTAATAATAATCTTTAGTTAACAATTATAATTTCAAGTATCTCTTCTTAATACAAATAATTTGAACACAGTTATCTGGTCTCAAGTAATCCTATCTGATGAGATGAACACAATTATATGGTCTCAAATTTGCAGATTACCACATAGATAATTAGCGTGTACATGTTGTAATTGTTTATTTAAAGACAATGAGTAGAAGAGAAAGAAGGAAAGAAAAAGAAAATTGCAATGAGAAAGAAAATAAAAGAAAGAGGCAATGAGTAGAAAAGAAAGAAAAAGGCAATGAAATAGAAAAGAAAGAAGAAAGAAAGAAAAAGAAAGAAAGAAAGAAAGAAAGAAAGAAAGAAAAAGGCAATGAGTAGAAAAGAAAGAAAGAAAAAGGCAAAGAATAGAAAAGAAAGAAATAGAAAAAGGCAATGAATAGAAAAGAAAAAAAAGAAAGAAAGAGGCAATGAGTAGAAAAGAAAGAAAGAAAGAAAGAGGCAATGAATTGAAAAGAAAGAAAGAAAGAAAAAGGCAATGAATAGAAAAAATAAAGAAAGAAAAATGCAATGAATTGAAAAGAAAGAAAGAAAGAAAAGGCAATGAGTAGAAAGAGAGAAAGAAAGAAGAATGAGCAATGAGAGGAAGAGACAGAAGAGAGAAAGAAAGAAAGAAGCAATGAGAGGAAGAGACAGAAAGAAAAAGAAAGAAAGAAGCAATGAGAGGAAGAGACAGAAAGAAAGAAAGAAAGAAGCAATGAGAGGAAGAGACAGAAGAAAAAGAGAAAGAAAGAAGCAATGAGAGGAAGAGACAGAAAGAAAGAAAGAAGCAATGAGAGGAAGAGACAGAAAGAAAGAAAGAAGCAGAAGCAGAAAGAAAGAAGAAGCAATGAAGAGGAAGAGACAGAAAGAAAGAAAGAAGCAATGAGAGGAAGAGACAGACAGAAAGAAAGAAGCAATGAGAGGAAGAGACAGAAAGAAAGAAAGAAGCAATGAGAGGAAGAGACAGAAAGAAAGAAAGAAGCAATGAGAGGAAGAGACAGAAAGAAAGAAAGAAAGAAGCAATGAGAGGAAGAGACAGAAAGAAAGAAAGAAAGAAAGCAATGAGAGGAAGAGACAGAAAGAAAGAAAGAAAGAAAGAGCAATGAGAGGAAGAGAGAAAGAAAGAAAGAAGCAATGAGAGGAAGAGACAGAAAGAAAGAAAGAAGCAATGAGAGGAAGAGACAGAAAGAAAGAAAAGAAAGAAGAGAAGAAAAAGAAAGAAAGAAATGAGAGGAAGAGACAGAAGAAAGAAAGAAAGAAAGAAGCAATGAGAGGAAGAGACAGAAAGAAAAGAGAAAGAAAGAAGCAATGAGTAGAAAAGAAAGAAAGCAAAGAGAAAGATAGAAGCAATGAGAGGAAGAGACAGAAAGAGAGAAAGAAAGAAGAGGCAATGAATAGAAGAGACAAAAAGAAAGAAAAACTCTGAGGACTTATGCCTTTCTACTAACATCCAATTGTTTCAATCATAGATAGATTCTTCAATTATTCAGCATGTTCTCAAAATCTTTTCTAAAATGCATTTTACGGCAGTAGCCAAATTTTGCTTAATTGAATCGAAAAATGCCTTCTCAACAGCTATAGTTTTTGACATCCTGGAACACTTGGTGTTTTTGAAAGCCTTGATGGTGAATTTCAAATGCTTCTGCACAAAACTATGTGTATCATATGTGTCAATATCTTAGTTGGTGTGGGTGGTCTGATGGATTTTAAAACCATCCATTGTAAGTACCTTATATATTGTATTTAAACTAGGGATCATCATGTTGTGCCAATAGCACTGCTCCCCATGACTCTTTCTTGCTACCTGTCCCTATTAGCCATAAGGCCTCTGCACAGCATCCAGTATCTGCGTAGAGCTGATTGATGTGGGTTTTGCTGGCTCACCCATGCTCATATATGCAGGTGCTCACAGGAGAATGTCACTTAGGAGTTTGTCTGCTTTTCTTCTTGTTCATCATATTTTGATGGTGATCATACAGTATTCAATATACTAGTACATTTAAACTACATGTGCGCCAGACATATAGTAACTCGCAACAGAGTGCTAAAACCTCAAAGTAGATGGTTCGCATAATGGTTCTGTAATCCTTGCAGTCTCAGTAATCACACTGATGTTCTCAGACAGCCATGTATAAATAGTCCTGGACCAACGCATTCACTCTCTACACACGGTACACTAGGCTAGTCCACAACAGATGGTTTATGTGATAGGAGGCAAGTGGCCGTACAGCCCTTTCATGGGTTGCTGCTTTCAGAATTTGTCTAGGACAGCATACAGCATTCTTATACAGTTTCCATCTAGCTTTTTCTTATAAGGTTTCATTAGAGTCCAAGTGGTGCAACCATACAGTAGCACTGGTATGGCTACAGACTAGGTATAAGTAATGATAGTCTATGGCATATGAGTAAATGTTAGCCTACTCTATACCTGAACTTTTTATATAAAACTTGGAAGATTTTTTTTTAGTCAATGAAACTGAGATCAAATTCACTTGAATCGAAGTGGTGCAGTCATATAGTAGCACTGACATGGCTACAGACTAGGTATACGTAATGATAGTCTATGGCATATGAGTAAATGTTAGGTTACCATATAACTTAACTTTGTATATAAAACTTGGGAGATGTTTTTTTGTTTTTTTTAGCCGATGAAATTGTAAGATCACATTCACTTGAATCCAAGTTTGGTCAACAGAATCAAAGTCTTGTATTGGTCTGAGCAAATTCCTTAATTTAAAGTGATAGAAAGAAAATACTGAATTCTTTGGGAAAGCACAACACAATAAACGTGTGGAACCATCTCAATAAAGAAATCACCAATAATTGTTTCCAAGTTTCTATCGACAAATTCTTGAACAATAATAAAAGGGATATTGAACTTGTACAGCCCGAGGCTTTGAACAGCGGGAGAAAATGGTTGTCTGTCCAATATTGGGAAATCAGCTTTTCCTCTTTCTTTCCATTGGTTTGCCAGAACCTAAAAATCTCAGTGATTTTGAGCACTTGCTCTTCTTCAACTAGAACCAACTATTTTTGCTTAGTCTTTGGTCATAGCTGTGAAGAAAGAGTTATTATTGATTTTTCTGAGGAGTTAGGTAAAATCAAGGAGGAATGTTTCGGGGTAAGCTTATGCAAGTGCTTGTAGTTTTATCTTCTTCATTTAGGTATACCCAATTTGTCGAAAAATCCGTATTTTTACAAAACAGATTTACCCCCACCCTTGTTTGAAAAATTTACTGAAAATCAGGGAATTATCTGATTTTAATAAAATTAAATTACATTAAAATTGGATAATTCCCTGATTTTTGGTAAAATTTTTTCAATCGTAAATATTAAATTTATTTTGTAAACATGGATTTTACGGCAACTGAGGGCGGCTATCTGAAAATATACTTGATCAAAATTGACCAAAAAAATAGTTTTGTATCAGAAAATTTATGTATTAGAAATTAATTATATTATATTTTATACATATAGATAAAAGGGTATGAAATCACACAATGTTGTTAAAATGAATATATTTTTATATTCATTTTAACAATATTGTGTTTTCATACCCTTTTATCTATACATATACTGTCTGATTCATTTCCTTACTCTTAACTCATATATATATATGAAGTAAAGTAAAGTCGTCGAGTGAGTCTATCTCCTTCTCACTAGTGCTAGACCAAGGAGATTGTTTTTGTGTCTGAGGTAGAGCGTCACACCTACCATCAGCTCCTCACTTTACCACAGAGTTCCCTGTACTACTCATATGCTGAGTTGGCGAGGGCCAGTATCAAACCAGGAACCTTGCGATTCCTAGGCCAGTGGTCTACTGAGCTAAACCGGTCCTATAATATATATACATATATGTGTGTGCTTATGTTCACATATACAGAGTAGAATATAAATTAATAAATGAAAACTTTAAGTTCATCAGATATAAATTTATTTCAGAGGTTTAAATAAATTTATATCTGATAAGCTTAAGGTATTCATTTATCTATCTATCTATCTATCTATATATATATATATATATATATATATATATATATATATAGCTTTGCAATGTGATTTAAACATATTTTCATATCAATATCCTAGTGTTAAAAGAGATTAAAAACAAAGAAAACACCAGTTTTGAAAGTATTGTATTTGTATTGTAATTATGATGGACCCAACCTCCCCCAGATCCCCTACTAGTTCATAGACAAACATTTTTGCCGTTAGTTCAATGTAATATTAAAAGCAATTGTAATGTTTAATGTTATTTATGAGATGGTATGAGTAACAGAGCAAACATGCGCACAGGCCGATGTGCCAAATCAAAGAAACAAATAAATACAGAAAGAATGAAATTAATAAATTTGCTGCGGGGGGTGGGGACGAAAAGAAGAAGAGAAAGAAGAAATGTGAATGAAAAAGAAAATAAGGGATATGATGAATACAAATAAGAGCCTCTCCCTTAAACAAACAAACAAACATCACAGTTAGCTTCAGTAGAAAAAGCAAATCTACTGTTTTTTTTTCCTTTTCCTGAAAAGAAGGAGAAAAAGAAGAAAAAACTGAATGATTTAAAAAATGAAGGAATGAATTAGACAAAGGAAAAATGAATGAGTGAATTAAATTATATTTGGTTTGTTTGCGGCAATTACTTTCGTTGAATGTATTGGCTTTGCGAATTAATAAATTAATAAACAAAAAAAAAAAAAAAAAAAATTCAAACCATCTTGTTGGCTGGGGCTGTAGAATATACTGAACTGCAGCTCTGCAGAGGGGTAAAATCAAAATACCCCCCCCCCCAATATGGCCATCTGTTGGCTGTGGGAGCAACCCATGATGTTTAACAATGGAAACCTGGTGGTTGAGCTTTTACTCTAACAACACGTTTTCTTATTAATGGGTCAATTTCAAGGAAACATTATTTATTCATCTTCAAGGTGGAAGGTAATTGTCCCAGGTGGGTTTCATAATGAGAGGGACATTTTCAAACAACAACATATACACAACTGCAAATGAAAATAACTAACACATTTGACATCATCCATTCATATGTGGAATAGAATATACACTTCGTTCCATTCTTGATATAGTCAGGTCCATGACATGTAACACTCCACTTTGGCCCTTACTTAAGCTAGACAGGCGGTTAGAGAAGACCCTTTCAATCAATCAGCTAAATTTACTTCATAAAATGCACATTTGACATCACTTTTGGCAGAGTACTCTGACCCGGAGTGGTAGTACCTTTAGGGTCCCATCTATGGGTTAAATAGAAAAATGTATTTATAAAAAAATTGTATTATCCATTAAGAATTGATTTATTTCAAAACTTTATCAGCATTAAATGACCCACTGAGGTTGATATGCCGTAAAACAAAACAAAACAAACTTTTGGCAGACCTTATCTATCTATCTATCTATCTATATCTATATATATATATATATATATTATATATATATATATGTATATATGAGGGTTTATGATAATAGTTTTGTAAACATTGTTCAGATCTTGAGTTAGATACTAACTAGGTATGATATGTTTTTCTACTCTAGATTGAGTTGAATTTAGTAAAATCCACCTCTGTACTCTCAAGCATGTGTGCACATACACACACTCACAGAATAAACCCAAGCTTTCACTACATCTTTTTTTTTCATTTTAGACCATTTATCAAGGAGTAAGATTATCCATTCTGTCATCAGTAAGGATAACTTTCACACGACCCCCACCCTGCATCCCACAGTTTTAAAATGTCATTTGTTACACAAGTATATAAGTTATATTTTTATTCATTCATAGAAATAACCAAATCTAGAATTTAGCCTCTAGATTACTGAAGTTAGGCAGTAATGAGCCTGTTCAATACTTAGATGGGTGACCATTTAAGAAACAGTAGGTACCTGATACCAAAATATGTGAAATATTAAATGACCTCAAAAGGGTTGATATACCACAAACCTACTAACCGACCATGTACACTCTAAAAACATCATATAGATTAATGTTTTATTCTTGACTAATAAACTTCGATTAAATATATATTCAGAAAAAGAAAACTCACAGGAAAACTGAGTCTTATTTCCATGTGTAAAAAAATAAAAATCACATCATATTTTTGTTAAGATCTCTATTAAAATATCATGTATTACACAAGAATATAAGGTATATTTTTTTATTGATTCTTCTTTAAAAAAACAATTCAAATAAGCAAAAAAATTTAAAACAAAAACCATAGAAAAAATAATAGAGGCAAGATAGAAATAAGTAAATCTAGAATTGAAGGATAATGGTTTAAGAAACTACCACTTTGGTTCATATCTGTCTCCTTGTAAACTCTCAAACAAGTGGTGAAAATTAAGAATGAATGAATTCATAAAAGAATACAAAAGAATAAAGTAATAAATGAATGCCTAAACAATTCAAATAAGCAAAAAAATTTAAAACAAAAACCATAGAAAAATAATAGAGGAAAGATAGAAATAACTAAATCTAGAATTGAAGGATAATGGTTTAAGAGAATAAATAAACTAACACTTTGGTTCATATCTGTCTCATTGTAAACTCTCAAACAAGTGATGAAAATTAAGATGAATGAATTCATAAAAGAATACAAAAGAATAAAGGAATAAATGAATGCCTAAACAAATCCAATATTGACCACTTAAGCATTTTAAATGTGTTTATAAATAATGGCTAATTAACACTTTCTTTCCATCTTTTGATGGTGATACATTATCCTGATGGTAATCCCTATTCAAATAAATGGAGTCCATCCATCATGTCTTTCTTCATCAATTTTGCTAATGAATTTCTAAAAATCTTTCTCCCTTTCCAGCTGCCATTACTTATTTATTCAAAATGGACACTTTTTTGTAATTTATGCGAGTCTTGATTTTATTTTCCGCAACACATGCCTTCCATTTCTGACCTCATTATAAAATTATCTTCCTTTTTTAAACAACATTTCTGATCTGAGATTAGAATATTTTACAAGTTCTTTGATATTTTAACACATATTTTGTGGGGTGGTTTAGCTTAATTGGTAGAGCATTCGCCTAGGAATTGCAAGGTTCCGGGTTTGATACTGGTCCCTGCCAACTCGGTGCATGAGTAGCACTGCCTTGGTAATCTGATCTGTGTAGTAAAGCACTTGGAGCTGAGGGTAGGTGTGGCACTCCATTTTAGCAAAAACAATTTACCTGATCTAGGGATAGACAAGATATTTTAACACATATTTTGTGGGGTGGTTTAGCTCAATTGGTAGAGCATTTGTTTAGGAATTGCAAGGTTCTGGGTTTGATACCGATCCCCACCAACTCGGTCGATGAGTAGCACAGTCTGGGTAATCTGATCTGATCTGTGTAGTAAAGAATTGGGAGCTGAGGGTAGGTATGGTGCTCCATCTTAGCGAAAACAATCTCCCTGATCTAGTGCTAGTAAAAAGGGATAGACTAAATATTTTAACATATATTTTGTGGGCTGGTTTAGCTCAGTTGGTAGAGCATTCGCCAAGGAATCGCAAGGTTCCAGGTTTGATATCAATACCCACCAACTCAGTGCATGAGTAGCACAGCTTGTGTAATCTGATCCAAACAGTAAAGCACTGGGAACTGAGGGTAGGTGTGGCGCTCCATCTCAGCAAAAACAAGCTCCCTGATTTAGCACTATCAAAAAAGGGATAGACTCCCTCACGCAGGCATTAGGTCACTGCAGGTTGTTTGATAGGTTTTGTGCTATATCAATTAGGCCCTTTATCCTTTATACAACAACTAGCCTAAGAGAAGGAAAACTGAATTCAGACCTGTTAAACTCCACATGACACCTACACAGGGTCGGTGTTAGGGGGCTCATCCCCCTCTCCTGAATCTATTAATCAACGCCTCCCAAATCTGTGATACAGGGCTCCCATTCTACTACATGTCAATTTTCATAAAATAGTATTAAAAAAAATCCATCCTTTCAGGCTTCAAAAAGGTTTGTTCCCCCCTGGTTGTGGGTGGGTGGGAGTTCAGGGGCAGTACACATCAACCTTGTACCCCCACATGGACACATATCAATGATATTGATAAGTAAGGTGTAATTTGCTTCATTGATAAAACTTGAGATCTAAAATCAATCACTATTATCAAATATTGATTGACTGTTCTCCCTCCAGCTATGGGTAAATAGTTGAGAAGTTTGGGCTCTAATTCTGTTATGGCAACTGGTCTAGAGGAAGGAAAACTCAGAATTCAAACCTGTTAAACTCTGCTTAAAAATTGACCTTGTGTCACATCCTGTCCATGACAGAGGGGTTGAGTAAATAGGGCCGGATTAGCTCAGTCGGTAGAGCGTTCGGCTAGAAACCACAAGGTTCCTAGTTTGATACCCGCCCTCGCCAACTCAGCGTTATGAGTAGCACAGGGATCTGTGTGGTAAAGTAAGGAGCTGATGGTAGGTGTGGCGCTCCACCTCAGACGCTAAAATAATCTCCTTGGTCTAGCGCTAGTGAAAAGGGGATAGACTCCCTCGCTGCATGGTTGATACCGACATTAGGCCGCCCCGACGACTTTACTTACTACAATACCTCTTTTAAGTTGTCAATACCAAAGTTCCTGCTGCAAAAGGAACCAGTGTCAGGATTTTATGATAATTCACAGATTTCCTTTGTTTCTCTGCGTAAGTTAACAGTTAAAAAAACCCACAAAAACTAGTCATTTGAAATTAAATAATGTAGAAAGTTTCTATCAAATTTCCCATTGAATTTGATGTTATCATCTAATCATTTAATTTAAACCTAACCTGATTGAATTAAGGTTTTATTATTGGGTTTTTCTACACAAACTTTCGAAGTCAATTTCTTGAATGGATTTAACCAATTCCTCTGGCACAAGCAAGATATGGGACATGGTTGATTTTTCTTTTTTAAACAGTGTAGAACTGGTTTGAATTCAGAGTTTGACATCTCCTCAACCTTACTATTTACCCATAACTGGAGGGTGTTACGTACTGACGTTTTTCACAGTACCAAATCGATATAATGTTATATACCTTTCTTTACTTCTTTACTATCTTGGTCATCTATTCTTCTGGCCGGCTTTGCTATTCTGATCGTCTAACATCTTGGTCTGGTCTCTTCTAAAGTCTGGACTTTCTTTGGAGATTCCGGGTCTGGTTTCTGTTAGGGATCACTCCTTATCAGAAGCTCTGTGTCATTGTTAGTTTTTAGGTAATAAACACAAGACTTCGATTTACGTTGATGTTACTTTATTTGTAAATCCCCAACCAGACATTCTGCGCAGTGAGACTTACATGTTACTAGCTCGGTTTCTAACTTCTAACTGACTGAGTTACTTAGTATCTTTAAACTGGAACAGGGTCTTCTACGCCTTCCGGTTCTCACGATTTATCCCCGGAAGGTGAGAGTGAGGTCAAGCGCCGTCACTCACCCTCAAGGCCATCAGCTGCACTAATCGCCATTATGATTTCTACACTATTGCCATAATCATTAGGTTTCAAATAATTATGTAATAGAGGGGAAATAAGTAAGTAAAGTCATTGGGGTGGCCTAAAGTCAGTATCCGCCAGACAGCGAGGGAGTCTATCCCCTTTTCACTAGCACTAGATCAAGGAGATTGTTTTTGCATCTGAGGTGGAGCGCCACACCTACCATCAGCTCCTCACTTTACCACACAGATCCCTGTGCTACTCATATGCTGAGTTGGTGAGGCCTGGTATCGAACTAAGAAACTTGAGGTTCCCAGCTGGACACTGTACCAAATGAGCTAAGCTGGTCCCCAATAGGTGAATATATACCTTTCCCAAGAATATTTGCGCTATGTGAAATGCAGCCAGCCTCATCCAGGATTTGAACTTGTATCACTGTGTCCATTTTTTATGATAATAACCATTATGCCATGGGTGTATTGATCTAGAATACTGTGATAAAAAGCAATGATATCAAGATGGAGTAAAACTGGTAATAAAATAATAGTAATAATGAAAATTTTATTGACCTAGAGTGTTCTGATAAAAAAGCAACAATAATAAGATGGAGAAAAAGTAAATATGTAAAAAAAAAATTAAAAAATTAAAAAACAACCTTGTCCTGTCAATAAATATGAAAATTAACGAAGGTGCGTGGTGTGATGGTTACTGTCGCAGGAAATGTACACATCGACATGAGTTCAAATCCTGAACGTGGCTGTGAACATTTCACATAGTGATAATACCCTTGGGAAAAGTATGAATCCAACTATTCTCCCTCCAGTTATGGGTAAATAGTAGGGCAGACTGCACTCTTTAATCTTGTTATGTCAGCCGTAATAATATAATAGTAAAAATGAAAAGCAGAATAGAACTGGTTTGAATTCAGTTTTCCTTCTCCACAACCAATTGGCATACCAATGTTAAAGAGCCCAATCTGCTCTAATATTTACCCATAGCTAAGGGTAGAAGAGATGAATTCATACCTTTTGTAATGTTATTAGAGTAACTAGCAAAATAAAAAACACCCTCCGGGCGATGTAAAAATAAATTTTTAAAAGATATTGCTTGAGGAAGTTAAAAATTAAATGTCGGAGAGTTTGAACCACATAAATCATGAAATCATCAAATTTATTAAAGGAGTAAAAAAAAAATAAAATAATTTGAAATCGAAACTAAGTTCTATTAACTTCGAATATCTATTAAAATAAAACAAACTATATATAAATATATGATACTGGGGATGTATCTATTAAAACTTGTTTTAAAAAACAATGAGGACTGTCTAATGTTGCATGTTCAAATTTTGAGTGTATTTATTCTATGTTATGACGATTTTGAGTATAGTGACGTAAGCAGTGACGTAGTTTTTGTTACAGACAAAAACCGGAAGCAAATCTCCATTATTAATGGATGTTAAATGCAAACAGCCTTATCCAGGATTTGAACTTGTGCTGCAGTGTTCATTTCCTGCAGCTTATGGTCAAGTCACATTAAAACCACCAGTTCCCACTAGGTCACTGAAGTTAAGCAGTAATGAGTCTATTCAATAATTAGATGGGTAACCATTTAACGAACAGCAGATACTATAAGCAACCTGATATCAAAATAACTTGATTCAGCATTAAATGACCTGAAAAGGGTTAATATACAGCCAATCTACCAACCAACCAACCGTGTACACTATAACAATATAATATAGATAAATGTTTTCTTGGCAAATAAACCTAAATTAGAAATGTGTTCAGAAAAAGAAAACTGAATCTTATTTCCATGTGTAAAAAATAAAATGAAAATCACCCTCAAGAAATCATTCTTTAGTCGGAGATTATTAATTATGATTAAAAAAAACCCAAATTATTTGGAATATCTTTTGAGGATTAGAAAAAAATATCTTCAGTTCTTTTTCTTTTATATTGATTTTTTCCTTCATTCTAAACTGATTGGTTTTATGATTTTGTTCTCTTTTCTTTCTTTCATTCCTTCTCTCTCTCTCTCTCTCTCTCTCTCTCTCTCTCTCATTCCTTCTCTCTCTCTCTCCTTTCATTCCTTCTCTCTCTCTCTCTCCTTTCATTCCTTCTCTCTCTCTCCTTCATTCCTTCTCTAATTCCTCCTCTCTCTCTCCTTTCATTCCTCCTCTCTCTCTCCTTTCATTCCTCCTTCTCTCTCTCCTTCATTCCTCTCTCTCTCTCCTTTCATCCTTCTCTCTCTCTCTTCTCTCTCCTTTCATTCCTTCTCTCTCTCTCTCTCTCTCCTTCATTACTTCTCTCTCTCTCTCTCTTCTTTCATTACTTCTCTCTGTCTCTTCTTTCATTACTTCTCTCTCTCTCTCTCTTTCATTGCTTCTCTCTCTCTCTCCATTGTTATTCCTTCTGTCTCTCTCCTCTTTTCTCTTCATCTCCCCTCTTTCATTCCTGTCTTCCTTCATTCCCCTCCTTCATTCTTTCATTCCCCTTATATATCTCCTCTTTCATTCATTTTCTCTCTCTCCACTTTCATTCCTTCTCTCTCACACACCAGACCTACCTTCTTGTTTGGCTCTTCTCTCTCTCTCTCTCTCTCTCTCCCTCTCTCTAATGTTCATAAATACAGCCCTGAGAATTAATATCAGATAAGATCTTTTTTTTATCTCGACTCAGAACCATTTCTTGTTCAAGATAAGTGAAATACAAAATTAAGATGATTATGCAAAATAATCGCTCTTCTTGGTCTGTTGCAAAAAGATAAGTATACCAATAATCTTTCCGTCTTTGCATAGAGGAAAGAACAAACTTGTTGATACAAAATTTAATCAGAATTTGATTGCATATTTATGAATAGTCAAAACGCTGAAATTTATTTAAGATCATCTAGAGACACAAAGAAAACATTTTTTTTTCAATTTTCCAGAGATTATCAACCAAAAAAAGATAAAAGCTGCTTTGCAATTAAAGGAGATCTGTTTTAAGTTTATAAGCTGAATATTTCTTTTACTGTTGCTATCAGGGAAATTTCTACTATCTTAGATACTTGAATAAATTCTTTTTTTTTTCTATATTCACTATTATCTATGAGACTAAATTGTTACTGAGCTGAATAAAGAAAAATAGGCTTAGGCACCTCATTGTGAAATTATGATTCTAACATACGTTAGTTAGGAAGATATATATATAGTCATCCACAGAAGTGATTTGTCATTTCATGTCTCTTCAATGTTGCTAGACTTAGCAACTACTTCTAGCTGAGAGTGAAACACTGCAATGGCTCCTTAGATAATAAGTGACCCTTTTGTATATATATATATATATATATATATAATATATATATATATATATATATATTTTTTTTGTCATTATTTTCATAGTGAGTTCGAAGCATTAATTAAAATGTAATAATAAATTTTTGAAGGCGTAATAATGCACATTTATGTTTAAAAAACATATTTATTTCTTTTTTTTCTTTTTTTTTTCATATTAAGGGTCAAATATTTTCAAGCAAAGCTCATCATCAGGAATGAATTATTTTTCATAATTTCATCTGTATTTGGTAAATTCAATCGTGTTGTTGTTCATTGAATGTTTGTGGTAACTGTGAAAATTTTTTTTTTTTTTTTTTCCGAAGATAGTTACGCTCGGTAAATTCCGTAATAAATCGGTGCGGTGATCGTGTTCCGCGGATTTTTTGAAAATTATTTCATATATAAATTCTTTTTTCTTTTTTTATAATACTATAAAATAATGAAGTCCTGCTCAGGGACACTGAAATGAAGATTTTTTTTGTCATTATTTTCATAGTGAGTTCGAAGCATTAATTAAAATGTAATAATAAATTTTTGAAGGCGTAATAATGCACATTTATGTTTAAAAAACATATTTATTTCTTTTTTTCTTTTTTTTTCATATAAGGGTCCAAATATTTTCAAGCAAAGCTCATCATCAGGGAATGAATTATTTTCTCATAATTTTCATCTGTATTTGGTAAATTCAATCGTGTTGTTGTTCATTGAATGTTTGGTGGTAACTGTGAAAAATTTTTTTTTTTTTTTTTTTCCGGCGAAAAATTTTTCACAGTTACCACCAAACATTCAATGAACAACAACACGATTGAATTACCAAATACAGATGAAAATTATGAGAAAATAATTCATTCCCTGATGATGAGCTTTGCTTGAAAATATTTGGACCTTAATATGAAAAAAAAAAAGAAAAAAAAGAAATAAATATGTTTTTTAAACATAAATGTGCATTATTACGCCTTCAAAAATTTATTATTATATATATATATATATATATACATACACACAGGGGAGATTAAAAAATTATCTGCACTCTTGTTTTACTGAAACTGTAGATGATTTGATAGGCAGAACTATAACTAATCTTCAGATGATAACTTGCCAGTTCGCCATTACCATCCCTCAAGTTTGCAGAATCTTCTTATCTGTAGGTTAATGAGTGTTCTGCTCTCTTTTTGTGTCACACTTGTTTGGCCACTTTTAAACTTCTTTATCCACTCGGACCATATGACCTTAAGGCACCCCTTCTGCGATCTCACCTCGTGGGGACACTTTTTTCATTTACACCCTAAAAATCCAGTTGTTTGTTAGAGGGTTAGGGGTTAGTTTTATAATTAAAAAAAAAGCTCTAAAAATCCTCTGTAAACAATTAACTGGATTTTGACGGTGTAAATGGAAAAAAATGTCCCCACGAATCGAAATCGCAAAAGGGGTGCCTTAAGGTCATATGGTCCATCCACTCATATACACTGTTATTGGGTGGTGAGACAGTCTATTTGATGAAAGATAAAATGAGAAGTGTAGTAGATGCAGTCTGAGAGAAGCAGCATAAGATCACCTGTACTCTGCACAGGGAAAATACTGCAAGATTCTTGTGAGGTGGAATCTGCATAAAAGTCTGAATTCTGACATAAAATGGGCTGGATTTTTGGGCACTGGCAGATTGAAAAGCATGCGTCAGATGGTGCAACATGACAATCCCTGATTTGAATGCCAGGCTTCTTCTGTTGTGATTTGTAGAATCTGAATTACCTTTCATTGCCAGGCATTGGTATTGACATAGATATTGATATCCTTCAAAGAATGGGGACAAAAAGTGAGTGAAAAAGGATTCTGAATTCTCATGTATACAATGGACACGTGATGTCCAATGAGACGCCTATAAATCCAAGAGAAGACAATTATTTATTCTCTTCCTATGATGACATGAATAGTAAAAGAAAATAGTGAATAACTAAGCCCTTATCTCCTGGTGTTATCTATTGAAAAAGATCTGAAAGGAATCATGAATGTCAAAGTTTTCATTTAGACCACACTACCCATTAAAAATGGACTATTTGCTTTATTTGATAAGCAAAAATTGACCATTTTTAATATCGCGTTTCCCTGAAAAAATACAGGGATTATATTGATTTTACTCAGAAATATAACACTAAGGCTTATTTTTTGGGTGATATTTTATTCTTCATATATTGAAAAACGATATTAATAAGTAGAAAATTACAAAATTTCTAAATAAACAGAAATTACTTAAAGCACTCTACATTTATTTACCATCAACATGTTCTTTTATTTTAAAAACTCATTAACAACAATTCATTTAAAAATAATTATATCACAGTGATGCTGATAAATGTTTGATTTAGTATGTCCTGGTATGCACATAGTTGCTTTGAATGAGTCTCATGGAAAATTTATGGGGACCAAATAAAGCCGTCTAACTCCTACCTTGTAACCTATCCAGTGTAATTCCTTTCTAAGAAACTATTGAAATGTATTTACAGTGAGTTTGAAATGGTGAAGGAAGAAAAACACTGGGGTGCATGGATATGATTTTACTGCGTCCTTTTAGATTTTTGTGTGTAGAGGATGCAGGGCACATACTATCAGCATCTCTGATATCATCATCAACTGGAATGTTATTGCTGTCAACTTGGGCTTATTTTAAAATCATCATGAAAGATCACACAAGGTCTTATTTTTGTAGGGAAACACAGTATCAGTTTGCAATAGTTTGGTCAAAGGCACATAATAATGGCCTATAGAAGTAAAGTTCAGGTTCAGCTTCCTTCCCAAGAATTCAGCATTGTTTTGACTTTCTTCATTAATGCATTGCTTAGCAACAATGGTATATCTGCATCAACAATATCTGACGTAATGTCCACCCTGAGTCCACAGGGAAGAATTATTCATTTTAGGGAGGCTAGATCTCTTACCATTTCCAAATTAAAAATTTCTGTTGACTTTTTGTATCACCCTTGTTTTTCTTATATTATCAGAGAGAGAGAGAGAGAGAGAGGAGAGAGAGAGAGAGAGAGAGAGAGAGAGGGAGAGAGAGAGAGAGAGAGAGAGAGAGAGAGTGAGTGTGTTTGTGTGTCCCATGCACTGAGACCATCTGTGGTTCATGTATCAAAGGATTTTAACAATGCATGTCTGTGTGTCCTTGATCTTTGATAGCTTTTTTTCTGTTGCCTTATGCCAACCTTTCTTTGAGTCAGTGAATGACTGACAGACTTATATTTGCATACAGATTGAAGGATCTGTCCTTGGAACAGTTTTAACTTATTGTTAGGTGTTCTTATAGCCAACAGCAGGTCAGGCATGCTCAATGGTAGACAATGGTAGAATTCCATGTTTTACCTTTTTAGGGTTTTGGGATTGAAAAAAATAAGATTTTCCTACATTTTCATTCATCAAGGACGTATCTTCTTATCTTCATCTTAACTCTTTCACTTTTTTCTTCATCATTCTTTCCTACTTTCATTTTTCACTGCCTTTTTTCTTCTTCCTCCTCATCTCTTTAATTCCTCTTTTTCTTCTCTCTTTTTCTATTTTTCTTTTCTTTTCCTTCTCTTTTTACTTTTTTCCTTTTTTTCTCTTTTTCTCCTTTTTCTTTTTCTTTTTTTCCTTTCTTTTCCTTTTTCCATCTTTTCTTTTTCCTTTCTATTTCTTTCTGTCTTTTTCTTTTTTCTTTCTTTCTTTCTCATTTTTCTTTATCCATCACCTTCTTCCTTCTCTATCCTTTTCTTTCCCCCCCTTCAATATCAATATCCACCCTTTATATTCTTTCTCTGTCTTCCTTAACTTCTCTTTTTTCCACTTTCTTTTCCTTTGTTTTCTTCCTCTTTTCTCTTTTCCTTTCCTTTCTTTCCCTTCCTTTCCTCCTCTTTCATTTTGCTTGATATTTTTCTCATAATTTTTTTCTTTTTACTGCTTGGTACTTTTCTGACTCCTTCTTTTTAAAATTTTGTCTTCATCTTTTTCCCTTCTCTGTTTCTCTCTTTTTATTTTCCTCTTTCTTTTCCTGTTTTTCACATTTTTTTCTATATTTTCCCTCTTCTGTCTTTCTATATTTTTCTCTTTCTTTCTTTCCATATTTTTCTTTTTTATTCCTTTTTTTCTTTCTCCTCACCTTCTTTTTGACTTTCCCCCTTTCTTTCCTTCCTATGTTTCCTTTTTTTTCTTCTCTATATTTTTCTTTTCTTCTCTATATTTTTCCTTTTTTTCCTTTTACAAGGCTTCTTCCTTCTTTCCTTCTCTGTTAACTTCTTTTATATTTCTTTTTCCATTTAATTTTTTTTTTTTTTTTAGATCACAAAAAAAATTTCCATAATTCATTAGTTTTTCTTCTCTTTTTTCTTTCTTTCTTTTATTTATTTATTTTTTTTCTACAGCGAGTTTTTCATCTTCATTTTTCTTGAACTTCATTCACCCCAATTAAAACTCATTCACCTTCTTCATTCATTCTTTTTTTTCTTTCATTTCCTATCATTCTGATCTCTTAGGCCCTTATTTTTATATATATATATATATATATAAAAAAAAGATTTCAGTTTTACCCAATTTGGGTCTCACATTATTTTTTTTATCTTCATACCCATATTTTCCAGCACCCAAAGCAAAACAAAATATATATTTATCAATTTTTTTTTCCTTTTTCCCCATTCTGATTGTTTTGATGCAAATCCTGATTCATGTCTGCTTTTTACCCATTCACTGTTTATGATTGACCGAAATCTAATGGCTTCTTATCTGATCAAAATTGCTAAAAACACAATCGTATACGACCCGATCCTGTTCACCTTTCCGTGCAATTTCCTATATTAGCTCATTTTTCCTTATTTTCTTTTTTTTTTGTTTTCTTCAATTCTTTGGGATTAACTTTGAAAATCAACAAAGAAAGGAAGAAAATAAACTATTGCTACTTTGAATAATTAAAAAAAAAGTATCATATATAAAATTCAGCTTCTTAACAGAGATTTACAATAGGGGTAGCAGGGTGTAATATTATATGAAACAAAATAACAAAATTAAGTGTTTTATAGGTTAATTTATAATTTTTGTCAGAAATGTTTATCAGTATATCTCAAACATGATGGCATTTTATCCTTCTTGAGCGAAATAAAAATATATCGAAAATTATGAATCTGATAATATCAGATTCATAATTTTCGATATATTTTTATCTTATATCAGTGATATAAGATACATTCACAAAATACATCTACAAAAATACACCTATAAAGAAAACTTGAGTACCAACTTTTATCTCACGCTCTAACAGTTTTTGGCATTAAATAACCCACAGGGTTTTTATACCATTAAACAAACCAAACCAAATGAAGTTAATGTAAATTATTTATACAAATTTGAAGATATTAAGAAGTTGAAATATATAAACTTTAATCAAAATGAATTGTTACTGCATTAAATGACCCGAAAAGGGTTGATATGCCGTAAACAAAAACAAACTAAACCATGTTCATCATAGCAACAGTTGCAATTGAAACATCCAGGATTATTGACCCATATACTACCACTCTACTCCAGAATTTTGGAGTAAGACTGTTTGCATTTCACATAGAGCTAATAGCCTTGGGAAAAGTATTCATTTAAATATTCTCTCTCCAGCTATAAATAGATAGTATGGCAGACTGGGCTCTTTAATCTCGGTATGGCAACTAGTCTAGAAGAAGGAAAACTCTGAAATTAAACCTGTTAAATTCTGCTTAGAAATTGACCTTGTATCACATTCTACACTTTGTGGAAGGGTTGGGTAAATGCATACATGCGTACCTTTCATAGAGCCATAATTAACATGGATACACACTTTGTGTAATGGTTATTGTCATAGGAAATGGAATTGGTGATCCAAGTTAGTGTTTCACTTTATGCTAATGCCTTTGAGAAAGGCATGAACCCATATGTTCTTCCCATTGCTATAGGTAAATAGTAGAGCAGACTGGGTTATTTAGCCTTGGTTAGGCTACCAGTCTAGGAGAAGGAAAAACTCTGAAATTAAACCTGTTAAACTTTGCTAAAGAAATTAACTTTGTGTCACATCCTACTCGTTTGAAGGGGCTGTTTAATATATATATATATATATATTATACAAAAAAGTTATTACACAGCCATTATAATAGAAAAGTTGCAGAAACACACACAACCTATCAAATATCGGACATATTCTGCCAAAATAATAACTCAATGCCTGAAGAAGACAACAGATCAGAAACACGTGTCGCATATGTAAGATAAAAAGAATTAAACATTTTTTTCTGAGAACATAATACATTTTGCAGCCCTTCTTTTTTATAAAATATTGAATTTTCTCCCGTTGGAACCAGAACAACATTTTATATATATATATATATATATATAATATATATATATAGATGTAGTCAAATTGCTTTTAGTTTTGTGTAGAAAAACAGTAAGTATAAGTCTAAATTAGTGGTGTGGCCTATTGTTAGTATCGACCAGACAGCGAGGGAGTCTATCCCCTTTTTACTAGCACTAGACCAGGGAGATTGTTTTTGCAGCTGAGGTATAGTGCTACACCCACTACAGACTCCCCAATTTACCACACATATCCAAGCTGTGCTACTCATTCACTGAATTAGTGAGAGCCAATATTGAACTCGAAACCTTGTGGTGCCAAGGTGGATGCTCTACCAACTGAGCTGAACTGCTTGTGTCACATCCTGCCTGTGGAAGAGGTGTTGGGTAAATCCATACTTTGAATCTGGAGGCGGGGGAAAAAATTTTCTAAGGAAAATCAAGTTTATGTTTCATTAATTGATTAAAATCTTCAGACAAAAATTGTTTTTTCAAATAAATTAAATAATTTCTTTTTGGCATGACGATGAAAATTTAATTATCTTTTTTTTTTCTTTTTCTTTTTCTTTTTCCAGGTAAGTGCTGAAAGTCTAATTCCTGTTCTGGTAAGTTAAAACTCTAATTGGTGTCACAAGGTCAACATTCAAAGTAAGTGGCCATAAGATAAATTGGTATTATGCATGAATCAATGGTTAGAGTATCAAACTAAAATCCACAAGGTTCAATAACAGACTATTACTCCTGAGATATATTCCAGGGGACAATCTCAGATGTCTGATTGAATATTTAGGAGTAAATTAATTTTCAAATTAAGTTCATATTTCACCTATTTATTCTTTGAATAAAGTAAGTAAAAAGTAAAGTCGTCGGGGCGGCCTAATGTTGCTATCAGCCATACAGCGAGGGAGTCTATCCCCTTTTCATTAGCGCTAGACCAAGGAGATTATTTTAGCATCTTTTTATCATTTGGGTGCTAGAAGGTGGTGGCTGAGGGTCTTCCATGTCCTGGAAATGACATTAACCATAACAGTAACCATAACACCACAAACATCTCTAAATATCTAATATAGTTCTCAGTACAATAAAATTTAAAAAAATATTTTTCTTTAAAAAAAAATTGAAATAGATCACTAAGTAGGTCTGAGCCTATTCTAGTAGTGACCAGGTTTGAATTCGGAGTTTTCCTTCTCCTAGACTGGTTGCCTAACCAAGGTTAAAGAGCCTAGTCTGCCCATGGCTGGAGGAAGAATAGTTGGATTCATACCTTTCCCAAGAGTATTAGCACTATGTGAAGTGTGGCTTCGTCCAGAAATTGAACTCAGGTCGACTCTTCCATTTCCTGTGACTCTAACCAGCACACACCCACACTTCCCTTTAATACTTGCGGATGATGTTATTTTTCTTTTGCACAAAATTTGCAATGTCCTGTTCACTGTTAATTCTCAATTCATATTGAACATTCAATCAGTTTTATTGTTTATTTTTTATATACAGCGACATCATAAAAACCAACTTATTATATATATATTTATTATTATAAAAAGTGAGTGGTATAAAAAGGAATTACTTTCTGAATGGCATTTTTTTTTTTTATTCTTAGAATTCTGAATAAGTATTTCTCACCAAGAATTATGAGAATTGTTTTGCTTAAAAGCAATTTTAAAGCAACCATCGCATGACAAGTACGTCAATTTATCCTTTTTAGAATTATTCATAATTCGGATTTCCTGTATACAAGGTGTGTTCTCTAAGTGTCTAAATTGAAAATAGATAGAGAGGAACAGAGAGAGATAGACAGATAGGAACAGAATAAGATTGATAGGAACAGAGTGAAATAGATACAAAATAAGATTATATATATATATATATATATATATTATATATATATATATATATATATATATCAGACTGAAATAGATAGATAGGAACAGAATAAGAGAGAAAGAATAAGAATCAGACTGAAATAGATACATAGGAACAGAATAAGATATATAGATAGATAGATAGATAGGAACAGAATAATAGATAGATAGATAGATAGATAGGAACAGAATAATAGATAGATAGATAGGAACAGAATAATAGATAGATAGATAGGAACAGAATAATAGATAGATAGATAGATAATAGATAGATAGATAGATAGATAGATAGATAGATAGATAGATAGATAGATAGATAGAACAGAATAATAATAGATAGATAGATAGATAGGAACAGAATAATAGATAGATAGATAGATAGATAGAACAGAATAATAGATAGATAGATAGAAGGAACAGAATAATAGATAGATAGATAGATAGGAACAGAATAATAGATAGATAGATAGGAACAGAATAATAGATAGATAGATAGGAACAGAATAATAGATAGATAGATAGATACAGATAGATAGATAGATAGATAGATAGGAACAAATAATAGATAGATAGATAGATATAGATAGATAGATAGATAGAGAGCAGATAATAGATATAGATAGATAGATAGATAGATAGGAAGAATAATAGATAATAGATAGATAGAGAATAATAGATAGATACAGAATAATAGATAGATAGAGAGAGAGATAGGAACAGAATAAGTGATAGATAGAGAGAGAGAGATAGGAACAGCATAAGATAGATGAAAATAGTAAGCAAGATGGAAATGAACAATAAAAGTTTTCTTCTAAATCAGTGGTTCTCAACCGGGTTTCTTATGGTCCCTAGTTGGTTGGTCGGTCGATTAGATTTTACAGCATGTCAACCCTTTGGTTATTTTATACCAAAGACATTTTTGTTTTATTCATTCTTATTGGGTATTCAATTTTTTAAACTCATAGATAGGACCCTAACAGGTACTACCCTTCCAGATCAGAATGGATCTGAGAATAATGGCTATTATAATTGTACACACACACACACACATTATATTTGTTAACACACATGCACACATTACTTGTGCACACACACATTATACACATACAACAATATTTCTATGCTTGTACACACGCGCTCACCACCAGATGTAGTTTAGTGTCATACCCAGAACACCCCTTTTGGAGAAAGGGGGTGTCTTACCGCGCCGTGGGGGAATACAATCCGCATATTTTAAGTCTTGTCAACAGGGCATAAAAATTATTTGATGGAATTCTTTTCTTTTTCTGTCCTTTGCAACACAAAACCATCATTGCTCTCCCCTTCTCAGCTCTCCCTTTCTCAGCTCTCCCTCTTGCTCTCCCATCAGCTGCTCGGTACGAGGCGAAGGAATCGGACATGACAGCTTTGTTGATTATTAAATGCACAAAGCAATAACGCTGACTAAGAGGCTGTGTCATCTTAACTAAGACACAAAGGCATGTGCCAGCCAACCCTTTGTGTGTGTTTCTTATTAAATGCTGACAAAATTAACATCGCACGGATCGGGTGGGGGGATCAAAGTAAACCGAATGTCAAACAATCCTTTATTTTTGCTGCTCTCTGCCACCATGCATGTCCCTTTGCGATTTGTCATTATTGAAGGGTCACATTTAATGTCCTGCAATTGTATGCTCATCATATATGATAGTTGACGTGTCTGGGGGGTCTGGGGTTCCTTGAAGATGTGGTCATCAAGCCCCTAATGTCAATAATCATTTGTGGTGTCAATTTCCTACCCGAGACTTTTAGGCATGCATTCTTCCGGGGTGTATTCCAACAGTGGTTTCCTATCACCAGTTGATAAGATGTGACTGGGGTGCATTCACCGATCAGATAACCACTGGTTGTTCATCATGAGAAGCTTTTTTTAGTTTACTACCTTTTAGAATGTGTTATTGTCTGATGAATTAAGATGATTTTAGATATTTATTTACCCAACTTGTTTGCCACGGTAGAATGTGATAAAAGGTCACAAGTATGGGGAATCCAGCAAGGATCAAACTTGCTATTCAGTAAGAATAGATCTGTGAGACTAGCTTGCTAACAATTATATCATGAAGGAATGCCTTTATTTACCACATCTGTTTGCCACAAGTAGGATGTGACACAAGGTCACAAGTATGGGGCATCCAGCAAGGGTCAAACTCTCTATTCAGCGATAATGGATCTGCAAGACTAGCTTGCTAACAATTTCACCATGAAAGGATGCCTTTTTTTAAAACTTTTTTTATCCCAACATGCAAGTTTGAAACACTTTTCATTATTACTATTATTTTATTTCTAGTTAGACTCCATCTTATTACTGTTGCTTTTTATCACAACATTCTGGGTCAATACACTCTTCATTATTACTAGTTAGCCTCCATTATCATTGTTGCTTTACATCTCAACACTCTGGGTCAATACACTTTTCATTATTAGTATCATTTTATTACCAGTTTTACTTCATCTTATTATTGTTGCTTTTTTTAAAAACTTGGGCAAATATAGCTGATGGAGTTTGTGAAATGAAACTGTGGCAATTTGAGCATATGTTTTTATCCCATCTTATTATTGTTGCTTTTTTATCACAGCATTCTGGGTTGATACACTCTTCATTATTACAAGTTAGTCTCCATCTCATTATTGTAGCTTTTATCTCAACACTCTTGGTCAATAAACTTTTAATTATTACTATTATCTTATTACTAGTTTTACTCCATCTTATTACTGTTACTTTTTATCACAACACTCTGGGTCAATAAACTTTTAATTATTACTATTATCTTATTACTAGTTTTACTCCATCTTATTACTGTTACTTTTTTATCAAACACTCTGGGTCAATAAACTTTAATTATTACTATTATCTTATTACTAGTTTTACTCCATCTTATTACTGTTACTTTTTATCACAACACTCTGGGTCAATACACTCTGCCTTTATAACTATTTTATTTCTGGTTAAACTCCATCTCATTATTGTTGCTTTTTATCTCGACACTCTGGGTCAATTTTCAATACACTTTTAATTATTACTATTATTTTATTGCTAGTTTTACCCATCTTATTACTGTTACTTTTTATCACAACTTCCTCACAGCAATTTATATGAATTAGTTAAGTTGTCCAATCTGTATACAGTTTCTTATTTGAATTTGGACAAAGATTGCTTACGGGAAACTTTTTAATGTGACAGTTTGTGAAATGAAATTGTGCATATGTTTTTATTACTTAGTTTGCTTTTTATCACAACACTGGGTCAATACACTTTTCATTATTACAATTATTTTATTGCTAGTTCATCTCCATCTTAATATTGTTGCTTTTTATCACAACACTCTGGGTCAATACACTTTTTATTATTACTATCATTTTATTGCTAGTTTTAATCCATCTTCTTATTGTTACTTTTTATCACAACTCACAGCAATTTCTATGAATTAGTCGACTAAGTTGTCCAACCTGTATACAATGTCTTATTTGAATTTGGGCAAAGATGGGGAAGTCTTCAATGTAACAGTTTGTGAAATGGAATTGTGCCAAATTGTGCATATGTTTTATGAATGAGTTCTCTGAAACTTTCGCTTACTTATGTAGTAATTGTATTGTACAACAATGGCGTGTTGCCCATCTGTCTTCTTTAACTGTTCTCAATTATAAAGCAAACTGTTCATTACATCGTTAGTCTTTATTTTCCTCTCACTGGTAACATTTTTAATATTCATGTTATTGAAATATAAAAGAAAACACTGCAAATCTACATCTGTATGCATTTGGGCATCAGTCTTTTAATTAATATGAGTTTGGGTAAATATGAATAGACAAGGTATTTTATTCCTCTTTTTTTTTTTTTTAGTATTATTTGGATTATTTGGACTATTGTCCTCACTTTGTTGTTATTGTGGGCTGCCCACCAAGGACCTACATTGACCAGCTCTGCGGGGATACTGGATGTTGTGCAGAAAAATTCCCAGAGACAATGAGTGATAGGGAAGGTTGGTGAGAGATTGTCATGGATATCCGTGCTACTTGCACAACAAAATGATTATGATGATGATATATATTAGACAAAGAGACTTACTTCAGAAAATGAACCTAATATAAAAGTTTCAATGAGCCAATTCTTAGCTTCTTTGATTGTAAAAATCAATTCATCATCTATCTTCTTACTCCTCTCTTCCAGATTTCTCTCTCATTCCCTGGTGTTCCTAAAATCCTTTTTGTCTGGTCATGGACTGAGTACTTCTGCTAGTAAAGGATAATGCTAACTTAAAAAAAAACAAAAAAACTTTTAACAAAGAAAGTTAACTTAAATTCATATTACAGATTTTATTTGCATAGTCCTCCATGTGATATCTGGGAATAACTCATGCTATTTATTTATAAAGAAACCAATAGAATAACATACAAAGTAAAAGGATGTTTCATGCCTTATTTATTAGTAATATCTAACGGGGATATATCTTTTTTAAATAATATTTTAAATGTAAAAAAAAAAAAAAAATTTCTAAAATAAACGAACATTGTAATATGTGAATACTTGGCGAATCCGTTTTAATTTGATAATGAATTTACTAAATTATTTTCTATTTACTCCTCTCTTTTCCCTTTCTTTCATCATTCCTTGGTGTTCCTAAAAATCCTTTTAATCTGGTTATGGACTGAGTACTTCTGCTAGTAAAGGATAACACTAACTTGTTTAAAAAAGAAAACTTTTAACAAAGAAAGTTAATTTCATATTACAGAATTTATTTGTATTGTCCTCCATATGATAGCTGGGGATAACTCAGGCTATTCATTTATAAAGAAACCAATAAAATAACATACAAAGTAAAAGGATGTTTCATGCCTTATTTATTAGTAATACCTAACGTAAATGTGAAAGAGTTAAAGCTTATTATTGTCCATCACATGATCCTACCAAAAATCAATAACCCCTCAATTCCTTATCCTGACTCATAGACAATTCTTCCCTCCACCCCCCACCCCCCAGATTCGGTCCATACATTAATAAATAGCAAGCATACTATCAATTGTGAAAGATATTTCATCTACCCTTCTGAATCATAATAAGCAACAGAGATCATAAAAGATTTTACTCATTTATTTCAGTTGAAAAACACATGGGAAAAACTTATATACTTATTATCTGGAGGTGGCATCGTAACAATCCACTCTGGTTCCGTGTTATCAACAAAATGATGTGATTATATATATAATATATATATATATATATATATATAGTGTGTGTGTGCATGTGTTTGTGTGCATGTGTGTGTGTGTGGTATGTATGTATGTAATGTATATATATATATATATATATATATTATATGTGTGTGGTGTTTGGTGAATTGTGAGTGAACACATATGTATATATATATATATGTGGTGTGTGTGAATGTGTGAGGAACACATATGTATATATATATATGTGTGTGTGTGAATGTGTGAGGGAACACATATGTATATATATATATATGTGGTGTGTTGTGAATGAACACATGATGTGGGTGTGTGTGTGTGAGTGAACACATATGTATATATATATATGTGTGTGTGGGTGGTGGTGAATGTGTGAGTGAACACATATGTATATATATATGTGTGTGTGTGTGTGTGAATGTGTGAGTGAACACATATGTATATATATATGTGTGTGTGTGGGTGTGTGAATGTGTGAGTGAACACATATGTATAATATATATTGTGTGTGTGGGTGTGTGTGAATGTGTGAGTGAACACATATGTATATATATATATGTGTGTGTGTGTGTGTGTGTGAATGTGTGAGTGAACACATATGTATATATATGTGTGTGTGTGTGTGTTGTGTGTGTGTGTGTGTGTGTGTGTGTGAATGTTGATAATACAGTTCTAAGTAATCTCTGGACTGCAGGTTCAATCTTTGTCAAGAGCAATAATAACATAGAATAATCTACACAGCTTAACACTTGTACGCACCCATGGTTAACGGAATGAGAATAGTCTACCCCATGGATTGAATAAAGGGTTTGGTTTGAAGTTCTGTGAAGGCTCCTGATTATGACATGAAGGCTCTTGGGTTGGACAAGAAATGCCTGATGATGGCCGGAAGGCTCATCGAATAACACGTTGTGTAGATAACAATAAAAATGAGGACAATTGTCCGAATAATCCAAATTGTACATACTTAATATTTAATGATATATATACTTATTAATAGACATAGTTCATTAATTTATACTTAAAGGTGGTATAAGTTTGCATGACAATTATTGGTGCATAAAATGCAATCATTAAACCAGATAAGTCTACATGTATTCACTTCATTGATTTAACCCTTTTCCATATGGACTAGCAAAACTTGTTTGGCCAGGACATATGCATTTCTTTACAAATGAATCTAAGTGGTTGTATTTGCTATTGAAACAGCCCAAGCATCAGGGTGGATTGCATACTGTGCTGCAGGGGCAGTGGTCCATGGTGATGTAGTCTCACAGATTCATTACTTCTGACTTGGGAGCATTCCAAAAATAAGTTCACAAGTTAATATTTTTCTAAACCAGATAACAGCATTTCATTATACAATCAAAATGGATCTTATTAGGTAATATTTATGACCAAACTTCCCATAGTGGTGTAATGATTAGAAAGATCTGTTACTACTGATTAGGGAGCAGTTCAAAAATAATGTTCACAAGTTGATATTTTTCTAAACCAGATATATCAGCATTATATTATACAATCAAAATGGATATTATTAGGTGTTATTTATTACCAGACTCTACAGCATTGAAACTTTTTAACCAAGAAAAAAATCAAGTTTGGTTTCAAAAATATACTTATCGTATAAAGTTTTTCTAAACCAAAGATAACAGCATTTCATTATACAATCAAAACTGATCTTATTAGGTATTATTTATGACCAAACTTCTGATGGTGGTGTAATGGTTAGAAAGATCCATTACTATTGACTAGGGAGCATTCCAAAAATAAGTACACAAGTTAATATTTTTCTAAACCAAAGATAACAGCATTTTGTTATACAATCAAAATGGTTCTTATTAGGTATTATTTATGACCAAACTTCCCATAGTAGTATAATACTTAGAAAAATCCATTACTAGACTAGGGAGCATTCCAAAAATAAGTACACAGCTGATATTTTTAAACCAAAGATACCAGCATTACATTATACAATGAAAACAGATGCTATTAGGTATTATTCATTACCAAACTCTACAGCATTGATACTCTTTAATTGAGAAAAAATCAAATTTGGTTTTAAAAATATAATTAATGTATGAATTTAAAAAAAAGTATTTTACTTACTTTTGGACGGCTACATATATATTTGGTTACAGAGTTTCAGTATTGTAGAGTTTGGCAATTAGAAATAGCAAATAATAAACCATTTTGAATTAATAATATTCCGCTATAAATTATAAAACCCTAGCATCTTATATAAGATACCAGAATTTTCTATATATGAAAACCATATTTTGTAGATTAGTTGGTAATTAGAGACCGGGGAAAGGGTATAGATGATACAGATCTCAATTTACATAAAACACTGGTTGTTTTTACATAGAAACAAAGAACAAACTAAGGAGGTAGCAAAGAGAGATATTTGTCTAAAGAAAGTGTTTCCTTTCATTATAAACATCTGGTAAAGAGAATTTATTTTCCATATTTAATCAGTACATACATGAATACATATATCTTAAATTTTTGGAAATTTTGTCTCAAAACACTCATGAGTTTCGGGTTACATTTTTAGAATAATATTTTAGATGTAAACAACAAATAAACCCAATTCCTATCGGGTGACAATTAAACTAAATCTTGCGGAGCACTCCTGATTGGGCTTTTGGCTCAACAATGACACTTCATACATTTGAGTTCATATTGAATTTTATTAAACTTCAACGATATTAACAGTTTTCATCAAGACAATGATATAATTTTTCTATTTGGAACTCGTTGCAAAGCTGCATGATTAACATTTTTGATTTTCCCATTTGGTGTCAACACAAATAGCTTATCATCAAACAATTTTTTTCACAAAAACTCATGTAAAAAAATCATCAAAAACAAATTGCAGTAATTAAAAATTGGGAATCCAAAATATCAGGATTGTGGGTCTGGATTTAGCTCAGGATATTTTTAGTTTTAAAATAGTGCTCAGTATATATTTATCAACTCCTCTGCAGGTAACACAAGGTCAGTTCTTAATCAGAGTTTAATAGGTCTGAATTCAGTTTTCTTTCTCCTAGATTGGTTACCTAACCAAGGTTTAAAAGCCCAGTCTGCCCTACTATTTACACATAGCTAGAAGCAGAATAGTTGGATTTGTACCTTTCCCACTGGCATTAGTGCTATATGAAATGCATGAAGGGTATTATTAATATATGAAATGTGTTGGAAGCACATGGTGCAATAGTTACCGTTTAAGAAAATGGACATGGACAGATGAGTTCAGATCCTGGACAAGGCTGTTCACATTTCACATAGCACTAAAACTCTTGGGAAAGTTATGAAAAACTATTCTCCCTCTAGCTATGGGTAATTTGTCTGGCAGACTGGGCTCTTTAACCTTGGTATGTCAACCGGTCTAGGAGAAGGAAAACTCTGAATTCAAACCAAAGGGGCTCTCTTCTCATTAGTCAAAACTACTTTGAGAGCTCCTCCTTCCTCTACCCCTTCATGGCCATTACTCCCAGGTTCACTCAGACCTGGAGTGGTTGTACCTGTTAGAGTATGGGTTAAATAGAAAAAATAAGTTATAAAAATTTTTGGAAAGAAAGATTGAGTTTAAAAAAGAATTTTGAATATCCATCAAGAATGAATAAAACAATATATTCAGCATAAAATAACCCAACAGGGGTTGACATGCCATAAAATCCAGCCAACCAACCAACCTCCTCCACCTCCTCCAAACTAGCCTCATTCAAGATTTGATAACCACTTACATTACACTACGGACGCCTCCAAAAAGGTGCTCAATCCAAAATAAATAGAGCTAATGCAACAATATTAAAAAGAAAAAAAGAATCACTTAGCTTGGTTAGGTAACCAGTCTAGGACAAGGAAATCTTAACAAGGTTAAAGAGCCCAGTCTGTCTTACTATTTAGCCATAGCTAGAGAGAATATTTTGATGCATACCTTTCCCAAGGGTATTAGCATGATGTGAAATGCAAACAGCCTTGTACAGGATTTGAACTCAGGTCGACAAGTCGATTTCCTATGACTCTAACCATTACACTACGGGGGCCTTCAAAATAGTACTCAATCCAAAATAAATTGAGCTAATGCAACAATATCAGAAAGATAAAAAAGAATCACTCAGCTCAAAATCTTTTGATCATCAGGTAAGTATCGCCATCACTTACGTGGTGATCAAAAGATAGTGAAACTTCAAGTGGTGAGTTGGGTTATTTTTTATTTATTTTTTTTTTTTTTAAATAATGATTTACACCTTTTAATTTGCATGCACATCAGCCAACCTTTGTTCACATTTCGCCTTTTAATCTGTGTGATTTTATTTCAATAAAATTCCTCTTAAAGCTCTTAAATGGTTTACATGCCTTTCGATTGCACTTACATCCTTTTTTTACTCCTGACATTGCAGAACCTAATTTTAAGTGTAATCAATCAAGAAAATCTTCTTAGGTCTCTTTAGGATCCAATAACATTTGGAATCAAACAGATGAGAGAGAGAGAGAGAGAGAGAGAGAGACAGTCTCTCCATCTTGGAGAGAAAGAGAGAGTGAGGGACACACAGACTCTCTATCTTGGTGAGAGACACTCACATATACTCCATCTTGGAGAGAAAGAGAAAGAGAGGCTCTCCATCTTGGCAGTTCATTTTGAACCTCCATTGATGGCAGAAGGACAAACATATAATGTCCACCTTAGAAATTTCTCTGTTAAACTGTATCTAATGGTGATAACAATGAATAACTGCCTTGTTGGCTAGGGCTGTAGAATAGGCCGACTGCACCTCTGCAGAAGGGTAAGACACCTCCTCAATGGGACCACATATTGGCCATGGGTTGGTGACCCGTGATGGGTTGACATGCTGTAAAACTCAACCAACCAACTCCATTTTGGCTGTTTATTTTGAACCTACATTGATGGCAGAAGGACAAACATGTAATGGCTGCCAGTGTCCATACAGTTATCTTAAATGTGAACTCCCATCATGCATCTGTGCTGGGTATGATGCTAAACTGTATCTAATGGTGAAGTTCCAATTTTTGAGCTCTGGGGAGTGTGGAGTACTCCTTCTTTGCCATTACTTCCAGGTCCTCTCTGACCAGTAGTGGTAGTATCTGTTAGGGTACCACCTATAGGCTAAATAGAAAAAATGGATTTAAAAACATTTGGTGTCAGATGAGACAGATGAAAGAGAAGGACATAGACTCTCCATTTTGGCTGTTCATTTTTAACCTTTATTTTATTTTGTTTTACGGCATATCAACCTCGGTGGGTCATTTAATGCCAACAAAGTTGTGAAATAAATTCATTCTTAATGCATAATACAATTTTGTTTATCAACTCATGTTTTTTTTATTTAACCCATAGATGGATAAACCTTTATTGATGGCAGGACAAACATATAATTGCTGCCATACAGTTCTCTTAAATGTGAACTCCCATCATGCATCTGCACTGGGTATGACGTTAAACTGCATCTAATTGTGATAACAATGAATAACTGCCTTGTTGACCAGGGCTGTAGAATACACTGACCCCACCTCTGCAGAGGGGTAATGGCCACTTTTGGCCGTGTTTGGTGACCCGTGATGGTTTGACATACCATAAAATCCAACCAACCAACCAACTCCATTTTGGATGTTCATTTTGAACTTTCATTGATGTCAGAAGGACAAACATAGAATAGCTGCCATTGTCTACATTTCTCTTAAATGTAGACTCCCATCATGCATCTGTGCTGGGTATGATGTCAAACTGCATCTAATGGTGAAGTTCCAATTTTGGAGCTCTGGGGAATGTGGAGTACCCCTTCATTCAACTCTTAAGTAAACATATCAAACATTGTAATAAACAAATTATCATACTGTGGTATATCCACAGGTCTCGCTAATTGATATATAAATGGTTTTAGCATCATGGAAACTGTTGTAAAAAAGCATTTTTATAGAAATATTGACTTTTTTTTGTTTTGAATGGTATAATGTTAGTCCTTTGGTATTTGACGACAATTATAAATTCTGTTGGAAACAAAAGTAGTACAGAGAAAATGCCATTTTGTGGAATGCGAGCAACAGCTCATTAAGTAACAAAAAAAAAAACATGTTTTGATTGCTGAATAAATTGACACTGTTTTTGTAGAAATAAGTCATTAATTTGTTTGCTCTATCCAGTGGTGGTGCTAACCACTCCTGAATCCCTCAGCTGGGTGTCGGGGTAGCTCAAACCTTCTGGGTTGCTTGGGGGGTCCTCAAAAGGAGTAAATGCATTTGCAGTGGTGTGCAGAGGTTTTATGATCCAAGAAGAAGCAATTCTTCTTTAGTATCCTGAGTATGTTGTTAAACTGCATCTAATGGTGAAGTTCCAATTCTGGAGCCCTGGGGAATGTGGAGTACTCCTTCATCACCATTACTCCCAGGTCCACTCTGAACTGGAGCAATGGTACCTACAGGTTAAATAGAAAAAATGAGTTTAATTATACATTCACAAGAATACACAAATGTGTTTCAACTGATAAAATGTGCACATATTATATTTCTACAAAAAGGGTACAAAAATGGTAAAAGTCTTACTTGAATTCTCTGAGTTTTCATTGCAATGTAGGCTTTACATTTCAATTGTGAGGTGAGTGAGACCAAATCTATTCAAGCAACAGAAATCTTTAAAAAAAAAATTAAAAAACATAAAAAAACAGACAGGTCTTAACTGTTCAAAGAACATGGATAAAAGATAGGCACTGCCAATTTATACGCTCATTTCTATTTTAAAAACGAATTAAAATTAATTAAATCGATAATTTAAGGTCAAATATTTGTCCAAGTCGAATAGTAGTAACATGAGGAGCATCTGTAAAAAAAAAAAAAAAAAAATAAATAAATAATATTACATATGTAATGTATTTTTAATACATTTTAAACTATTATTTTCGGTCAATTGTGCTTAATTGCAAACATGGCCACCTTTTTTATATAAAAGAGGACAAGAAAGGTTTTTCACGTGACCACGAGTCTGGTAAAAGACACGACCCCAAAATCCAATAGAGATAATCATTTATTGTCTTCCTATTCTAATAGTGGTCCTTTTGTGAGTGGGGACTCGACTAAATAACCTCTCTACTTTAAAGCAACACAATAAAAGATGGAGGACCCTCGCTTTGCAACAGTTTTTTTTTAATAAAAATTATTATTTTGTTCTTTATCTTAATCAGTCATGTCAGGAATATTCCGTCTCGACTTCCCAGAAATTTTGAAAAGACCACCATCAATATTTCCTTCTTTTTTTTTCCTGTCGTTTTTCCCTCGCCATTCACTATTCTTATTTCCATTATTTTACGTTCCCGTCGCCAGTCTTCTACGGTAACTAACAACTTGAAAACTCACTTCCGCAAATCATGCCTGGGCTAGCAGCTTTTGGCGCTCAAAGAGCCTTCAATACGTCTAAACTTCCTTCCTTTTCCCAGACGTTGGCCTTCCCCCACTTCTCCTTCTCCGACATAAGCAAACAAGCAGACAACAAGACTGGAGACTGACATGTTCACGAAATACATCGTCTGCCGATTAACCCCCAACCTCCATTTCTTTATTTTATTCCCACGTTCCACCACCTCATCTCGTCTGTTCACGAACATCGTCTGCTTCTTTGAAAGAACGTCATGCTTCTATTCAACTGAGATTATGATCGTACATTGCTTGTTATAGTATGGCTCATTTATTATTTCCGAGAAAGATGGGGAGAGGGGGGGGGGCAGAAAATAAAGATAAAGAGGGGGAGGACAAGAAGAAGAAGAAGAAGTTGTTGAAGAAAGGTTATTGACCTTTCTGATATATCGGAAGGGGAGAGTACAGGTTTTTTTGGCGGAACTTTTTTGAATAGATCTTATTGGAATTGGAATTACCAGATTTTGAATTGACACAAAAATCAAACGAAAGGGACAAAAATAAAATGGAATAATGTCATAAGAAAAAGAATATCTCAAAGTAAAAATAATTTTAAAATTTGGAAAAAAATAATTTTTGAATTGAAAAAAAAACAACATATCACTATCTTATACTGGAGATTTTGTGTCTGTCTGTAACCGAAACAACGTTACTTCTTATATCGTAATACCCTCAGGAATTGCGTAATTGACTCAAAAATCAAACGAAAGGGACAAAAATAAAATAGAATAATTTCATAAGAAAAAGAATATCTCAAAGATTAATGCAGGTAAAAATAATTCTAAAATTTGGGAGAAAATAATTTTTGAATTGAAAAAAAACAACATATCACTATCTTATTATACTGGAGATCTTGTGTCTGTCTGTAATCGAAACCACGTCACTTATTACATTGTAATACCCTCAGGAATTGCGTAAGTTTGTCAATGAGTATTTAATTTATAGTCAAAATCATTAATATATAGAATAAATCTTATCTATTAATGATGCTTCTAGGAAAATCTGAATTTGATTTACCTAAAAACAGCCCATGTTATTTGTGCATGTAAAATCCTGCAATATGTCTTATATATCACTAAGAAATAAATTTTTTCATAATATATGGTATGGTTAATTTGCATACTGTTTTTTTTTACAAAAGTTCCTAGTGAGCTAAACCAATGAATAAAATAATTGTAATCTTTTTATGTGTTCTTATTTAATTTCGTTAGTCTTTTTAATTTAATATATTTCATTACATTAAAACTTAAATACTTTTGCATGGACGGTGCATAATGTCAATATTCAATTGGTGTCAGATAAAGTTTTAGTCAATACAAAACATGGATGACGTCTTCAATGGCTCCCCACCCCCATTTCTTTTACCTAAGAAGACAAATATCAAATATTATTGAAGCCTAAAAATAATAGAGATGAGTAATGTGACAAGATCTGTTTTCAAGTCCTAACCATAAAAATTTCTTTTGAAAGAGCATTCAGTACTTTTATTCTTTCTTCATTTTTTAAACTGTGGATAATGACAGGTTATGTCATACAGGTGTATTGACTCATATTGCACTTTTAAAAATTGGGTCATTTCATAAAATACATTTTTAGTTTTCTGTTCAGGTCTTATTTCAAATTTATATAGATATGTTGAAATAGATCCTTTTATAATAACCAACAGATTCCTGAAGTCATTTTTAGACCTTATATATATATATATATAGAGAGAGAGAGAGAGAGGGAGTGAGAGGGAGATGCTGATAGGTTATATCCATGTCACAGTGTTTTTTTTGTTTTTTTCCCCTCACCATTTCAAGCTAACTGCAAATACATTTCAATAGTTTCTTGGAAACGAATTACACAATATAGGTTACAAGATAGGAGTTTGACGGCTTTAGTTGTTTCCCCAGATCATGAATAAAAACCCTTCAATTTATTAAGAAACTTTAGTTGGGACCCATAAAATTTCCCATGGACTCATTCAAAGCAAATATATATATCCCAGGATGCACTAAATCAAAAAAGCTATCGGCATCTGAACAGAGCAATATAATTGGTAAGAAAGAAGGTTTAAAAATCGCAAACGCAAAATAGCCGATTTTAAAACTTTTTTCTTTACCAATATATATATATATATATAAAATAAAGATAATGTGTGTGCTATATTTTATAAGTAAACAGCGCTCAATATCATAGATATGGCATTTACATCTAAGTTAGGGTAGCGTGGAAATGGAGTCAACGGTGCTTGGTTACTGTTAGCTAGTTCATGAGTTCTTTATATATGGGTAGAGAGGCTCTAGCTGAGATTATTTTTTTCTGTTTATTTCTGCTTTTTCGGTGGTTGAACGTTATATTTAAGATATGGGGGTGGAAAGTAAGTGTTTTCTTTTGAGACTTGTGATGCTGCATTTTTCAACGCTTCTCTTTTTGTAAATCCCACATTATTTTAAGTGTATGCGTTGATTGGTCCAAAAATATTCATGTATTTGAATTTGAAGCCAGTTTTTGCACAAAGAAGAAACCTTTACTCCTTATCAAGGAAATCGATTGATTTCCCACAGAAAGAAAAGTAAATATTTTATAATGAAAAGTTCCTCAAGTAGTTCGTAAATTTTTTTTTCTATTTATTTTTTTCTATTTTTTTTTGATTTCGACTTGTGTTTAGTTTGCAGAGAATCAAGAATTCCCAAACACGTGTTGCCTTTGGTAAAGTAGAAATAAATAGAAAAAAAGATAAAATTCAAACCACTTGTGAACCTTTTCATTCGACTAGAAACCACAAGGTTCGGTAGATCATTCAACTAGGAATCACAAGGTTCCTGGTTCAATATCAGCCCTCGCCAACTCAGCGTATGAGTAGTACAGGGGTCTGTGCGGTAAAGTAAGGAGCTGGTGGTAGGTGTGGCACTCCATCTAAGATGCAAAAACAATCTCCTTGGTCTAGTGTTAGTGAAAAGAGGATAGACTTCCTTGCTGATAGGCTGATACCGACTTTGGGCCATTCTGACGACTTTACTTTTTATATCAAATATTCCAGTGATAGGTTTGAACCTGAAAAAATGAGAGCTCAATTGTCTGCCAATTCGATGGTAATTGAAATATTGCTTCTACAGCATGGACCAGTATAGAACCCGAAACCTTGTGGTTTCTAAGAAGATGCTCTACCGACCGAGCTAAACCAACTCTAGCAGTGGTACTATCTAACCCATAGCTGGGTATTTTATCAGAGAGGTGAGAAGTTTAGCAGTATACAGTTGTGATTAAATTGCTTTTTTTTTTTAAATTGCTTTTTTATTGAGTCATTAAATAGAAAATTTTGTTGGTTTATCAAATTTCAACAAAGATTTTCTCAGCAAAATTAGTTTAACTTGGCTTAGCTGTAAACTTGATTATTGTTGTAATTTTTTAAGTGATTTTCTTGGTCATTTGAACATAATAAGATGAGGAAAAGAAAAAAAAAAGTTAAAGATGAATACAACTTTGGTGTTTGTCTATGAGAACTGTTCATTTTTTTTCAAATGACAAAGGAATTTTTAATATATATATATTATCAGAGATGGGAGTAAATATGGAAATAAATCCGACAATATTAAGAAATTTGAAAAAACAAGTGTTCCAAGATTAGATAAATTATTTATCAACACTTAACGTTTCGGTTTCTTTAAGCCTTCATCAGGATCTATGAAGGGGTGAAGAAATTGATGGATGTTTTATAGATGACAGGAGAAAATTATCAGAGATGCTGATAGGTATGCGTCCTGCGTCACTGATGCAGAAAAATCTAAAAGGATGCAGAAAAATCGTATCCATGCTTCCCAGTGTTTATTTTTCTTCACCCACCATTTCCAGCTAACTTTAAACACATTTCAATATTTTCTTGGAAATGAATTACACTGTATGGGGTACAAGGTAGGGGTTAGATGGCTTTAGTTGTTCATAGATGAAAACTCTACAATTTATTAAGAAACTTTAGTTGGGACCCATCAAATTTCCCAGAGACTCCTTCAAATCAAATACATGCATCCCAGGACATACTAAATTAAAAAGCTATCAGCATCACCACTGTATTACATATATTTTATAATAATAAATGAATAAATATATTGTAGAGATTTGTGTAGACTGATCAGTATTCAACTGTGTTACAAGTTTGCTTCTGAGAATCTACTATGTGGCATGGTCAAGTCTATTTCCAGGATTTTGATTGGCTGGTGGTTTTAGTGTGGATATTTTTATCCATATACACAGCACTTGACCATGTTTTGTCAGTTGCTACTAAGTGTATTTGGTTATGCTCTGTCTTTTTTGTCGGGTGACTGAATGCTAGGAAAAGCTTTCCCTGCCTGATGATTGCTCTGTTTAGATGGGCATGAAACCAAATGGTCACAGATAAGCATCCATGTAATTAAATATCTATACAAAAACTAATATATATTTATCATTATTATTATTATTGCTCTATCATAGATATTAAGAGCTCTGTCAGCTGGGGCTTTAGAATACATCGACTGCACCTCTGCAAAGGGGTAAGACCCCCCCCTATTGGGGCCACCTGTTGGTCATGGGTGGCAATGTGATGCTTAAGGATGGAATCCTGGTAGCTGAGCAGTCCATGACAGGCAACACTCCACTTTGGCCCTTACTTAGGCTAGACGGGTGGTTCGAGAGGCCTCCTCTGATCAATCGGCTGGTCATGTCAAGCCCTAACACCTATATGATTGTCCCAACCCTATTGACTTTATGGCAAGCTCTAACCCTTTTTATCATATATGTGCTAGAAGGAATGACGTTAAACTCTATCTGATAGTGAGGTTCCAGTTTTGGAGGTCTGGGGAATGCTCCCAAGTCCACTCTGACCCAGAGTGGTAGTATCTGTTAGGGACCCATCTATGGGTTAGATAGAAAAATGTATTGATAAAAAAATTGAGTATCCATTAAGAATTAATTTATTTCAAAACTTTGTTGGCATTAAATGAGCCCCTGAGGTTGATATTTTGTAAAACAGAACAAACAGATATTGAGCACTCTCCTAATAATACTGCATATATTGGCACACCACTAATTCATCATTTGAGATCATGCTAAACATACAATGTGGTATAGATATATTTTATATTTTTTTAATACTTTTTTAAAATGACGAAATGTAATTTTATATGCACATGATATTGATTAAATTTTTTTGACGTGGTTTAATCTTTCCGGGTTGATTTGTAGAATTAGTGTCAGGGGGATAATAAAATTTGAATGGCAGATTTCTGCCCTCCAACACCAAGACATGGGGATTTATAATGGTTGGAATGGGGGTGGACACTAGAGAAAATGACAAAATCAGAATGGGCAGAGGGAGAAAAAAGCAGCAGAAAAGTTATAAAAGAAACAAAAAAAGAATTTTGGAAGAAGAAATGGCATTTTTTTTTATCTGGTTGAAAATGATGAATGAAAATGGAAAGAAAAAAATGAAAGTATAAAAAAGAAAAGTAAAAAAGAGAGAAAAAATGAAAGAAAAAGAAAGCAGGAAAAAAGAAAAAAGATGAAATATAGGAAGAAAGGTCGAGAAGAAGAAAATATAGAATAAAGAAATAGGGTAACAAAAAGAAAGAAAAAGGTGAACGAAATTAAGAAGAAAAGGGAATGAAATCTAAAGAAAATGAAAGATTGATAAGATACTGTTATTTTTTTTTTAAAAAGAGAAAAATGAAACTAAAGAGAATAAAAGATGAAGAAAAGGTGAATAAAATGCGAAGGAAGGAAAAAGAGAAAAATGAAACAAAAGAAAAAAATGAAGAAAATAGTGTATGAAATAGAGAAGAAAAAAAGAAACAAAATAAGAGAAGGAAATTTGGAGAACGAAAAAGAAATGAAAGAGTTATAGAAGTAAGGAAAATCAAAGAGAGTGAGAAAAAAATGAAAGAAAAAGAAAGAAAATTTGAAAAAAATAAAATGTAAAAAATAAAAAATAGGAAGAAAGGATGAGAAGTAAATGTATAGAATAAAGAAAAAAAATATCAAAAAAGAAAGAAAAGGGAAATGAAAGACAAAAATGAAAGAAATGAAGGATAAAAGGGAATGAAATTTGAAAAAAAAACAAAAGTAGCTTTAAAATAGAAAAAAATTGAAAGTATCTTCTCAATTATTATACAAGAAAAAATGGAAAGAGAAAGAAAAATGAAACAGAAAAATGAAAGTAAGATATTAAGAAAATCTGAAAAGAAAGAAAGATGCAGGGGAGTGGGAAAGAACATAAAGAAAAAGAAAGAATTTAGAAAAGAGAGATATAGAAATTAAATTTAGAAAAAATAAAAAAAAAGAAGAATATAAAGGGAAAAAAATGTTTAAAATAAAGCTGTTGTGAGATAAGAAAATTCGAATTCCTTAAATTCTTTGATATCTTCAGTTCTTCACACCATCTCAGTTTGGATTCTGTTTTTGTATCAATCCAATTTATTTACTACAACAAAAAGAATCTGGTCAAAACATTATTGATTAATTATATTTCTCTTCATTTTAGTTTTGTTTACTTTTTATCCAAATTTAAAATTTTTTTTATACTGGTAGTGTTAATAACTTTACTTATTTACATAGCCATTAGATTAAACACAAGCAAATTCCCACCAATGAGAATCATAACAACTGCAAATCTAGATGCTAACCATACCCACATGATTCAAGTATTATTTGATTGCTGCAATATCATGCATTGGTAACGCAGGTGTAAAAAGGACTGGTATGAGAAACAGGATATGATTTGATAATGGTTAGTTGTTGGTGTATTTATGGCATGTCAACTCTTGTTGGCTTATTTAATGCCAAAATAATTTTTTCCTTTTGTTTGGAATCAATTTACGGGGTTTTCGGAAGACTCTAGGTTACCGTGTCCATTTCCTTCATCGATAACCATAACACCATGAGTGCCCTCTATTTTTTTCTTATAGGGGCAATTTTTGCAACTTTGGAATTGATAAGCATGCATTTTCACAAACTACCAACAGTGCATTAAGTCTCTGGTTACATCATGAATAAAGCATTGTGCTGCTTAACTTAATTCAAGAGAAGTGTCTGCGCATTTCTTAAAAATGCATTTGATTAAAATGTTATTTCAAGTAGGGGATAATGCAGTCTAAGGGATCACTTATTCACTTAGAATTACTCTCAGCAGAGTCACAACTGGTCAGCAGATTTATAGCTTCTTTTTTAATTTCGTTTTTTTTTTTTTTATTAACAGATACTGGCATTCACACCAATAGAAGTAAAGAAAAATATCCATTTGGCTTAGTCATTTTGGTACAAACATATTCCATACTATTAATGATGTAGTAGACAAAGCAATCTTATAAGTTAATATAGTTGGTGTGTTGAATTCACACGTGTCAACACTTCAATATTTTTTTCCTTTCTCCAGCTACTGATATTAAAATTAACCAAGAGAAATATACAGAGCTTTAATAGAGATCTAAGGTAGAACTCACTCCCACAAAGCAGAGGGGTTAAGTTATCTTAAAGATGATTGGATATGTATATCTGTTAGATCAGGTATGTCAAATGGAGTAGCCCTCTACTACATGTGTGTCATGAGGGCTGCATGGATTACACAATGTGTGTCATGAGGTGCCATGAGGCTGCCATGGATTTACACATGTGTGTCATGAGGCTGCATGGATTACACATGTATGTCATGAGGCTGTGGATTACACATGTATGTCATGAGAGCTGCATGATTACACATGACAACTAAGTCTTTAATCCTTCCTTCTACGTTAACAAACAAAAGTGATGATTGCTATCAGTAATTTCTTTTATTATCAACCAATAAATACGTGTCTAAATAAAAATTTTGGTTAAAAACATTTGGTTTAATTCATTTTTGTTGGGTATTCAATTTTTTTCAAACTCATTTTTTTAAACACATTTGTTGGTAAACTCATTTTTGATCCATTAAATCATAGATGGGACCCCTCGCAGATACTACCATTCTGGTTCAGGTGGACTTGGTGTAATGGTAATGAAGGGGACTCACACCTGCAGAGCTCCAAACTGGAATCTCACCACTAGATGCAATTTAAACATCATACCCAGGATACTAAGACCCTCTTATATATCACTAGAAATAAAGATTTACATAAATATATGGTGTGGTTAATTTCACTCTGGTTTTAACAAAACCAGGTTTAAAATGAATAATTACTTTGGTGTTATTGATCTTTAATATTATGTTTTATTATCAATGTATTAGAATTAATCCTATGGATGATTTTATATAGAAACAATTAAAAAATATAATTAAAATAAGTGCAATCTTTTTAATATGTCTCTTATTAATTTTATATTTTTCTAAATCTAATATATATCATTACATATTAAATACTTACCGGGNACCTGACTAGGACATATATCTTGCTCATAAGAATAATAAACAAAAAACAAGTAGGTTGATGGATGTAAAATAGGATATGTTTGTTGTAGCAGAGAAATTCAAAAGTGAAAAACTGGAAACCCCTAAGATCCAGGCCCTAGGGTGATGAATCCCTGCTATGATTTGCGCAAAGCAAACACCATCTTTTATAGAGCTGTGCAGTGTATGCAAAATTTTCCTATGCAACCAGTTGACATTGATTCAACTACATGAAAGCCAGTTTGATCTGTTGCCAATAAAAAGTTATTTTTGGAATACAAATACGTTCAAAATATTGTTTGTTCTGTTTAGTCTTTCATTCTTTCCTTCTTTTTTCTTAATATTTCCTCTTCTTTCCTGCTCCTTCTTTCCCGCTCCTTTTTTTTTTTGTTTTTTTTTTTAAATATTTCCTCTATTTCCATCTTTTATTTATCAATGAATGAATTTTATACATACAGCATCAGTTATTTCAAAACTTTCTGATTTTCTTAAGATCACTTAACTTTGAGCCCCCCCCCCTTATTTTGGGGGCGCAAAATATCAGTAGGATTTAATAAATTCGACACTAATTAAAGTATAAATAAAAGACAAAATACGAAGGTGTGAAGAGAAAAAATAGACTTTATATTCCATATCTATTAGCAGACTTCTATAGTAGTTTTCTATATAGTTCTATTTAGTCACTAAATAAAACTATCATTAGAATTATATATGAATAGAGATAGACTAAATAAAACTATCCCAGCATATTCAAATTAATATTTAAGTCTAGTAGACTTAAATATTAATTTGAATACTGATTAATCTATTTACTCTCTATTCATATCTATCTAAGTCTATTCCTATTTATCTATCTCTGGATGGAAGATGGAACAGGGATCTGCTGTAGGCTAAATCAATAATACTCGCCTGACAATTAGAAGAAAAAACAGGTAGGAAGTGTGAGAGAATATCCATTTATTATGAAAACAAGATACCCCTCCCCCCCAACACACACACACCGGCACCGACTACTAAGACAACTAACTGACCACCACTGCCTTGAAATCGAAATAATTTCGCGGGAAGAGAGAGAAAAAAAAGAATAATTTATGAACATTATTTTCGCCATTTGTTCCCCCACGAGAAACAGCAGGTGGTATTTGAAAACAAAAAAAAAACATTTTTTTAAAAACAGTTTAAGATGACAGGGTATTTAAATGTTAATTTTAATAAAGAATGTCGTTTGAAAAATATTTTTAAAAAACTGTCTTCCAGCTGCAAGTAGAGACAAAAATAATTAAGTGATCATGGGTTCCCTCTAATCACAGCAGATCACCTTTAGTGGAAATTAAAATTAAAATTATCATTTATTTATGGATCCACGAGACCAGTTTGCTAACTCCGATTTTGTTTTATTCAGACAGCTTACTTTTTCTGTTTATTTTTTTTTTAATACTTATGGATCTGCGAGACTAGTTTGCTAACTCCGATTTTGTTTTATCCAGACAGCTTACTTTTTCTGTTTATTTATTTTTTTAAATACTTATGGATCTGCGAGACTAATTTGCTAACTCCGATTTTGTTTTATTCAGACAGCTTACATTTTCTGTTTATTTTTTTTTATATATACTTATGGATCTGCGAGACTAGCTTGCTAACTCCGATTTTGTTTTATTCAGACAGCTTACTATTTCTGTTTATTTAATTTTTTAAATACTTATAGATCTGCGAGACTAGCTTGCTAACTCTGATTTGTTTTATCGAGACAGCTTACTATTTGTTTTTTTGTTTGTTATATACTTAGAAAAGGAACAAATCATGTTTGTTTCTGTCCAGTACTAAACGAAACAAAACAAAGGTTTGTCATTGTCAAAAAAAGAAAGAAAGCGCCTTCAGCATAAATTGGGTGAGAAGGGCTCTTTTATAAATAAATAAGAAAAGGTATTTGCAAAATTACCTGAAAAACTATATAAACCATCCACTACCGGAGAAATATGGACAAATACACAAGGATAAACCAGATATGTTGATAAGTACGCACACAAATATAAAAGGACGCAGTAAAATCGAATCCATGCGTCCCAGTGTTTTTCTTTTTTCCATCCTCACCATTTCAAGTTAACTGTAAATAAATTTCAATAGTTTCTTAGAAACGAATTACACAGAATAGGTTACAAGGTAGGAGTTAAGTGGCTTTAGTTGGGACCCATAAATTTTCCCGGGTATTCATTCAAAGCAAATATGTGCGTCCGAGGACGTACTGAATCAAAAAGCTATCAGCATGACTGATAAGCAATGTTCCCCTGTGGATTCCTACACATCGACTACACTATTGTTGGCCAACCAACTTATATTCATGAGTTCTCTGTATGGAAACTTGATGCCATCTAGAGGACTAACTAAATGTGATGGCTGATAGGGAAAGATGGCAAGAGAAAGAGTCAGATTTGATTGGTTAAATTTTATGACATGTCAACCCTTGTCAGGTTATTTTATGCCAAATACATTTTGTTTTATTCATTCTTGATGATTATTCAATTTTTTTTTAACACATTTATAGGACTCATTTTTTTTAAAAATCAAATCCATTGATGGAACCTTAACAAGTACTACCACTCTGGGTCAGAGAAAGCCAGAGGAACCTGTGCTGTCAGCATCCCTTAATGATGATGATGATGATATGCATGCATGTGTGTGTGGAATCTCTTGTATTACCTGGGTTGCTAAGAATGGAATAACCTATATTGTTCATATTTCTTGAAATGAACTGATCCAGTTGATTAATTTCCTACCACTTTTTTGTGTTGGCCGACCAGAAAAAAATTACATTTATCAGCTCTTTGCGGACACTGGATTCAATCCAGGGGACTAACCAAGAGCAATGGCCAATAGGGACAGATGGCAAGAGAGACAGAATCAAAGGAATCTTTGCTGTCAATGTGCCTTTATGATGATGATGATGATGGTGGTGGTGGTGGTGGTGGTGGTGTGTATGTGTGGAATATCTTATATTGCCTGGGTTGCTAAGAATGGAATAGCCTGTGTTGTTCATATTTCTTTAAATGAACTGAACTAGTTGATAAATTTGATACCACTTTTTTGGTGTTGGTTCACCATAAAAAAATTTGCATTCATTGGATCTGGGCAGACACTGGATGCCAACCAGAGGATTAACCAAGACCAACGACCAATAGGGACAGACAGATAGACAGATAGACAGAGAGAGAGAGAGAGAGAGAGTCAAAGGAATATGTGCTGTCAATGTCTTTATGATGGTGATGATGATGATAATGAAGATAGTGTGCATGTATGTGTGTGTGGAATCTCTTACATTGCCTGTGTTGCTAAGAATGGAATAGCTTGTTCATATTTCTTGTAATGAATTGAACCAGTTGATATATTTGATAGCATTATTCCTTTTTTTTTTCTATTTGCCACCATTTTGTGAAAAAAGAAAAGAAAAGTGAGCCTTCTCTTTTCTTTCTAAAGAAGATTGTAAAATGGATTGTCTGAAATGTTGTGGTAATAACAAAATCAAATCAACTCCGAGTTCGATAGTCCAAACAACTCTCGGCAACACATCAATTAACGTGAAAAAAGAATTAATTATAAATGGATTTTTCAAATTTTGCCATTAAATCAAAATTGGTGCTCGACTGATCAGATACATTAAATCAATCAGCAGAGAAAAAAAGAAAGAAAAAGTTGAATGGAAAAGTGAAAAAAAAAATAAATAAATAAATAAATAAAGATAAAAATAAATGTGTGTTGTTTATGTTAGCTAGTGTTTTGTTTTTCGAAAGGCACTGGCTGCACAGCCTTGTTTTTCAGTATGTGTGCATCACTGTATACATACACACAAAAATATATATATATATATATATATATATATATATATATATATATATATATATATAAGTATATTTGGGCAGCATCTTTACATTCTAACTAATTTAGTTAAACATAATACTTGGTTAACCAATAATAAATCTTTTCGGATAACTGATTAATATCTTTCAAGATGAGAACAACAGAATAATTGTTAGAAACTTTAAAGAAAAAAGAAAAAAAAAACTTGAAAACAATAGAGATTCTACTATGTTTAACCAAATTTGTTTGAATATACAAGGTGTGTCATAAAAGTATCAAGATTTTTTGACACACTTTGTATTCTGAAAAAATTATCATTCCATTCATTCTTCATTTCTATCTTGTTAAATACAGTTTTAAACTTGGTACTTTTTTGACACACCTTGTATTCTGAAAAAAATTAACGTTCCATTCATTGTTCATTTCTATCTTGGTAAATACAGCTTCAATCTCAATACTTTTTGACACACCTTGTATATTTAAGCATACACATATAGGTAGTACGTGTGGTGAATTGGTTATTGTCATAAGTAAATGGACTCAACAAGCGGAGTTCAAATCCTGGAGAGGCTGATTGAGTTTCACTTCATTCTAATACCATTGAGAAAGGTATGTATTCTTCTATTTTCCTTCCATCTATAGGTAGATAGGACAGATTGGGCTTTTTAACTTTAGTAAGGCAACGACTTTTGGAGATAGAATACTCTGAATTCATAACCTTGAAGAGTGTTTGGGAGAATTTGTGGCAGAATGGTGCCAGCATTCCTCTGTTACCAACTTATTCAAAATTTGTAACTGGTCCTATATAAACTTTCACCACTATAAACAAATCATCTGTGTAGATAATCCAATAGTTCATATCTTTGGCTGAACTGTTAGGCTCTCATATGTCAAGATTGATGGGAGAGTTCATAACACAAAAGAAATATTCCTATTTGTCTTATCACTTTAGTTCATCTTTATATATATATATATATATATATATATATAATATACTAAACTTATTGATGAACCCTTGCAGTAAGAAAATAAACCTGGCAAATAGTTTGATAGTAAAAATATACAACCAAATTTCACCTGGGGAACAAAATGAAAAACAGATAAGACCAAGAGGGTTGTGCCAACCGAAAATAATCGATTAATACTATAACACTTGGCGCAAAGAAATATATATATATATATAAACCACTAGGATTATCTAAAGCTAAAATATAAAAAGTGCTCAATACCTAAGTAGAGCAAATAATAAACTTTATATCTTTATATATATATATATATATAGTAAAAAGTAAATCAACCGGAGTTGCCTATTGTCAGTATCAGCTAAACAGAAAGGCAGTCTATTCCCTTTTCACTACAGCCCTGTTGGCTGGGTCTTTAGAATACACCGACTGCACCTCTGCAGGGGTGAGGTCCCCACCACCAATGGGGCCACCTGTTGGTCGTGGGTGACAACCTGGGATGCTTAAGGACGGAATCCTGGTGGATGAGCAATCCATGACATGCAACACTCCACTTAGACCCTTACTTAGGCTAGACAGGGAGTTGGAGAGGCCCCCTCCAATCAATCGGCTGGTCATGTCAAGCCCTAGCATCTATATGATTGTCCCAACCATATTTCTCATTTTTTTTCTATTTAGCCCATAGAGGGGACCCTAACAGGTACTACCACTCCAGGTCAGTGGACCTGGGAGTAATGGCGATGAAGGGGTACTCCACACTCTCCAAAGCTTCACAACTGGAAGTTCACCATTTGATGGGTGAAATGGTTAGCAAGTTAGTCTTGCAGATCTATTACTACTGAATAGTAAGTTCAATTCTTGCTGGGTATCACATACTACTCATGGTGAACAGGTTAGGTAAATAGGGGCATCCCTTCATGGTATAATTGTTAGCAAGCTAGTCTTGCAGATCAATTACTACTGAATAGCAAGTTTGATTCTTGCGGGATACCCCATACTTGCAACCTTGTGTTACATCCTACCCATGGTGAATAGGTTGGGTAAATATCTACCTTCCTTTTTTTTTCTTTTGAAATCTTTTTTTTTCATTCTTTCTTTTTTGTTTTTGTCTTTAACTCCTGCTTGCTCTATTTCTATTCCTACTCACTCTCTGTACTTAGACTCTTTCTCTCTCTTTCTCTATTCCTTTCTCCTCTCTATCTTCTGCCTTTCTCTCTATCTCTATCTCTATCTATCAATTCTTTTCTCCTCTCTATCTTCTGCCTTTCTCTCTCTCTCTCTCTCTCAATTCTTTTCTCCTCTCTATCTTCTGCCTCTCTCTCTCTCTCTCTATCTCTATCTCTCAATTCTTTTCTCCTCTCTATCTTCTGCCTTTCTCTCTCTCAATTCTTTTCTCCTCTCTATCTTCTGCCTTTCTCTCTCTTCAAATTCTTTTCTCCTCTCTATCTTCTGCCTTTCTCTCTCTCAATTCTTTTCTCCTCTCTATCTTCTGCCTTTCTCTCTCTCTCTCTCTCTCTCTCTATCTTCTGCCTTCTCTCTCTCTTAATTCTTTGCCCTCTCTATCTTCTGCCTTTCTCTCTCTCTTAATTCTTTTGCCCTCTCTATCTTCTGCCTTTCTCTCTCTCTTAATTCTTTGCCCTCTCTATCTTCTGCCTTTCTCTCTCTCTTAATTCTTTTGCCCTCTCTATCTTCTGCATTTCTCTCTCTCTCTTAATTCTTTTCTCCTCTCTCTCTTCTGCCTTTCTCTCTTTCTCTTAATTCTTTTCTCCTCTATCTTCTGCCTTTCTCTCTCACTTCACCCCCTTCTTACTCTTTCAAGCTATTCCTATTTCTTCTTATTCATCTCTAGTCCTCTTTCTTTCTTTCTTTCCTCTTCTTCCTTCATTTTCTCTCTCTACTCTCTCTACACCAACCCACCCACTCTTCACTCATCTATTTTTCTATTTCTTGCTCTTCCTCTTTTATTCCTCTTTTTCTTTTCTACTCTAACATTCAATCAAAGATTCTAAGGACCCACATGTGCATGCATGTATGCACACACACCCACAGATGCACACACCTGTGAAAAACAGCTGATGAACTGTCTGGCATCCCCTTTTAATTGACTCGGATACCCCCACCCTCAGACCCAGCACAACATGAGACGCACATGGCACGCATGTTGAGATAGAACTGCCATTGGCTAAGTAGTTCCTTTTTCATTCACAAAATTTTATGCTTACACATGCAGACGCACACAAGGTGCCTGCCGTCAATAATTAGCAAACGCATCTCATAGACCATACTCCATTCTACCAAGAGGAGATCAATAAGCATGGCACAGTTATTAGTGGAATTTTTATGTAAAATTTTCCAAATAGGTATTTACCGAACCCGTTCAACATAGGTAGGATGTGATACAAGGTTGCAAGTATGATTTGTTTTGGTTGTTTGGTTTAATGGCATATCAAATCCTTGTGGGTTATCTAATGTCAAATCTTGTTTTTATTTATATATATATATATATATATATATATATATATATATATATATATATGAGAAGTAAACAAACAGACGATGTGTTTTTGATATGGCTTTTTTGGCCAACAATTTTTGGGAGAATATGTGCTTAATTGAAGTCGTGCCTAATTTTGAAAATTAATTAATTAATAATTAATGAATTAGGCGGGCATACCTATTCAAATATAAGGCTAAAACAAATCGAGAAAAATCAACCTCTGTATGTACATTTCAGCCTATTAGGCCTCATCAGCAGAGCTATAGACAGGAAGACTGCTTTGTGTGTGATTTGAACCCTGACTATATATATTTATTTCAGTCGACAGAGCATCTGGCTAGGAACCACAAGGTTCCTGGTGTGATACCAGCCCTCGCCAATTCAGCATATGAGTAAGCACAGGGATCCGTGTGGTAAAGTAAGGAGCTGATGGTAGGTGTGGCACTCCACCTCAGATGCAATAATAATCTCCTCAGTCTAGCACTAGTGAAAAGGGGATAGACTTCCTCACTGTCTGGTTGATAATGATACTGACTTTAGGCCACCCCGACGAATTTACTTACTTACTTATTATATATATATAACCAACCCCTCTGCATGAGCAGGATGCGACAAGGTCAATTTCTTAAGTGGAGTTAAACAGGTTTCAATTCAGAATTTTCCTTCTCCTAGACTGGTTACTTCACCAAGGTTAAAGATCTCAGTCTGCCCTATTAGTTGGATGCATATCTTTCCCAAGAGTATTAGTACTATGTGAAATGCAAACAGCCTCGTCCAGGATTTGAACTTTTGACGACGAGTCCATTTACTACGACTCTAACCATTACACCACATGCCTCCATACCATTTTTTTCATATATATGATTTGTCTTGGACCTGAGTGTAATGGCAATAAAGGCAACATTTGGCAAAAATAATAGATCAGAAGATCTAACAATTTCCGTATCTAAACCAGGAGATGTCATTTTATCCAAATGAAATAAAATGAAGAAATAATAACTAAAATTTAAATTGAAAATATGACACCCTCCGAAATTATTGCAAAAACCAAGGGTTTTTCGGTGCATTTTTGTCCACGATCTTTGATGCCATTTCCTCAAAAATTGTTACATGTAAAATATCTAATTTTTGGTATCAGTACTTAATAGACCAATACACAACTTTCGGTGTTTCATGTAATTTGATATTTTTTAAAAGTGAAAAATCAACCTACCCTACCACCTGTAGCCAACAGGTGGCCCTATTAAGGGTATTTTACCCCTCTGCAGGGGTGTAGTTATTGACTAAGCTTAGCTTAGATGTGGCAGAAGGCCAGAAGTATGGGGCACTCAGTGAGAACTCACCAACAATGGTCTGTGAATCTAGCTTGCTTACCATTACACTACATGAGGTGCCCTTATTTACTAAGCTTTGCTAAGATGTGAAACAAGGCCAGAAGTATGGGGAACTCAGTGAGAATCGAACTCACCAACAATGGTCTGTGAATCTAGCTTGCTAATCATTGCACGATGTGAGGTGCCCTTATTTACTAAGCTTAGCTCAGATGTGGAACAAGGCCAGAAGTATGGGGAACTCAGTGAGAATCGAACTCACCAACAATGGTCTGTGAATCTAGCTTGCTAACCATTACACCACATGAGGTGCCCTAATGTAATATGCTTAGCTTAGATGTGGTACAAGGCCAGAAGTATGGGGCACTCAGTGAGAATCGAACTCACCATTACACCACGTGAGGTGTAGCTGGTGTATTCTTCTGCTCCAGGGCAGTTATCTATTGTTATTGTTACTCATAGTACAAACTGTATAAATAGAATGTGACTTGACATAAATTGTTGTGGCCTACAAAGTCTTTGAGATTTTAGATTAAAGTAAATATTTTCTGGGAGAAATAGCAACAGTTAAAATGCAAAAAGATATAAAGATAATTAGATATGCTACATATTTTGTGTTCTGGGGAAACAATTTTTAATCTTGTAATCAAAAAAAAAAAAAATTTAAAAATGTGAAAGAAATTTGAAAAAAAAAAAAAAAAATACTCTAAAGTGCGTGTTTTTAAAACTAATGATTTTTAACTAAATTTAAAAGTTAAAATGTTAATTCTATTTAAACAAGTTGAAAGATAACTGTTTCACAAAATTAAAACATTGCTTCCACGTTTACTCTGACCCAGAGTGGTTGGTTTGGTTTGGTTTGGTTTACGGCATATCAACCTCAGTGGGTCATTTAATGCCGATAACGTTTTGAAATAAATCAATTCTTAATGGATAATACAATGTTTTTTATAAATACATTTTTCTATTTAACCCATAGATGGGACCCTAACAGGTACTACCACTCCGGGTCAGAGTGGACCAGGGAGCAATGGTGATGAAGGGGGTACTCCACATTCCCCAAACCTCCAAAACTGGAACCTCACCATCAGATAGAGTTTAACGTCATTCCCAGTACATGTAGACCCTCAGCCACCGCCTTGTAGCACCGATATGATAAAAAGGGGTTGGGGCTTGCCATAAGGGCAATAGGGTTGGGAAAATCATATAGGTCAGAGTGGACCAGGGAGCAATGGTGATGAAGGGGTGCTCCACATTCCCCAAACCTCCAAAACTGGAACCTCACCATCAGATAGAGTTTAACGTCATTCCCAGGACATGTAGACCCTCAGCCACTGCCTTCTAGAACCCATATGATAAAAAGGGGTTGGGGCTTGCCATAAGAACAATAGGGTTGGGAAAATCATATAGGTGCTAGGACTTGACGTGACCAGCCGGTTGATCAGAGGGGGCCTCTCCGACCGACCATCTAGCCCAAGATAGGGCCAAAGTGGAGTATTGCAAGTCCTGAACTGCTCATCCACCTGGGTTCTGCTGCACACGCTTCCATATAGTAAAGTTTTTTTCAAAATCAAAAATACCAGGATTTTATCAATTCTTATAAAAAATTATACAATAAAAAAAAGTTGGTGGAGTGGCTTTTTGTTGGTATCAGCCAGACAGCAAAGGAGTCTATCCCCTTTTTGCTAGCACTAGACCAGGCAGATTGTTTTTGTTTTTTTTGCTGAGGTGGAGCACCACACCTACCATCAGCTCCCCACTTTACTGCACAGATCAGATTACCCAATCTTTGCTACTCACGCACTGAGTAGGCAAGTACTGATATAAGATATATTATTTGTAGAATCAATTACAACACTGAAATTCTATAACAAAAAATAAAATGGAAGCATGTGGTGTAATGGTTAAAGTCATGGGAAATGGACTCGTCACCCTGAGTTCAAATCCTGGATGTGGTAATTGCATTTCACTTAGCGCTAATACCCTTGGGAAAGGTATGAATCCTACTCTCCCTCCAGCTATGGATAAATAGTAGGTTTGACTGGGCTCTTTAACCTTGGTTAGGCAACCGGTCTATGAGAAGGAAAACTCTGAATTCAAATCTGTTGAACTCCACTTAAGAAATTGACCTTGCGTCACATCCTGCTTGTGGGGAGGGATTTGTAAATATATATAACAAAAAATAAAATTGCATCAATAAACATAGGAGCTGTTCTTATTTTTGGATTGCTACATAATTTTGGTTACAGATTTCCAATGCTGAATAGATAGGTAATAAATAATACCTAATAACATCCGTTTTTTTATTATATAATGTAATTCTGGTGCTTAGGTTTAGAAAATATCAACTTTTTCTAAAAGTGTGTTAGGGTGTATTTATTTATGGGCGAGATTTTAAAAGAATGAAAATTTTTTAATTAATTTGGAAATTTTAAAATGAGGAAATTTGACTTATGATATATTGAAATAATTTCAATTTTGAATGAAAATAATTGTATAATTAAAATTGCAAAAGATAAAACTAATATTCTTTTTAATGAAAATATGAAAATTAGACTTTTTATAAAAACAGAAGCAGTTAATTTTCAATTTTCCAAGTCTAAAAAGTAAATATTAAAACTTAAAAGAAAATGTTGAATGGGAATTAGACTTCATTTTTTAATTGCAACTAATCAGTTCTTTCAATTAAAATTCATAGAATGATATGTAAAGTTTAATTTGGTGAATTTAAAAAGAAATTAAATAGCTGATTTTAATTATTCATTTGTTCATTATAAAAACCAAGAGTGTATATATATATAGAGATTCCAAATATATTCATACAAGTAGAGTTGCATACATATATATATATATAGATATAGATATATATAGAGAGAGAAAGAGAGAGAGAGAGAGAAAGAAAGAGAGAAAGAGAAAGAAAGAGATAGTAAGAGAAAGAGAGAGAAAGAGAGAGAGAAAGAGAAAGAGAGGGAGAGAGAGAGAGAGAGAAAGAAAGAGAAAGAGAGAAAGAGAGAAAGAGAGAGAGAGAGAGAGAAGAGAGAGAGAGACACTCTAAATATATTCATACAAGTACACTTACATATATAGTGCAAGACAGAATGTGTGTGTGTGTGTATATATATATATATATATGTATATATATATATATATATATATGTATGCGGAGGCGTATGATAGAATGGTCACAGCAAGACAAGTTCAAATGCTGAACAAGGCTGTTTGCATTTCACATAGAGTTGAATATCCTTGAGAAAGGTATACATCCAACTCTTCCCTCTCTAGCTATTGGTAAATAGTAGGGCAGAATAGACTCTTTAACACTGGTTATGCAACTCGTCTAGGAAAAGGAAAACCCTGAATTCAAACCTGTTGAATTCCACTTAAGAAATTGACCTTGTGTCACATCCTACTCATGCAGAGGAATTGGCATTATTATATATATATATATATATATATATATATATATATATATATATATATATACACACACACACTCACAGATTTTAAATATACTCATACAAGTACAGCTGCATACATACGTAGTGCAGACATTCCCACATATATCTATGATCTATATCAGTACACTTTCAAACTAACATATATTTGTACACATGCAGACATATGTATGATTTTATTTATCTATATCCAAAAAAGGAAACTTGCATATAAATATACATTTGCACGTATGTGCACACAGACAATAAATGTGTACACACATGTGTATGTATATATAATTATGTATAGAAACATATTGTACAGAAATCCATAATGTCGTTTGGCGAGTCCATATTTGTTCATAGATATTAACAATTTGACAGTTGCAAGGATTTTAGAAGTACATAAATGGACTCACAAAAATAAAATAAAAATTTTTAAAAAAATGATTTGTGAGAAAAATCATTGTTCCACACTTGAACCTAAAATGCAACAATTATATATATGAGGGAGAGATATACACACATCTATGTATTTATATCCATACAAGTATACTTGCATTTGCATACATATGTGTGTGTGTGTGTAGAAACATTATGCCAAAGACGAATTCATAATGTCATGTAGAAAGTCCATGCCTGTGTATAGTTCATATTAGTATATTAATACTAACATCACACATCTATATCAAAGAATGACTCAGATACATATGTGTGCATGTATGTATTTATATCCATATAAGTACACTTGCAAATAAACACATATTCGCATGCATGTATACACAGAAAATAAATGTGTATACACACACACACACACACATTATATATATATGTGTGTGTGTGTGTGTGTGTATACAGAAATCTATAGTATCATGTGTTGAATCCATCTCTGTGTATAGCTCATACAAATATTAATACTTTGACAAATTTAAGTAAATATTTTAGAAGCACATGAATGGACTCATGCTAAAAAAAAACATGGTCTGCAAGAAAAAAAAAATCTTATACTACATTTGTACCTAAAATCCAACACCAATATAACAGAAAGATACACACATATTTATGTATGTATATGTATTCATATCCATACAAGTATACTTGCATATAAACATATATATGCATGCATGCATACACAGAGAATAAATGTGTATACACATGTGTATGTGTGTATAGACACATATTGTCTAGAAATTCATAGTGTCGTGTGGTGAGTCTACCTCTGTATATATAGCTCATACAGATACTAATAGTTTGACAGTTCAAAGTAAATGTTTTAGAAGCACATGAATGTACTCAGGGCAAGAAAAAAATGGTCTTTCGGAAAAATATCCTTGTACTTTACACATTGAACACTTATATAACAGATTACAGAAACATACACCCCCCACACACATGTACGTGTGTGTGTGTGTGTGTGTGTTTATTTATCTGTATACATATACGTAAACTTTTATATAAACATATTTACATGCACATATACACAGAGAATAAACGTGTATGTGTGAATAGAAACATATTGTACAGAAATTCATAATGTCGTGTGGTGAGTCTATGTCTGTGTATAGCTCATAGAGATGTTAATACTTTGACAACTATAACCAAATATTTTAGAAGTATATGAATGTACTCATGGCAAAAGAAAACAACAACAAAAAACAGTCTATGACAAAAAAATAATCCTAGTACTATACTTGAACCTAACATCTAACACCTGTATAACAAAAACATACACACACATACATTTGTATATATATATTTATCTATACACATACACTTGCATATAAACTAGGCACTGCCAAAATTTCGTCTGCTTTTCATTTTAAAAACGAATTAGAATTAATTAAATCGATGAAAATTTCATTAAAATCGGATAATCCCTTGATTTTTGGTAATTTTGATTAATCGGGGGGGGGGGTAAAATTATTTTGTAAAATACGGATTTTATGGCAACTTTGGCAGTGCCTAACATAAACATATTTACATGTATGTATACTCAGAGAATAAATGTGTATACACGTGTGTGTGTATAGAAATATATTGTACACTGTACAGAAATTCAGTGTCGTGTGGTGAATCCATCAGTGTATAGCTCAAAGAGATATTAATAGTTTGACAACTATAACCAAATATTTTACAAGGGCTAAAGTTGCAAATCGGTCGGAAAATTAGGGTGACCCAGAAAAAACAGAACCCACTAATTTTGTAATAAAACTTAATTTTAATTTGGTGGGTTTAGGGTTGGGGTTTAAGGTTAGTTTAATGGGGAAATAAATAAATAATTTGGGTTCTGTTTTTTCTGGGTCCCCCTAATTTTCCGACCGATTTGCAAGTTTAGCCTTTACAAGTGCATGAATGAACTGATAGAAAAAAATCCTTGTACTATATTATAGTACATTGTACAAGGATTTTTTGTAACTATACTTGAACCTAAACCTCACCAATTATACGACAGAGACACACACAGAGACGTGCATTTTTTTTTCTTTTGATACTGGAGAGAGATGAAGAAAACTTTTCCCTACCTCATCAGAAGTTTCCCCGATCTCATCGGAAGAGTCGGCATCGGCATTGTAAATACTCAGCCTTCGTTTCATTGTCGTTGTGATTTGTGAAGGTATATAGAGAAGAACGAAGAAAAAAAAAGCTCAGGTAGATTTTTCTGCGAGTAACAACAACAGTTTGCAACGACGACGGCGACGATGCTATGATGACGATACTAAGATTCCCGTTCTATCACACCTGAGCGTTGATATGTGGTGGCTGTTGGTTGCAAAAGCTGATTTTGGCAATAATCAATAAAGATAGATAGATAAGGAGTATAGATACTCATGAGTACATGTGTAGATGTGACAGTAGCCTTGTCAGGCAGAGTTGACATTTCACGGGGTGATACACAGATACACCTTAAAAAAAAACCAAAAAAACTAACAAACCCAAAACACCTTTTGCATACAATTAAAAAAAATGGACATGCACGCAAAACGGCAGATATATATACAGTAATATACACACTGTGAATATATACACATATATACCAATATATATAGCGGCAGATCTTGTCTTAAAACATTTTTCCTTTTTTTTCTTCTTTTTTTCTTATCCTCTTTCTTTCTTTTTTTAACCCATTCAACCCTCACCTGGATATGTATGTGAAAGGGTTGATAGATAAATAAATACACAATTATTGGTAAATCCTGTCTTAAGCCCTTTTCTTTCCTTCTTAGTCCTTTTTTTTTCTCTTTCTTTTTTTCTTTCAAGTTATTATAATTCCAAGTCGGTCAACTTTTGAAGATGACAATACATGTAAATGACATAATAATAATAATAATATAATAATTAATATACAATCCTTGTAAATTTCTCCGAAGGATGAACTGCTGTCGTTATAGTAAATTCCAAGTAAAAATGTATACATATATATGTACATATGCCAAAAAACACGGAAAGTGTCGGAGAAATCCAACAATGTGGTTTTAACAGTATTTCTTCTCTCTTTTTCCTTCCTTCCTTCCTTTCTCTCCCTTATTTTTTCTTCCGTTCCTGTCTTCTTCCTATTCCGACAGCAGCATGGAAGAAGAAGAAGCGATGTAAGCAGTCATTTACTACGAATTAAAGAAGCAGTATACTAAAATCCGACGAGGGTTCTTTCAATAACCCACCCAACACACCGGTCATCGACTATGAAAGAAAGAGCTGAGGGTGGGCTAAAATGCTTGTCAGTCACTCTAGACGGGTGGGTCGGGGTCTCACTCCGACACTTCCTTCGCTGATCTTCCAAATTTTAAATTAATTCGCTTGGTTTAGTAGAACAACACAGACGCGAATTACCATTGACAATTATATCAGTCAGTTGCACATGTGTTGAAATGTATACAAACAGCTCTCACTCTAGAGAGAGAGAGAGAGAAAGATAGAGATATGTATGCACTCACTACAAGAGTTTAAACTCTTATTGTGAGTGTGGTCGGCCCAACTACTTGTAAGGTGCAAAATCCATTGAAAATAAATAAATAAATAAATAAAAAAGGACACTACAGGTTGTACGTGTATATATCAACTACATAAACCTGCTTGAGATTCTTGAATAAGATCCGGTCCAGCACTAATCAAGTGACAATTTAACCAACCCCCCATTAACCTTAGACTACTAACGATATCCACGCATGAATAAATAAGATAATGGCCAGGTAAAAATCGAACCTAATTTATACTGCAGGTATATAAAGGTGAGATATAAACTAGCTATCAAAAAGACAGGTATTACTATTCTTTAAACTTAGATACAAATATTCACATTATTCTAAATCATAAATTTAAAAGTGCCTGTTTTTATTTGGTACTACTTAAGGACTGACAATTTCGTTGTCATAGGCGTATTTTACAAAATAAATTTAACCGCCCTCCCCCGATTGAAAAAAAAATCCCCAAAATTCAGGGAATCCTCCGATTTTAATGAAATTTTCAGTGTTGATTTATCAATGAATGAATTTTATAATGAATCAATTATTTTATTTCCAAACTTTTTGATTTTTTTCAGGGCAAGTACTCCCCCCCCCCCCTATTTTTGGGGGCAAAATATCGGTGGTGTTATATACTTTTGAAACTAATTATAGTATAAATAAAAAGACGAAAGACTGAAGGTGTGAATAGAAGAAAAACTACTACTAGACGATCCATCAAATCGATAGGTTCCTGTTCTAACATCAGTCCATAATGATATTGATGTTTCTATTTAGAAAAAGGTTCAAATTTCTATTTCATAGTTACCTTCATTGTATTAAGAATCTTTTTTTTTAAAATGACATTCACCATGAATACAGACCCCACGAAATTGTCATTCACTTTCCAATTGGACAGTAAATCACTTTACTCTCTCTCTCTCTCTCTCTCTCTCTCTCTCTCTCTCTCTCTCTCTCTCTCTCTCTCTCTCTAGTACTTTAATTATGTTGCTCTATAAAGGACGGACATAAAAAGTTCCAAATCATTCATATAGATACAACCCATGAAGCTTGTTGGGTTCCCTTTGTAAAACTGGTCCATGATTATATCGATGCTTCTATCTAGGAGTGAAGGGGATCCAATTAAAATTTCAGTACTTTCTTTCATATATATATATTTCAATACTTTCTTTCATATAATATATTTCTTTCTTTCATATATATATATATATATATATTATAATATTATATATATATATATATATTATAGGCATAATGAGACTTTTTCTAATATATGGATAACAAGTGAATTTTTAAAAATTCAAATAGAAAAGTTTCATAAAAAAGAATTCAAGATAATTTCCAAAATATTATATATATATATATATATATATATATATATATATATATATGGACTTGAAGTTCAGAATTGTTGCATTTTCAAGAAAGAGAAGGAAAGAATGGAGAAAATTTTACAAAACGAATGGAAAGAAATGGAAAGGTTCCAAATTAACTCCTTTTGCCTGTGTTTGTGTGTTTGTTTGAAGCCTGCCATTCTGTTTGTGGAAGAATATTATACAATAAGTGAGGAATGATTTTCTACAATTGAAAAAGACAAGGTAATAAAACTGGGTAGGTATCATTTCAATGCTAAACAACAGTGTTAGGAAAATCCAATTTTATTATTTTTCCTGGGAAGTTCATCAAATTATGGATATGGACATTATATATATATATATTCCATATAAAGGAAAAAAACTATTTTAAAAAATTTTAAAAACGGTCATTTTGGCTTATAAATTTATTTCAAGGAACTCATTTTTAAGAGAAGTCTGCATCATAAGATAGCCACAAACATAATGAAGACAAAAGGCTCTGAATAAAATCATTCCCACAACCAACTCATCTGGTTTATTGGATATATATATATATATATATATATATATATATATACAATAGACAAAATATATGCTCCCCACCCCTGGAAGATTAAGCTCTTTGGAGGGAATTCCACTGACGGTTGCCAATTATGCTTAAAGGCAATGCTCTCCTAGAAAACGAATGGGGCTCTCTCTGACACCCTTTATATATATATATATATATATATATATATATATATATATATATATATATATATCAGTAAAATTCTCACTCCAATTTGCAGGTGGCCGGTAGCCCAGTGGTTAAGCATTCTGATGATAAATCGGTCGAGTTTCAATTGCAGCTGGAGGTAGCCTGCAAAGTCTAGCCACACTGCAAAGATGTGATACGTCGAAACAAGGTGATTACATATATAAATACATATATACATATATATTTTCAACTAAATTCTATGAAATAAAAAGAATTTCAGAATTGGATCATAACTTAGTTTTAAAAGCTGTGTGCATGTGTGTGTGTGTGTGTGTGTGAATTGATTTCTTTGATTGTATTAAAATTCTTTACTCTTTTTTTTTTTCTCAATATGAGTCTTTCTTTCTTGAGGAATAAAAAAATTGAGAAAAAAAGAAAATGAAAAAAAAAAAAAGTCCCCCTCCCCCCAAAAAAAAAGAATGAAAATCAAATTGTCCATATTTAATTAGGAAAATGTCCACCTTTTCCAAAACGAATCTATAAACTCATGGGTATTGTGCATTTCACAATATTCATCTGACATAAAAGGATCATCTGATAATTTAAATGTTTGGACCAAACTTGAACAGCTGGTCAAAAATGTCTACACTAAATTAACTGCAATGCTCCACTCATCTTTGAGTGCACACATACACACACACATACATACACACATACATACATATATATATATATATATATATATATATATATATATCCAGGATTGTCTTTGAATCTTTTTTTCTTTCTGTGTTCCTCAACTAAATCAGAGAATACAATAAAATCTGTTTAATGAAAAAAGAAAAAAAAATGGAGGAAAAATTAAAATGAGGTACAACAAATAAATTAATTTAAAATTCAGTGTATATGTCAGCCTGAAATTTAAACTAATCTGACTGAGACATTAATATTATTCCCGTCTCATCAACATATATAATAACAAAAATATTTTTTTTCCCCACTGAAAAATTTTCTTGATATTTTATTAGATAAAAAAAATACAGTTTTCTGACACATCAACAGTTACATGGGTCTATGCAGTAGTTAATACAGTATTTCTATATTGAGAGAAATCAAAATTATCTACTGACATTTTATCTATAGTTGGGAATTACTTTAGAATTCAAATTTTTTCATTATGCTTTAATGAATAAAAATTATTTTTCTGACTCCTCAACTAATACATGGGTGTATGCAGTGTTTAATACTGTATTTCTATATTGAGAGAAATCAAAATTATCTATTGCCATCTATAGCATTCAATTTTTTATTTATTTAGCTTTGATAAATAAAAAATACTGCTTTCTGACACACTAACAAATACATGGGTCTATGCAGTGTTTAATACTGTATTTCTATATTGAGAGAAATCCAAATTATCTATTGCTATCTATAGCATTCAAATTTTTTTTTTATTTCGCTTTGATAAATAAAAAATACTGCTTTCTGACACACCAACAAATACATGGGTCTATGCAGTGTTTAAAATAATATTTCTATACTGGGAGAAATCAAAATTATATATTGTCATCTTATCTATGGATGGGAATCCTACAAAAAAAAAAAAACTAAAAAAAAAATTTAAAAAACTGAATTAGATGATAAATCCTCTGTTAATATCAGCTGTGCATTTGAGACTGGATTTCAAGAAAATGGTCGCTAACTTGTATAATAAGAATAGAACAATAAGTTAATAAAAATCTTCTCCCCACTCCTATCAAGATCCCATGTCCTAGGAATATTTTTTTTTACTTCTTTTGTATGTGTGTGACTGTTTTCTGTTTTATATTATAGATGAGAATAATAACAAGAAGGGAGTTAGCTAGATGCAATCTCCTTCCTCATGTTAATGAGTCTTGTGCACACTCGTACACATAGGGACTGAGATTTAAATTCAAGCCAACCTTCCCCATCCACCCCTCCACCCCATGACTCCATCAGCAGGAGGGGGGTTCGATTATTCGAGGGATACGAAAACCTGCTGAGTAGAAAACAAGTTGTAGATGCAGCCAAAGACACCACAGTGCCTGTTTCTCGTATCCTCATCCCCCAGAAGGCATCCTGGCTTAGTAGCAGCAAACGTTGCAAGGCACCGAGAATCCACAGTGGGACAGCGGTGCTAACGCCTGCCGAAACTTGTCTTCTGGTACAGATGGAATCTCAAGTCTGATACACGAGATGGTCGGTCGGTCGGAGGGAGTGTGGTGGGTGGAGGTGTTTTTTTGAAGAAGAGAAAAAGCAGAAACATTCACAAGTGACCAACGCTGCTGCATATGGGGAAGATACCGAGTTTAGTTAGAAATTGGAACAAATATTGTGAGCTTTCCGTCATTTGATCCTGTGTGAAAAAACAACTTGCAGGGTGTGGTGGCTTGTCCCAGGGATATTACGACAAATTTGAAATAATTTTTGAAAAGGTCTAAGGGAGATAATCAATGATTAACAACTTCCCTGGTTGGTGGGTTGGGATTAAGGTGTGGTAACTGTTCCTCTTCGAAGCGCGGTGGTGTAATGGTTAAATTCGCAGGATATTGACTCATCAACCAGAGTTCAAATCCTGGATGAAGCCACAGTTCACATAGTACTAATACCCTTGGGAAAGGTATGAATCCAACTATTCTCCCTCTATCTATGGATAAATAGTAGGGCAGACTGTGCTCTTTAACCTTGATTAGGCAACCAGTATAGGAGAAGAAAAACTCTGAATTCAAACCTGGTCACTACTAGAATAGTCTCAGGCCTACTTAGTGATCTACTTCAATTTCAAAAAAAAAAAAAAAAAAAAACTTCCTCGAATATATTTGAAGAGGACAGACAAAAAAAAGGCAAGCCAGATCACAGCCATTTCAATGTAGTAGCAGCACCCCACCATTGCACCAAAGAAAAAAAGTCAGAATAGGTTTGGTTTGGTTTCTTTGTTTAATGGCATATCAACTTTCATGGGTTATTTAATACTAAAGCCATTCTTGTAGAAGAAAATTAGTAGTACTATAGCTCAAGGTTCCGGGTTTGATACCAGCCCTCACCAACACAGCATATGAGTAGCACAGGGATCTGTGCAGTAAAGTGAGGAGCTGATGGTAGGTGTGGCACTCCACCTCGGATGCCAAAAACAATCTCCTTGGTCTAGTGCTAGTGAAAAGGGGATGGACTCCCTTGCTGTCTGGCTGATACCAACTTTAGGCCACCCCAACAACTTTACTTTTACAACTTTACTATTTAACCCATAGCTGGAGGGATTAGGGGTTTATATCTTTCCAGAGGAAAAAAGTCAGAATAGGTTCAGTTTCAATAATTTTGATGTTTTGGACTGTTGTCCTCATCCTTATTGTGGTATGTATAAACACAACTTTCAGGCCACTGTATCCTTGGGCCTTGTTCAAGTGTTCTCTGTTTATCTTAGACTAAAGTCTTCATCAGATGATAATTGCGAGGCAAAGGTTGGCCTCAGATTATCGTCTGATGAGCGTATCAGTTGAAAACATCAAAATTATTCATATCAAGCCTCATTTCAAAAATACAGTCAAATAACAGGTTTGGTTTGGTTTGGTTTGGTTTTGGTTTTGGTTTCTTTGTTCAATGGCTTATCAACATTTATGGTATTTCTCTGAATTAACACAGCTTAACACCTGTAACCCAGCTATGGTTAGCGAAATGAGAACAGGATACCCCTGTAGATTGAATAAAGGGTTGGCTTCAAAGTTCTGTGATGGCTCCCGAGTCTGACAAGAAATACATGAAGAAGACCGGAGGGCACATCGGGTGAAAATGTGTACAGATAGCAATAAAGATGAGGACAATAGTCTGAATAATCCAAATAATACCAACATTTATGGGTTATTTAATGCTAAAGCCATTTTTGTAGAGGAGCAGTAGCTGGGGTTAAAACGGAGTTCAGACCTTTTCCATTGGTATTAGTCCAAAAGTGAATATAATAGCATGAATAGAGTCTGAATTTGCTTACTCCAGCACATTAGTCACTACATCACTGGGATTCACCCTAAAAGTTTAAATATTTTGATGCCAGCATGACAGTGATCATGATGGTTTGGTTTGGTTTGGTTTGGTTTGGTTTGTTTTACTGCATATCAACCTCGGTGGGTCATTTAATGCCGACAAAGTTGTGAAATAAATTCATTCTTAATGCATAATACAATTTTGTTTATAAACTAATGTTTTTCTATTTAACCCATAAATAGGAACCCTAACAGGTACTACCACTTCGGGTCAGAGTGGACCAGGGAGCAATGGTGATGAAGGGGTGCTCCACATTCCCCAAACCTCCAAAACTGGAACCTCACCATCAGAGTTTAACGTCATTCCCAGGACATGTAGACCCTCAGTCACCGCCTTCTAGCACCCATATGATAAAAAGGGGTTGGGACTTGCCATAAGGGCAATAGGGTTGGGAAAATCATATAGGTGCTAGACTTGATGTGGCCAGCCGATTTATTGGAGGGGGCCTCTCCGACCGCCCATCTAGCCCAAGATAGGGACAAAGTGAAGTATTGCAAGTCATGGACTGCTCATCCACCTGGGCTCTATCCTTAAGCATCACTGGTCGCCACCCAAGGCCAACAGGTGGCCCCATTGGGGAGTCTTACCCCTCTGCAGAGATGCAGTCGGTGCATTCTAATGCCCCACCGACAGGGTGGTAGTGATCATGAGGATTATAACTTGTTTTGATCCTTCCTATATGTATATATTTCCCAAGGGTATATTTCCTACAGTGATAACCATTACACCATGGGTCCTCTAGACGACTTATCAAGTGTAATGGAAAGAGAGAGAGAGAGAGAGAGAGAGAGTCAAAGGAATTTGTGCTGTCTGCATGCCATGATGATGATGATATTTTTTTAAACATTTCTTTTAATCAATGAAAGTCTGTCTTTGTAATTAATTTCTCTTGAAACAAGATTATTTTTAATAAACACTTTTTATTCTATTTCATAATTACTTACTTTGATGTACTAATTATTTCAGTTAACTGTCTGTAATTATAAAAAAAAAGAAATATAACAAAAAGTATAAATACTACTAGCAGGACCTGTGGATTTACTGTTACATAATTTGTAGGCTACCTATGGATTATGTAATTCGTTGAAAATTCAGATAACGGGGGGGGGGGTAAATGGAAAGTTACCATTAGCTGTTAACCTTTACTCGCCTCCCCCCCACGACTTCATTATATTTTTTTTAACACCTTCTTTTAGTTATTAACATTAGTTAAATATATAGGATCTGCCATTTTCATTAATGCTTTGGCATTAAATAACCCATGATGATTGATATGCCATCAAATAAAGAAACCAAACCATCCACATGATGTGACACAAGGTCAATTTTTAAGGAGGATAAAGCTGGTTTAAATTCAGAGTTTTCCTTTTCCTAGACTGGTTGTTTAAGAAAGAAAGACAGGAGAGATATTTAAAAAAAAAAAAACAGAGAGTAGAAAGAAAGAAAGGAAAAAACAAAGAGGAAAGAAAGAAAGAAAGAAGAAAGAAAGGAGAAATATTTAAAAAAGAAACAAAGAGTAGAAAAGAAAGAAAGAAAAAAAACCGAATAAAAAGAAAAAAGAAAGAAAGGAGAGATATTAAGAAAAATAGAAAAAAAGTTTTTTAAAAAGTAAAAAGAAAGACAGAAAGGAAAAAACAAATAGTGAAAAAAGAAAGATATTAAGAAAGAAAGAGGAAAGGAGAGATATTTAAAAAAAAGAAATGAAGAGAAGAAAAAAGAAAGAAAGAAAGAACAAAGAATAAAATATATTAAGAAAGAAAGAAATAAGAGATATTAAGAAAAGAAACAAACAAACAAAAGAGATATTAAGAAAAGAAAGAAACAAAGAGTAGAAAGAAAGAAAAAAGGAAAAAACAAAAAGAAGAAAGAAAGATATTAAGAAAGAAACAAACAAAGAGTAGAAAGAAAGAAAAAAGGAAAAAACAAAGAGAAGAAAGAAAGATATTAAGAAAGAGAAGAAACAAACAAACAAACAAAAGAGATATTAAGAAAAGAAAGAAACAAAGAGTAGAAAGAAAGAAAAGGGAAAAACAAAGAGAAAGAAAGATATTAAGAAAGAAAGAAACAACAAACAACAAACGAGATATTAAGAAAGAAAGAAACAAAGAGTAGAAAGAAAGAAAAAAGGAAAAACAAGAGAAGAAACAAACAAACAAACAAACAAACAAACATTAAAGAAAACAAACAAATAAATAAACACACAAAGAGTAGAAAAAAGAAAGACAGAAAGAGGAAATATTCTTTAAAAAAAATGGGAAAGAAAGGGGAAACACTTAAGACAAAAATAAGGAAATAAAGAGGAAATATTTTTTTTTAAAAAAGAAAAAAAAAGGGGCGGGAAAGAAAGGAGCAGGAAAGAAGAGGAAATATTAAGAAAAAAGAAGGAAAGAATGAAAGACTAAACAGAACAAACAATATTTTGAACGTATCTTGTATTCCAAAAATAACTTTTTATTGGCAACAGATCAAACTGGCTTTCATGTAGTTGAATCAATGTCAACTGGTTGCATAGGAAAATTTGCATACACTGCACAGCTCTATAAAAGATGGTGTTTGCTTAGTGCAAATCATAGCAGGGATTCATCACCCTAGGGCCTGGATCTTAGGGGTTTCCAGTTTTTCACTTTAGAATTTCTCTGCTACAACAAACGTATCCTATTTTACATCATCAACCTACTTGGTTTTGTTTATTATTCTTATGAGCAAGAATATATGTCCTACGTCAGGTGTAAGTATTTGATGTAATGATATATATCAGATTAGAAAAACTAATGAAAATTAAATAAGAGCACATATAAAAAGATTGCACTTATTTTAATTATATTTTAATTAGTTTCTATATAAAATCATCCATAGGATTAATTCTAATACATTGAATAATAAAACAATAATATTAAAGATCAATAACACCAAGTAATTATTCATTAAACCTGGTTTTGTTAAAACCAGAGTGAAAATTAACCACACCATATATTATGTAAATCTTTATTTCTTAGTGATATATAAGAGGGTCTTAGTATCCTGGGTATGATGTTAAATTGCATCTAGTGGTGAGATTCCAGTTTGGTGCTCTGCGGGGTGTGGAGTCCCCCCTTCATTACCATCACATCCAGGTCCACCCTGAACCAGAATGGTAGTATCTGTGAAGGTCAAATCTATGAGTTAAATGGATCAAAGAATGAATTTACAAAAAAATTTGTTAAAAAAATTGAGTTTGAAAAAAATTGAATACCCAACAAAAATGAATTAAACCAAATGTCTTTTTAACAAAATATTTATTTAGACGCGTATTTATTGGTTGATAATAAAGAAATTATTGATAGCAATCATCACTTTGTTCTGTTAATGTAGAAGAAGGATTAAAAGACTTAGTTGTCATGTGTAATCTATGCAGCCCTCATGACATACATGTGTAATCCATGCAGCCCTCATGACACACATGTGTAATCCATGCAGCCTCATGACACACATTTTAATCCATGCAGCCCTCAGACACACATTTGTAATCCATGCAGCCTCATGACACACATTTGTAATCCATGCAGCCCTCATGACACACATTTGTAATCCATGCAGCCCTCATGACACACATGTAGTAGAGGGCTACTCCATTTGACATACCTGATCTAACATATACATATCCAATCATCTTTAAGATAACTTAACCCCTCTGCTTGTTGGGAGTGAGTTCTACCTTAGATCTCTATTAAAACGTTGTATATTTTTTCTTGGTTAATTTTAATATCAGTAGCCTGGAGAAAGGAAAAAAATATTGAAGTGTTGACATGGTGTAGAATTCAACACACCAACTATGACTTATAAAATTGCTTTGTCTACTAATCATTAATAGTATGGAAACTATGTTCGTACCAAAATGACTAGTCAATGGATATTTTTCTTTACTTCCTATTTGGTGAATGCCAGTACTGTTAATAAAAAAAAAATGAAATAAAAAAAGAAGCTATAATCTGCTTGAACCAGTTGTGACTCTGCTGAGAGTAAATTCTAAGTGAATAAGTGATCCCTTAGACTGCATTATCCCCTACTTGAAATAACATTTTAATCAAATGCATTTTAAGAAATGCGCAGACACTTCTCTTGAATTAAGTTAAGCAGCACAATGCTTTATTCATGATGTAACCAGAGACTAATGCACTGTTGGTAGTTTGTGAAAATGCATGCTATCAATTCCAAAGTTGCAAAACTGCCCTATAAAGAACAAAATAGAGAGGCACTCATAGTGTTATGGTTATCGATGTAGGAAATGGACACGGTAACCTGAGTTCAAACCATGTAATTGATTCCAAAACAAAAGGAAAAAAAATTATTTTGGCATTAAATAAGCCAACAGGAGCTGACATGCCATAAAATACACCAAACAACTAACCATTATCAAATCACATCCTGGTTTCTCATACCAGCCGTTTTTATCATTTGAACCTCACCATCAGATACAGTTTAATGTCATTTCCAGGACATGAAGACCCTCAACCATCACCTTCTAGCACCCATATGATAAAAAGGGTTGAGGCTTGCCATAAGGGCAATAGGGTTAGGGCAGTATAGGAAATGTACACAGTAAATAGAGTTCAAATCCTGGACAGGGTTGTTTCCATTTCACATAGTGCTAATACTCTTGAGAAAGCTATGAATCCAACTATTCCCCCTTCAGCTATGGATAAATAGTAGGGCAGACTGGGCTCTTTAACCTTGGTACAGCAACCTGTCTAGTAGAAGGAAAAACTCTGAATTAAAACCTGTTAAACTCTGATTAAAAAATTGAGCTTGTGTCACATCCTGCTGGGGTTGCTGAATACATATAAAAACATGTTTATTATACCATCACTTAAATACTGCCATTGGCAGCAGTTATGTTTATTATCAGTGCCCTTGATAGAGTATAGAACACTGATTGCATCTCCTGCAGAGAAGTAAAGTGCCCTCCTAAATAGTGTGTTCAATTAACCATTATCCAATCACATCCTGGTTTCTCATACCAGTCGTTTTTACCACTTGGTTACCAGTGCAATGATATTGCAGCAATCAAAATACTACTGAGAAACCTCATGTGGTGTAATGGTTAGCAATCTAGATTTGCAGATCGTTGTTAGTGAGTTTGATTCTCACTGGGTGCCCCAGAATTTGGTTTTGTGCCATATCTAAGCTAAACTTAGTAAATAAGTAAATGTTATTAACACTACCAGTATATAAAAAAAAAATTAAATTTGGATTAAAAAGTAAACAAAACTAAAATGAAGAGAAATACTAATCAGAATCAATAATAATGTTTTGACCAAGATTCTTTTTGTTGTTGTCAGTAAATAAATTGGATTGATACAAAAACAGAATCCCAAGTCTTTGAGATGGTGTGAAGAACTGAAGATATCAAAGATTAGAATTAAAGCTGTTGTGTAGATAAGAAAATTCAGAATTCCCTTATTCCTAAATTCTTTGATATCTTCAGTTCTTACACTCTCATCTCATAAAGACTTGGGGATTCTGTTTTGTATCAATCCAATTGTATTTTACTGACCAACAACAAAAAGAATCTGGTCAAACTAAACACTTATTCTTGTTCTGTATTAGTATTTCTCTCATTAGTTTTGTTTACTTTTAATCCAAATTTAATTTTTTATATACTGGTAGTGTTAAAACAATTACTTATTACTAAGTTTAGCTTAGATATGCACAAAACCAATTCTGGGGCATCCAGTGAGACATCCAACCTCCACTAACAACGCATCTGCCAAATCTAGATTGCTAACCATCTACACCACATGAGGTTTCTCAGTAGTATTTTTGATTGCTGCAAAATCATTGCATGTAACCACAGTGGTAAAAACGACTGATATGAGAAACCAGGATGTGATTGGATAATGGTTCAATTGAACACACTATTTTAGCGAGGCACTTACTTCTCTGCAGGAGACTGCAATCAGTGTTTCTTATACTCTATCGGCACTGATATAAACATAACTGCTGCCAATGGCAGTAATTTAGTGATTGGTTTAACTTAAACATTGTTTTTATATGTATTCAGCAACCCAGCAGGAGCTGTGACACAAGCCCAATTTTGTAATCAGAGTTTTAACAGGTTTTAATTCAGAGTATTTTCCTTCTACTAGACAGGTTGCCTGTACAAGGTTAAAGAGCCCCAGTCTGGCCCTACTACTCTTATCCATAGCTGAAGGGAATAGTTGGATTTCATAGCTTTCTCAGAGTCATTAGCACTATGTGAAATGAAACAACCCTGTCCAGGATTTGAACTCTATTTAACTGCTGTACATTCTATACTGCCCTAAACCCATTCCCTTATGCAAGCTCCTCAACCCTTTTTATCATATGGGTCGATCAGAACGGTGATGGTTGAGGGTCCTTCCATGTCCTGGACAATCGACATAAACTGTATCTGCATGGCTCGAGGTTCAAATGATAAAAACGGCTGCGTATGAGAACCAGATGTGATTTGATAATGGTTAGGTTGGTGTATTTTATGCATGTCAGCTCCTGTTGAGACTTATTTTAATGCAAAATACATTTTTTTCCTTTTGTTTTGGAATCAATTCATGGTTTGAACTCAGGTACCGTGCTCCATTCCTACATCGATAACCATAAACTGAGTTGCCCTCTTCTTTGTTCTTTTACTACGGGCAGTTTTGCAACTTTGATGATAGCATTGCATTCACAAACACCAACAGTGCATTAGTCTCTTTGGTTACATCCATGAATAAAGCATTGTGCGCCTTAGACTTTAATCAAGAGAAGTGTCTGCGCATTTCTTAACACATGCATTTGATTAAAATGTTATTTCAAATAGGGAAATTGCCACGTCAAGGATCACTCATTCCACTTAGAATTTACTTTCTCAGCAGCCAGTCACACACTGGTCTCAGCACGATATATAGCTTCTTCTTTTTATTTCATTTTTTTTTATAACAAGTACTGGCATTCAGCCAAATAGAAGTAAAGAAACAATATCATTGATAGTCATTTGGTACGCAACATAGTTTCCATACTATTATGATTAGTCACCATAGCAATTTTTTATAAGTCATAGTTTCGTGTGTGAATTCTACACCATGTCAACACTTCAATATTTTTTCCTTTCTCCAGTCTACTGATATTAAAATAAACCAAGAAAAAAAACAACGTTTAATAGAGATCTAAGTAGAATCACTCCCAACAGCAGACGTGGTTAAGGTTATTAAAGCATGATTGGATATGTAATTGTTAGATAGTATTCAAAGGAGTACGCCCTCTACTACATGTGTGTCATTGAGGGCTGATGGTACAAATGTGTAGTCATGAGGCTGCATGGATTACCAAATGTGTGTGTCATGAGCGCTGGCATGATTTACCAAATGGTGTCATGAGGGCTGATGGATTACAAATGTGTGCATGAGGGCTGCAATGGATTACACATGTGTTCATGGGGCCCTGCATGGATTAAATTGTGTGTCATGAGGGCTGCATGGATTACACATGTATGTCATGAGGGCTGCATTAGATTACACATGACAACCTAAGTCTTTTAACCTTCTTCTACATTAACAGAACAAAGTGATGCATGCTTCAATAACTTTCTTTATTATCAAACCACAAATACGCGTCTAAATATATATGTTTTGTTAAAAAGACATTTGGTTTAATCTCATTTTTGTTGGGTATTCAATTTTTTTTCAAAACTCAATTTTTTTAACACAATTTTTTTGTAATTCATTCTTTGATCCATTTAACTATTAGTTTGACCTTCACCAGATCTAACCATTCTGCGTTCAGGGTGACCTGGATGTGATCGGTACATGAAGGGGGATCCACACCCCGCAGAGCACCAAACTGGAATCTCACCACTGATGCAACTTTAACATCATACCCAGGGATACTAAGACCTCTATATGACACTAAGAATATAAGATTACATAATATATGGTGTGCGTTACATTTTCACTTGTTTACAAAAACCAGGTTTAATGAATAATACTTTCGGTGTTTATGATCTTATAATATTATTGTTTTATTATTCCAATGCTATTAGAATTATAATCCCTATGGATTGAATTTTATATAGAAACTAATTAAAATATAATTAAATAAGTTGCACTTTTTATATGTCTCTTATTATTTCAATTCATTTTCTAATGCTATATACTATCATTACAATTTCAAAACCCTTTACACCTGACGTAGGACATATTTCTTGCTTCATAAGAATAATAAACAAAACCAAGTAGGTTGATTGATGTAAAACAGTAGGATACGTTTTTGCTAGCAGAGACAATTCTAAATAGTGAAAAACCTGGAACCCACAGATACCAGGCCCCTAGGGTGATGAATCCATGCTATGATTTGCACTAAGCAAACACCATCTTTTATAGAGCTGTTTGCAGTGTATGCACAATTGTCCTATGCAACAGTTGACATTGATTACAACTACATAGAAGCCACGTTGATTGTTGCCAATAAAAATTATTTCTTGGAATCAAGATCGTCAAAATTGTTTGCTTCTGTTTAGTCTTTCATTCTTTCCTGCTTTTTTCTTAATATTTTCCTCTTCTTCCTGCCTCCTTTCTTTCCCGCCCCTTTTTTTTCTTTTTTAAAAAAAAATATTTCCTCTTTACTTTCCTTATTTTGTCTTAAGTTCCCTCTTTCCCATTTTTTTTAAAGAATATTCCTCTTTCTGTCTTTCTTTTTTCTTAGCTCTTTGGTGTTTATTTATTTGCTTTGTTTTCTTAATGTTTGTTTGTTTGTTTGTTTGTGTTCTTCTCTTGTTTTCCTTTTTTCTTCTTCTACTCTTTATGTTTCTTTCTTCTTAATACTCTCGTTTGTTGTTGTTTGTTTCTTTCTCTTAATATCTTTCTTTCTTCTCTTTGTTTTTTCCCCTTTTCTTTCTTTCTACTCTTTGTTTCTTTCTTTTCTTAATATCTCTTTTGTTGTTTGTTTGTTTCTTCTCTTTCTTAATATCTTTCTTCTTCTCTTTGTTTTTTCCTTTTTTCTTTCTTCTACTCTTTGTTTGTTTCTTTCTTAATATCTTCTTTCTTCTTTGTGTTTTTTCCTTTTTTCTTCTTTCTACACTCTTGTTCTTTCTTTTCTTAATACTCTTTTTGTTTGTTTGTTTTTTCTTAATATTCTCTTCATTTCTTCTTCTAATATTTATTCTTTGTTCTTTCTTTCTTTCTTTTTCTTCTCTTCATTTCTTTTTTAAATATCTCTCCTTTCCTCTTTCTTTCTTATCTTTCTTTTTCACTATTTGTTTTTTCCTTTCTGTCTTTCTTTTTACTTTAAAAACCTTTTTTTCTATTTTTCTAATATCTCCCTTTCTTTCTTTTTCTTTTATTCGGTTTTTTCCTTTCTTTCTTTCTTTCTACTCTTTGTTCTTTTTTAAATATTTCTCCTTTCTTTCTTTCTTTCTTTCTTTCTTTCCTCTTTGTTTTTCCTTTCTTTCTTTCTACTCTCTGTTTTTTTTTTTTAAATATCTCTCCTGTCTTTCTTTCTTAAACCAACCAGTCTAGGAAAAGGAAAAACTCTGAATTTAAACCAGCTTTATCCTCCTTAAAAATTGACCTTGTGTCACATCATGTGGATGGTTTGGTTTCTTTTTTGATGATATCAATCATCATGGTTATTTAATGCCAAAGCATTAATGAAAATGGCAGATCCTATATATTTAACTAATGTTAATAACTAAAAGAAGGTGTTAAAAAATATAATGAAGTGTGGGGGGTAGGGCGAGTAAAACTCTAACAGCTAATGGTAACTTTCCATTTACCCCCCCCCCGTTATCTGAATTTTCAACGAATTACATAATCCATAGGTAGCCTACAAATTAGTAACAGTAAATCCACAGGTCCTGCTAGTAGTATTTATACTTTGTTATATTTCTTTTTTTTTATAATTACAGACAGTTAACTGAAATAATTAGTACATCAAAGTAAGTAATTATGAAATAGAATAAAAAGTGTTTATTAAAAATAATCTTGTTTCAAAGAAATTAATTACAAAGACAGACTTTCATTGATTAAAAGAAATGTTTAAAAAATATCATCATATCATCATGGCATGCAGACAGCACAAATTCCTTTGACTCCTCTCTCTCTCTCTTCTCTCTCCTTTCCATTACACTTGATAAGTCGTCTAGAGGACCCATGGTGTAATGGTTATCACTGTAGGAAATATACCCTGGGAAATATATACATATAGGAAGGATCAAACAAGTTATAATCCTCATGATCACTACCACCCTGTCGGTGGGGCATTAGAATGCACCGACTGCATCTCTGCAGAGGGGTAAGACTCCCTCAATGGGGCCACCTGTTGGCCTTGGGGGCGACCAGTGATGCTTAAGGATAGAGCCCAGGTGGATGAGCAGTCCATGACTGCAATACTTCACTTTGTCCCTATCTTGGGCTAGATGGCGCGGTCGGAGAGGCCCCCTCCAATTCAAATCGGCTGGCCACATCAAGTCTAGCACCTATATGATTTTCCCAACCCTATTGCCTTATGGCAAGTCCCCAACCCTTTTTATCATATGGGTGCTAGAAGGCGGTGACTGAGGGTCTACATGTCCTGGGAATGACGTTAAACTCTGATGGTGAGGTTCCAGTTTTGGAGGTTTGGGGAATGTGGAGCACCCCTTCATCACCATTGCTCCCTGGTCCACTCTGACCCGAAGTGGTAGTACCTGTTAGGGTTCCATTTATGGGTTAAATAGAAAACATAGTTATAAACAAAATTGTATTATGCATTAAGAATGAATTTATTTCACAACTTTGTCGCATTAAATGACCCACCGAGGTTGATATGCAGTAAAAACACCAAACCAAACCAAACCAAACCAAACCATCATGATCACTGTCATGCCATCAAAATATTTAAACTTTTAGGGTGAATCCCAGTGATGTAGTGACTAATGTGCTGGAGTAAGCAAATTCAGACTCTATTCATGCTATTATATTCACTTTTGGACTAATACCAATGGAAAAGGTCTGAACTCCGTTTTAACCCCAGCTACTGCTTCCTCTACAAAAATGGCTTTAGCATTAAATAACCCATAAATGTGGTATATTTGGATTATTCAGACTATTGTCCTCATCTTTATTGCTATCTGTACACATTTTCACCCGATGTGCCCTCCGGTCTTCTTCATGTATTTCTTGTCAGACTCGGAGCCATCACAGAACTTGAAGCCCAACCCTTTATTCAATCTACAGGGGTATCCTGTTCTCATTTCGCTAAACCATAGCTGGGTTACAGGTGTTAAGCTGTGTTAATTCAGAGAAATACCATAAATGTTGATAAGCCACTTGAACAAAGAAACCAAAACCAAAAACCAAACCAAACCAAACCAAACTGTTATTTGACTGTATTTTTTGAAATGAGGCTTGATATGAATAATTTTGATGTTTTCAACTGATACGCTCATCAGACGATAATCTGAGGCCAACCTTTGCCTCGCAATTATCATCTGATGAAGACTTTAGTCTAAGATAAACAGAGAACACTTGACAAGGCCCCAAGGATACAGTGGCCTGAAAGTTGTTTTATACATACCACAATAGGATGAGGACAACAGTCCAAAACATCAAAATTATTGAAACCGAACCTATTCTGACTTTTTTCCTCTGGAAAGATATGAACCCCTAATCCCTCCAGCTATGGGTTAAATAGTAAAGTTGTAAAAGTAAAGTTGTTGGGGTGGCCTAAAGTTGGTATCAGCCAGACAGCAAGGGAGTCCATCCCCTTTTCACTAGCACTAGACCAAGGAGATTGTTTTTGGCATCCGAGGTGGAGTGCCACACCTACCATCAGCTCCTCACTTTACTGCACAGATCCCTGTGCTACTCATATGCTGTGTTGGTGAGGGCTGGTATCAAACCTGGAACCTTGAGTTATAGTACTACTAATTTTCTTCTACAAGAATGGCTTTAGTATTAAATAACCCATGAAAGTTGATATGCCATTAAACAAAGAAACCAAACCAAACCTATTCTGACTTTTTTTCTTTGGTGCAATGGTGGGGTGCTGCTACTACATTGAAATGGCTGTGATCTGGCTTGCCTTTTTTTTGTCTGTCCTCTTCAAATATATTCGAGGAAGTTTTTTTTTTTTTTTTTTTTTGAAATTGAAGTAGATCACTAAGTAGGCCTGAGACTATTCTAGTAGTGACCAGGTTTGAATTCAGAGTTTTTCTTCTCCTAGACTGGTTGCCTAATCAAGGTTAAAGAGCACAGTCTGCCCTACTATTTATCCATAGATAGAGGGAGAATAGTTGGATTCATACCTTTCCCAAGGTATTAGTACTATGTGAACTGTGGCTTCATCCAGGATTTGAACTCTGGTTGATGAGTCAATATCCTGCGAATTTAACCATTACACCACCGCGCTTCGAAGAGGAACAGTTACCACACCTTAATCCCCAACCCACCAACCAGGGAAGTTGTTAATCATTGATTATCTCCCTTAGACCTTTTCAAAAATTATTTCAAATTTGTCGTAATATCCCTGGGACAAGCCACCACACCCTGCAAGTTGTTTTTTCACACAGGATCAAATGACGGAAAGCTCACAATATTTGTTCCAATTTCTAACTAAATTCGTATCTTCCCCATATGCAGCAGCGTTGGTCACTTGTGAATGTTTCTGCTTTTTCTCTTCTTCAAAAAAACACCTCCACCCACCACACTCCCTCCGACGACCGACCATCTCGTGTATCAGACTTGAGATTCCATCTGTACCAGAAGACAAGTTTCGGCAGGCGTTAGCACCGCTGTCCCACTGTGGATTCTCGGTGCCTTGCAATGTTTGCTGCTACTAAGCCAGGATGCCTTCTGGGGGATGAGGATACGAGAAACAGGCACTGTGGTGTCTTTGGCTGCATCTACAACTTGTTTTCTACTCAGCAGGTTTTCGTATCCTCGAATAATCGAACCCCCCCCTGCTGATGGAGTCATGTGGTGGAGGGGTGGATAGGGGAAGGTTGCTTGAATTTAAATCTCAGTCCCTATGTGTACGAGTGTGCACAAGACTCATTAACATGAGGAAGGAGATTCATCTAGCTAACTCCCTTCTTGTTATTATTCTCATCTATAATATAAAACAGAAAACAGTCACACACATACAAAAAAAGAAGTAAAAAAAAATATTCCTAGGACATGGGATCTTGATAGGAGTGGGAGAAGATTTATTAAACTTATTGTTCTATTCTTATTATACAAGTTAGCGACCATTTTCTTGAAATCCAGCCTCAAATGCACAGCTGATATTAAAGAGGATTTATCATCTAATTCAGTTTTTTTAATTTTTTTTTTAGTTTTTTTTTTTTTTGTAGGATTCCCATCCATAGATAAGATGACAATATATAATTTTGATTTCTCCCAGTATAAAATATTATTTTAAACACTGCATAGACCCATGTATTTGTTGGTGTGTCAGAAAGCAGTATTTTATTTATCAAAGCGAAATAAAAAAAAAATTTGAATGCTATTATTTATGAAATGTCAATAGATAATTGTTGAAATGAATGCTATAGATAATAGATCTCAATATAGATAATACACTGTATTATTACTACATGCATAGACCATATAGATAACTACTGTACTGTATGCATAGACCCATAACTGTTGATGTGTCAGAAAACTGTATTTTTTTTATTTAATAAAATATCAAGAAAATTTTTCAGTGGGAAAAAAAATATTTTTGTTATTATATATGTTGATGAGACGGGAATAATAATAATGTCTCAGTCAGATTAGTTTAAATTTCAGGCTAACATATACACTGAATTTTAAATTAATTTATTGTTGTACCTCATTTTAATTTTTCCTCCATTTTTTTTTCTTTTTTCATAAACAATTTTATTGTATTCTCTGATTTAGTTGAGGAACACAGAAAGAAAAAAAGATTCAAAGACAATCCTGGATATATATATATGTGTGTGTGTGTGTACTCAAAGATGAGTGGAGCATTGCAGTTAATTTAGTGTAGACATTTTTGACCAGCTGTTCAAGTTTGGTCCAAACATTTAAATTATCAGATGATCCTTTTATGTCGGACGAATATTGTGAAATGCACAATACCCATGAGTTTATAGATTTCGTTTTGAAAAGGTGGACATTTCCTAATTAAATATGGACAATTTGATTTTCATTCTTTTTTTTTGGGGGGGGGGGACTTTTTTTTTTTTTTTTTTCATTTCTTTTTTTCTCAATTTTTTTATTCCTCAAGAAAGAAAGACTCATATTGAGAAAAAAAAAGAGTAAAAATTTAATACAATCAAAGAAAATTCACACACACACACACACACACATGCAACAGCTTTTAAAACTAAAACTCCAATTCCAAATTCTTTTTATTTCATAGAATTTAGTTGAAAATATATATGTATATATATATATATATGTAATCATCCATTGACACCGTGTTTCGACATATCACATCTCTGCAGTGTGGCTAGACTTTGCAGGCTACCTCCAGCTACAATTGAAATTCGACCGATTTATCATCAGAATGCTTAACCACTGGGCTACCGGCCACCTGGAAATTGGAGTGAGAATTTAACTGATATATATATATATAAAGGCTGTCAGAGAGAGTCCCATCCGTTTTCTAGGAGAGCATTGCCTTTAAGCATTATTGGCAACCGTCAGCAGAATCCCTCCAAAGAGCTTAATCTTCCAGGGTGGGGAGCATATATTTTGTCTATTGGATATATATATATATATATATATATATATATATATATAGATCCAAATCTCAAATAAACCAGATGAGTTTGTGGTGGGAATGATTTTATTCAGAGCCTTTTGTCTTCATTATGTTTGTGGCTATCTTATGATGCAGACTTCTCTTAAAAATGAGTTCCTTGAAATGAATTTATAAGCCAAAATGACCGTTTTTTAAAAAAAATTTTAATAGTTTTTTTCCTTTATATGGAATATATATATATATATATATGTCCAAATCCATAATTTGATGAACTTCCCAGGAAAATAATAAAATTGGATTTTCCTAACACTGTTGTTTAGCATTGAAATGATACCTACCCAGTTTTATTACCTTGTCTTTTTCAATTGTAGAAAATCATTCCTCACTTATTGTATAATATTCTTCCACAAACAGAATGGCAGGCTTCAAACAAACACACAAACACAGGCAAAAGGAGTTAATTTGGAACCTTTCCATTTCTTTTCATTCGTTTTGTAAAATTTTCTCCATTCTTTCCTTCTCTTTCTTGAAAATGCAACAATTCTGAACTTCAAGTCCATATATATATATATATATAATTTGTGGAAATTATCTTGAATTCTTTTTTATGAAACTTTTCTATTTGAATTTTTAAAAATTCACTTGTTATCCATATATTAGAAAAAGTCTCATTATGCCTATATAATTATATATATATATATTATATATATATATTATCTTAGTGATATTAAAAGTAATTGAAATCATATATATATGAAAGAAATTGGAATTATATATATATGCAAAGAATGTACAGTGATCAAGATTGTAATAATAATGTTGACAACTCCCCTTCACTCCTAGATAGAAGCATCGATATAATCATGGAGCAGTTTTACAAAGGAACCTAACAAGCTTCATGGGTTGTCTCTATATGAATAATTTGGAAGTTTTTATGTCCGTCCTTTACAGAGCAACATAATTAAAGTACTCTTGAGAGAGAGAGAGAGAGAGAGAGAGAGAGAGAGAGAGAGAGAGAGAGAGAGAGAGAGAGAGTAAAGTGATTTCCTGTCCAATTGGAAAGTGAATGACAATTTCGTGGGGTCTGTATTCATGGTGAATGTCATTTTAAAAAAAAAGATTCTTAATACAATGAAGGTAACTATGAAATAGAAATTTGAACCTTTTTCTAAATAGAAACATCAATATCATTATGGACTGATGTTAGAACAGGAACCTATCGATTTGATGGATCGTCTAGTAGTAGTTTTTCTTCTATTCACACCTTCAGTCTTTCGTCTTTTTATTTATACTATAATTAGTTTCAAAAGTATATAACACCACCGATATTTTGCCCCAAAAAAATAGGGGGAAGGGGGAGTACTTGCCCTGAAAAAAATCAAAAAGTTTGGAAATAAAATAATTGATGCATTATAAAATTCATTCATTGATAAATCAACACTGAAAATTTCATTAAAATCGGAGGATTCCCTGAATTTTGGGGATTTTTTTTTCAATCGGGGGAGGGCGGTTAAATTTATTTTGTAAAATACGCCTATGACAACGAAATTGTCAGTCCTTAAGTAGTACCAAATAAAAACAGACACTTTTAAATTTATGATTTAGAATAATATGAATATTTGTATCTAAGTTTAAAGAATAGTAATACCTGTCTTTTTGATAGCTAGTTTATATCTCACCTTTATATACCTGCAGTATAAATTAGGTTCGATTTTTACCTGGCCATTATCTTATTTATTCATGCGTGGATATCGTTAGTAGTCTAAGGTTAATGGGGGGTTGGTTAAATTGTCACTTGATTAGTGCTGGACCGGATCTTATTCAAGAATCTCAAGCAGGTTTATGTAGTTGATATATACACGTACAACCTGTAGTGTCCTTTATTTATTTATTTATTTATTTTCAATGGATTTTGCACCTTACAAGTAGTTGGGCCGACCACACTCACAATAAGAGTTTAAACTCTTGTAGTGAGTGCATACATATCTCTATCTTTCTCTCTCTCTCTCTAGAGTGAGAGCTGTTTGTATACATTTCAACACATGTGCAACTGACTGATATAATTGTCAATGGTAATTCGCGTCTGTGTTGTTCTACTAAACCAAGCGAATTAATTTAAAATTTGGAAGATCAGCGAAGGAAGTGTCGGAGTGAAACCCCGACCCACCCGTCTAGAGTGACTGACAAGCATTTTAGCCCACCCTCAGCTCTTTCTTTCATAGTCGATGACCGGTGTGTTGGGTGGGTTATTGAAAGAACCCTCGTCGGATTTTAGTATACTGCTTCTTTAATTCGTAGTAAATGACTGCTTACATCGCTTCTTCTTCTTCCATGCTGCTGTCGGAATAGGAAGAAGACAGGAACGGAAGAAAAAATAAGGGAGAGAAAGGAAGGAAGGAAGGAAAAAGAGAGAAGAAATACTGTTAAAACCACATTGTTGGATTTCTCCGACACTTTCCGTGTTTTTTGGCATATGTACATATATATGTATACATTTTTACTTGGAATTTACTATAACGACAGCAGTTCATCCTTCAGAGAAATTTACAAGGATTGTATATTAATTATTATATTATTATTATTATGTCATTTACATGTATTGTCATCTTCAAAAGTTGACCGACTTGGAATTATAATAACTTGAAAGAAAAAAAGAAAGAGAAAAAAAAAAGGACTAAGAAGGAAAGAAAAGGGCTTAAGACAGGATTTACCAATAATTGTGTATTTATTTATCTATCAACCCTTTCACATACATATCCAGGTGAGGGTTGAATGGGTTAAAAAAAGAAAGAAAGAAGATAAGAAAAAAAGAAGAAAAAAAAGGAAAAATGTTTTAAGACAAGATCTGCCGCTATATATATTGGTATATATGTGTATATATTCACAGTGTGTATATTACTGTATATATATCTGCCGTTTTGCGTGCATGTCCATTTTTTTTTAATTGTATGCAAAAGGTGTTTTGGGTTTGTTAGTTTTTTAAATTTTTTTAAAAAGGTGTATCTGTGTATCACCCCGTGAAATGTCAACTCTGCCTGACAAGGCTACTGTCACATCTACACATGTACTCATGAGTATCTATACTCCTTATCTATCTATCTTTATTGATTATTGCCAAAATCAGCTTTTGCAACCAACAGCCACCACATATCAACGCTCAGGTGTGATAGAACGGGAATCTTAGTATCGTCATCATAGCATCGTCGCCGTCGTCGTTGCAAACTGTTGTTGTTACTCGCAGAAAAATCTACCTGAGTTTCTTTTTTTTTCGTTCTTCTCTATATACCTTCACAAATCACAACGACAATGAAACGAAGGCTGAGTATTTACAATGCCGATGCCGACTCTTCCGATGAGATCGGGGAAACTTCTGATGAGGTAGGGAAAAGTTTTCTTCATCTCTCTCCAGTATCAAAAGAAAAAAAAATGCACGTCTCTGTGTGTGTCTCTGTCGTATAATTGGTGAGGGTTAGGTTCAAGTATAGTTACAAAAAAATCATTGTACAATGTACTATAATATAGTACAAGGATTTTTTTTCTATCACTTCATTCATGCACTTGTAAAGGCTATACTTGCAAATCGGTCGGAAAATTAGGGGGACTCAGAAAAAACAGAACCCAAATTATTTATTTATTTTCCCATTAAACTAACCTTAAACCCCAACCCTAAACCCCCCAAATTAAAATTAAGTTTTATTACAAAATTTGTGGGTTCTGTTTTTTCTGGGTCACCCTAATTTTCTGACCGATTTGCAAGTTTAGCCCTTGTAAAATATTTGGTTATAGTTGTCAAACTATTAATATCTCTTTGAGCTATACACAGTGATGGATTCACCACACGACACTGAATTTCTGTACAGTGTACAATATATTTCTATACACACACACACGTGTATACACATTTATTCTCTGAGTATACATACATGTAAATATGTTTATATTAGGCACTGCCAAAGTTGCCATAAAATCCGTATTTTACAAAATAAATTACCCCCCCCCCCGATTAATCAAAATTACCAAAAATCAAGGGATTATCCGATTTTAATGAAATTTTCACGATTTAATTAATTCTAATTCGTTTTTAAAATGAAAAGCAGACGAAATTTTGGCAGTGCCTAGTTTATATGTAAGTGTATGTGTATAGATAAATATATACATACAAATGTATGTATGTGTGTGTATGTTTTTGTTATACAGGTGTTAGATGTTAGGTTCAAGTATAGTACTAGGATTATTTTTTTGCCATAGACTGTTTTTTGTTGTTTTCTTTTGCCATGAGTACATTCATATACTTCTAAAATATTTGGTTATAGTTGTCAAAGTATTAACATCTCTATGAGCTATACACAGACAGACTCACCACACGACATTATGAATTTTTGTACAATATGTTTCTATTCACACATACACGTTTATTCTCTGTGTATACGTGCATGTAAATGTGTTTGATGTTTATATACAAGTTTACGTGTATGTATACAGATAAATAAACACACACACACGTACATGTGTGTGGGGGGTGTATGTTTCTGTAATCTGTTATATAAGTGTTCAATGTGTAAAGTACAAGGATATTTTTCCGAAAGACCATTTTTTTCTTGCCTTGAAACGGATGTTATTAGGTATTATTTATTATCATATGCTTCTAAAACATTTACTTTGAACTGTCAAACTATTAATATCTGTATGAGCTATATACAGAGGTAGACTCACCACTATGAATTTTTATACAATATGTGTCTATACACACTTACACATGTGTATACACATTTATTCTCTGTGTATGCATGCATGCAAATATATGTTTATATGCAAGTATACTTGTATGGATATGAATACATATACATACATATATATATATGTGTATCTTTCTCTTATATTGGTGTTGGATGTAGGTACAAATGTAGTATAAGATTTTTTTTTTCTCACAGACCATGTTTTTTAGCACGAGTCCATTCATGTGCTTCTAAAATATTTACTTAAATTTGTCAAAGTATTAATATCTGTATGAGCTATACACAGAGATGGATTCAACACATGATACTATAGATTTCTGTACACACACACACACACACACACACACACACACACACACATATATAATGTGTGTGTGTGTGTGTGTGTGTATACACATTTATTTTCTGTGTATACATGCATGCGAATATGTGTTTATTTGCAAGTGTACTTATATGGATATAAATACATACATGCACACATATGTATCTGAGTCATTCTTTGATATAGATGTGTGATGTTAGTATTAATATACTAATATGAATTATACACAGGCATGGACTTTCTACATGACATTATGAATTCGTCTTTGGCATAATGTTTCTACACACACACACACACACATATGTATGCAAATGCAAGTATACTTGTATGGATATAAATACATAGATGTGTGTATATCTCTCCCTCATATATATAATTGTTGCATTTTAGGTTCAAGTGTGGAACAATGATTTTTCTCACAAATCATTTTTTTTTAAATTTTTATTTTATTTTAGTGAGTCCATTTATGTACTTCTAAAATCCTTGAAACTGTCAAATTGCTAATATCTATGAACAAATATGGACTCGCCAAACGACATTATGGATTTCTGTACAATATGTTTCTATACATAATTATACATACATACACATGTGTGTACACATTTATTGTCTGTGTGCACATATGTGCAAATGTATATTTATATGCAAGTTTCCTTTTTTGGATATAGATAAATAAAATCATACTTATGTCTGCATGTGTACAAATATATGTTAGTTTGAAAGTGTACTGATATAGATCATAGATATATGTGGGCATGTCTGCACTACGTATGTATGCAGCTGTACTTGTATGAGTATATTTAAAATCTGTAAGTGTGTGCATATGTATATATATATATATATATATGCCAATTCCTCTGCATGAGTAGGATGTGACACAAGGTCAATTTCTTAAGTGGAGTTCAACAGGTTTGAATTCAGGGTTTTCCTTTTCCTAGACCAGTTGCATAACCAGTGTTAAAGAGTCTATTCTGCCCTACTATTTACTAATAGCTAGAGAGGGAAGAGTTGGATGTATACCCTTCTCAAGGATATTCAACTCTATGTGAAATGCAAACAGCCTTGTTCAGCATTTGAACTTCTCTTGCTGTGGCCATTTCCTATGCGGATAACCATTCTATCATATGCCTCCGCATACACATACATATATATATATATATATATATATACACACACACACACACACACACATTCTGTTTGCACTATATATGTAAGTGTACTTGTATGAATATATTTAGAGTGTCTGTCTCTCTCTCTTTCTCTCTCTCTCTCTCTCTCTCTCTTTCTCTCTTTCTCTTTCTTTCTCTTTCTTCTCTCTTCTCTCTCTCTCTTCTCTTTCTCTCTCTTTCTCTCTCTCTCTCTTCTCTCTCTCTCTCTCTTCTCTCTCTCTCTCTCTCTCTCTCTCTCTCTCTATATATATATATATATATATATATATATATATGTATGCAACTCTATTTGTATGAATATATTTGGAATCTCTCTCTATATATATATACACTCTTGGTTTTTATAATGAACAAATGAATAATTAAAATCAGCTATTTAATTTCTTTTTAAATTCACCAAATTAAACTTTACATATCATTCTATGAATTTTAATTGAAAGAACTGATTAGTCGCAATTAAAAAATGAAGTCTAATTCCCATTCAACATTTTCTTTTAAGTTTTAATATTTACTTTTTAGACTTGGAAAATTGAAAATTAACTGCTTCTGTTTTTATAAAAAGTCTAATTTTCATATTTTCATTAAAAAGAATATTAGTTTTATCTTTTGCAATTTTAATTATACAATTATTTTCATTCAAAATTGAAATTATTTCAATATATCATAAGTCAAATTTCCTCATTTTAAAATTTCCAAATTAATTAAAAATTTTTCATTCTTTTAAAATCTCGCCCATAAATAAATACACCCTAACACACTTTTAGAAAAAGTTGATATTTTCTAAACCTAAGCACCAGAATTACATTATATAATAAAAAAACGGATGTTATTAGGTATTATTTATTACCTATCTATTCAGCATTGGAACTCTGTAACCAAAATTATGTAGCAATCCAAAAATAAGAACAGCCTTATGTTTATTGATGCAATTCTATTTTTTGTTATATATATTTACCAATCCGTCGCACAAGCAGGATGTGACGCAAGGTCAATTTCTTAAGCGGAGTTCAACAGATTTGAATTCAGAGTTTTCCTTCTCATAGACCGGTTGCCTAACCAAGGTTAAAGAGCCCAGTCTGCCCTACTATTTATCCATAGCTGGAGGGAGAGTAGGATTCATACCTTTCCCAAGGGTATTAGCGCTAAGTGAAATGCAATTACCACATCCAGGATTTGAACTCAGGGTGACGAGTCCATTTCCCATGACTTTAACCATTACACCACATGCTTCCATTTTATTTTTTGTTATAGAATTTCAGTGTTGTAATTGATTCTACCAAATAATATATCTTATATCAGTACTTGCCTACTCAGTGCGTGAGTAGTAAAGATTGGGTAATCTGATCTGTGCAGTAAAGTGGGGAGCTGATGGTAGGTGTGGTGCTCCACCTCAGAAAAAAAAAAACAACCCAATTTGCCTGGTCTAGCGCTAGCAAAAAGGGGATAGACTCCTTTGCTGTCTGGCTGATACCAACAAAAAGCCACTCCACCAACTTTTTTTATTGTATAATTTTTTATAAGAATTGATAAAATCCTGGTATTTTTGATTTTGAAAAAAACTTTACTATATGGAAGCATGTGCAGCAGAACCCAGGTGGATGAGCAGTTCATGACTTGCAATACTCCACTTTGGCCCTATCTTGGGCTAGACGGGCGGTCGGAGAGGCCCCCTCTGATCAACCGGCTGGTCATGTCAAGTCCTAGCACCTATATGATTTTCCCAACCCTATTGTTCTTATGGCAAGCCCCAACCCCTTTTTATCATATCGGTGCTAGAAGGCGGTGGCTGAGGGTCTACATGTCCTGGGAATGACGTTAAACTCTATCTGATGGTGAGGTTCCAGTTTTGGAGGTTTGGGGAATGTGGAGCACCCCTTCATCACCATTGCTCCCTGGTCCACTCTGACCCGGAGTGGTAGTACCTGTTAGGGTCCCATCTATGGGTTAAATAGAAAAATGTATTTATAAAAAAATTGTATTATCCATTAAGAATTGATTTATTTCAAAACTTTATCGGCATTAAATGACCCACTGAGGTTGATATGCCGTAAACCAAACCAAACCAAACCAACCACTCTGGGTCAGAGTAAACGTGGAAGCAATGTTTTAATTTTGTGAAACAGTTATCTTTCAACTTGTTTAAATAAAATTAAGATTTTAACTTTTAAATTTAGTTAAAAATCATTAGTTTTAAAAACATGCACTTTAGAGTATTTTTTTTTTTTTTTTCAAATTTCTTTCACTTTTTAAATTTTTTTTTTTTTTTGATTACAAGATTAAAAATTGTTTCCCCAGAACACAAAATATGTAGCATATCTAATTATCTTTATATCTTTTTGCATTTTAACTGTTGCTATTTCTCCCAGAAAATATTTACTTTAATCTAAAATCTCAAAGACTTTGTAGGCCACAACAATTTATGTCAAGTCACATTCTATTTATACAGTTTGTACTATGAGTAACAATAACAATTGATAACTGCCCTGGAGCAGAAGACTACACCAGCTACACCTCACGTGGTGTAATGGTGAGTTCGATTCTCACTGAGTGCCCCATACTTCTGTACCACATATAAGCTAAGCATATTACATTAGGGCACCTCATGTGGTGTAATGGTTAGCAAGCTAGATTCACAGACCATTGTTGGTGAGTTCGATTCTCACTGAGTTCCCCATACTTCTGGCCTTGTTTCACATCTTAGCAAAGCTTAGTAAATAAGGGCACCTCATGTGGTGTAATGGTAAGCAAGCTAGATTCACAGACCATTGTTGGTGAGTTCTCACTGAGTGCCCCATACTTCTGGCCTTCTGCCACATCTAAGCTAAGCTTAGTCAATAACTACACCCCTGCAGAGGGGTAAAATACCCTTAATAGGGCCACCTGTTGGCTACAGGTGGTAGGGTAGGTTGATTTTTCACTTTAAAAAAATATCAAATTACATGAAACACCGAAAGTTGTGTATTGGTCTATTAAGTACTGATACCAAAAATTAGATATTTTACATGTAACAGTTTTTGAGGAAATGGCATCAAAGATCGTAGACAAAAATGCACCGAAAAACCCTTGGTTTTTGCAATAATTTCGGAGGGTGTCATATTTTCAATTTAAATTTTAGTTATTATTTCTTCATTTTATTTCATTTGGATAAAATGACATCTCCTGGTTTAGATACGGAAATTGTTAGATCTTCTGATCTATTATTTTTGCTAAATGTTGCCTTTATTGCCATTACACTCAGGTCCAAGACAAATCATATATATGAAAAAAATGGTATGGAGGCATGTGGTGTAATGGTTAGAGTCGTAGTAAATGGACTCGTCGTCAAAAGTTCAAATCCTGGACGAGGCTGTTTGCATTTCACATAGTACTAATACTCTTGGGAAAGATATGCATCCAACTAATAGGGCAGACTAAGATCTTTAACCTTGGTGAAGTAACCAGTCTAGGAGAAGGAAAATTCTGAATTGAAACCTGTTTAACTCCACTTAAGAAATTGACCTTGTCGCATCCTGCTCATGCAGAGGGGTTGGTTATATATATATATAATAAGTAAGTAAGTAAATTTGTCGGGGTGGCCTAAAGTCAGTATCATTATCAACCAGACAGTGAAGAAGTCTATCCCCTTTTCACTAGTGCTAGACTGAGGAGATTATTATTGCATCTGAGGTGGAGTGCCACACCTACCATCAGCTCCTTACTTTACCACACGGATCCCTGTGCTTACTCATATGCTGAATTGGCGAGGGCTGGTATCACACCAGGAACCTTGTGGTTCCTAGCCAGATGCTCTGTCGACTGAAATAAATATATATAGTCAGGGTTCAAATCACACACAAAGCAGTCTTCCTGTCTATAGCTCTGCTGATGAGGCCTAATAGGCCGAAATGTACATACAGAGGTTGATTTTTCTCGATTTGCTTAGCCTTACATTTGAATAGGTATGCCTGCCTAATTCATTAATTATTAATTAATTAATTTTCAAAATTAGGCACGACTTCAATTAAGCACATATTCTCCCAAAAATTGTTGGCCAAAAAAGCCATATCAAAAACACATCGTCTGTTTGTTTACTTCTCATATATATATATATATATATATATATATATATATATATATAAATAAAAACAAGATTTGACATTAGATAACCCACAAGGATTTGATATGCCATTAAACCAAACAACCAAAACAAATCATACTTGCAACCTTGTATCACATCCTACCTATGTTGAACGGGTTCGGTAAATACCTATTTGGAAAATTTTACATAAAAATTCCACTAATAACTGTGCCATGCTTATTGATCTCCTCTTGGTAGAATGGAGTATGGTCTATGAGACGCGTTTGCTAATTATTGACGGCAGGCACCTTGTGTGTGTCTGCATGTGTAAGCATAAAATTTTGTGAATGAAAAAGGAACTACTTAGCCAATGGCAGTTCTATCTCAACATGCGTGCCATGTGCGTCTCATGTTGTGCTGGGGTCTGAGGGTGGGGGTATCCGAGTCAATTAAAAGGGGATGCCAGACAGTTCATCAGCTGTTTTTCACAGGTGTGTGCATCTGTGGGTGTGTGTGCATACATGCATGCACATGTGGGTCCTTAGAATCTTTGATTGAATGTTAGAGTAGAAAAGAAAAAGAGGAATAAAAGAGGAAGAGCAAGAAATAGAAAAATAGATGAGTGAAGAGTGGGTGGGTTGGTGTAGAGAGAGTAGAGAGAGAAAATGAAGGAAGAAGAGGAAAGAAAGAAAGAAAGAGGACTAGAGATGAATAAGAAGAAATAGAAAGGAATAGCTTGAAAGAGTAAGAAGGGGGGAAGTGAGAGAGAAAGGCAGAAGATAGAGGAGAAAAGAATTAAGAGAAGAGAGAAACAGAAGAAGGAGAAAAGAATTAAGAGAGAGAGAGAGAGAAGAGAGAGCAGAAGATAGAGAGGGCAAAAGAATTAAGAGAGAGAGAAAGGCAGAAGATAGAGAGGGCAAAAGAATTAAGAGAGAGAGAAAGGCAGAAGATAGAGAGGGCAAAAGAATTAAGAGAGAGAGAAAGAAGAGAGAGGCAAAGAAGAGAGAGAGAGAGAGAGAGAGAAGGCAGAAGATAGAGAGGAGAAAGAATTGAGAGAGAGAAAGGCAGAAGATAGAGAGGAGAAAGAATTGAGAGATAGAGATTGAGAGAGAGAAAGGCAGAGATAGAGAGAGAGAGAGAGAGAAAAGAAGATAGAGAGGAGAAAAGAATTGAGAGATAGAGAGAGAGAGAGAGAGAGAGGCAGAAGAGATTGAGAGAGAGAGAGAGAGACAGAAGATAGAGAGGAGAAAGAATAGATAGAGAGAGATAGAGAGAAAGCAGAAGATAGAGAGGAGAAAATAGAGAAAGAGAGAGAAAGAGTCTAAGTACAGAGAGTGAGTAGGAATAGAAATAGAGTAAGCAGGAGTTAAAACAAAAAAAAAAAAGAAAGAATGAAAAAAAAAGATTTCAAAAAAAAAAAAAAGAAGGTAGATATTTACCCAACCTATTCACCATGGGTAGGATGTAACACAAGGTTGCAAGTATGGGGTATCCAGCTACGACTGAACTTGCTATTCAGTAGTAATGGATCTGCAAGACTAGCTTGCTAACAATTATACCATGAAGGGATGCCCCTATTTACCTAACCTGTTCACCATGAGTAGTATGTGACACCCAGCAAGGATTGAACTTACTATTCAGTAGTAATAGATCTGCAAGACTAGCTTGCTAACCATTTCACCCATCAAATGGTGAAGTTCCAGTTGTGAAGCTTTGTGGAGTACCCCTTCATTGCCATTACTCCCAGGTCCACTGACCCAGAGTGGTAGTACCTGTTAGGGTCCTCTCTATGGGCTAAATAGAAAAAAAGAGAAATAAGGTTGGGACAATCATATAGATGCTAGGGCTTGACATGACCAGCCAATTGATCGGAGGAGGCCTTCCCAACTGACTGTCTAGCCTAAGTAAGGGTCTAAGTGGAGTGTTGCATGTCATGGACTGCTCATCCACCAGGATTCCGTCCTTAAGCATCCCAGATTGCCACCCACGACCAACAGGTGGCCCCATTGGGGGTGGGGACCTTACCCTTGCAGAGGTGCAGTCGGTATATTCTAAAGACCCAGCCAATAGGGCTGAAGTGAAAAGGGAATAGACTGCCTTGCTGTTTAGCTGATACTGACAATAGACCACTCTGGCTAATTTACTTTTTACTATATATATATATATATATATAAAAAGATATAAAGTTTATTATTTGCTCTACTTAGGTATTGAGCACTTTTTATATTTTAGCTTTAGATAATCCTAGCGGTTTATATATATATATATATATATTTCTTTGGGCCAAGTGTTATAGTATTAATCGATTATTTTCGGTTGGTACAACCCTCTTGGTCTTTTCTATTTTTCATTTTGTTCCCCAGGTGAAGTTTGCTTGTATATTTTTACTATCAAACTATTTGTCAGGTTTTTTTTCTTACTGCAAGGGTTCATCAATAAGTTTAGTATATATATATATATATATATATATATATATATATAAATGAACTAAAGTGATAAGACAAATAGGAATATTTCTTTTGTGTTATGAACTCTCCCATCAATCTTGACATATGAGAGCCTAACAGTTCAGCTGTGAACTATTGGATTATCTACACAAATGATTTGTTTATAGTGGTGAAGGTTTATGTAGGACCAGTTACAAATTTTGAATAAGTTGGTAACAGAGGAATGCTGGCACCATTCTGCCACAAATTCTCCCAAACACTCTTCAAGGTTATTAATTCAGAGTATTCTATCTCCAAAAGTCGTTGCCTTACTAAAGTTAAAAAGCCCAATCTGTCCTATCTACCTATAGATGGAAGGAAAATAGAAGAATACATACCTTTCTCAATGGTATTAGAATGAAGTGAAACTCAATCAGCCTCTCCAGGATTTGAACTCGCTTGTTGAGTCCATTTTCTTATGACAATAACCAATTCACCACACGTACTACCTATATGTGTATGCTTAAATATACAAGGTGTGTCAAAAAGTATTGAGATTGAAGCTGTATTTACCAAGATAGAAATGAACAATGAATGGAACGTTAATTTTTTTCAGAATACAAGGTGTGTCAAAAAAGTACCAAGTTTAAAACTGTATTTAACAAGATAGAAATGAAGAATGAATGGAATGATAATTTTTTCAGAATACAAAGTGTGTCAAAAAATCTTGATACTTTTATGACACACCTTGTATATTCAAACAAATTTGGTTAAACAATAGAATCTCTATTGTTTTCAAGTTTTTTTTTCTTTTTTCTTTAAAGTTTCTAACAATTATTTTGTTGTTCACATCTTGAAAGATATTAATCAGTTGTCCGAAAGGGTTATTATTGGTAAACCAAGTATTATGTTTAAACAAATTAGTTTGAATGAAAAGATGCTGCCCAAATATTTTATATTATATATATATTATATATATATATATATATATATGTTTTGTGTGTATGTATACAGTGATGCACACATACTGAAAAACAAGGCTGTGCAGCCAGTAACTTTCAAAAAACAAAACACTAGCTAACATAAACAACACATTTATTTTTATCTTTATTTATTTATTTTTTTTTTTTTTTTTCACTTTTCCATTCAACTTTTCTTTCTTTTTTCTCTGCTGATTGATTTAATGTATCTGATCAGTCGAGCACCAATTTTGATTTAATGGCAAAATTTGAAAAATCCATTTATAATTAATTCTTTTTTCACGTTAATTGATGTGTTGCCGAGAGTTGTTTGGACTATCGAACTCGGAGTTGATTTGATTTTGTTATTACCACAACATTTCAGACAATCCATTTTACAATCTTCTTTAGAAAGAAAAGAGAAGGCTCACTTTTCTTTTCTTTTTTCACAAAATGGTGGCAAATAGAAAAAAAAAGGAAATAATGCTATCAAATATATCAACTGGTTCAATTCATTACAAGAAATATGAACAAGCTATTCCATTCTTAGTAACACAGGCAATGTAAGAGATTCCACACACACATACATGTACACTATCTTCATTATCATCATCATCACCATCATAAAGACATTGACAGCACATATTCCTTTGACTCTCTTTCTCTCTCTCTCTCTCTCTCTGTCTGTCTCCCTGTCCCTATTGGTCGTTGGTCTTGGTTAATCCTATGGTTGGCATCCAGTGTCCACACAGATCCAATGAATACAAATTTTTTTATGGTGAACCAACACCAAAAAAGTGGTATCAAATTTATCAACTGGTTCAGTTCATTTAAAGGAATATGAACAACACAGGCTATTCCATTCTTAGCTAACCCAGGCAATGTAAGATATTCCACACATACACCACCACCATCATCATCATAAAGGCACATTGACAGCAAAGATTCCTTTGATTCTGTCTCTCTTGCCATCTGTCCCTATTGGCCATTGCTCTTGGTTAGTCCTCTGGATGGAATCCAGTGTCCGCACAGCTGATAAATGTAATTTTTTCTGGTCGGCCAACACAAAAAAAGTGGTAGGAAATTAATCAACTGGATCAGTTCATTTCAAGAAATATGAACAATATAGGTTATTCCATTCTTAGCAACCCAGGCAATACAAGAGATTCCACACACACATGCATGCATATCATCATCATCAAGGGATGCTGACAGCACATGTTCCTCTGGCTTTCTCTAACCCGGAGTGGTAGTACTTGTTAAGGTTCCATCAATGGATTTGATTAAAAAAAAAGAAGATGAATCTCATAAAAGTGTTAAAAATATTGAATACTCATCAAGATTGAATAAAACAAAATGTATTTGGCATAAAATAACCTGACAAGGGTTGACATGCCATAAAATTTAACCAACCAAATCTGACTATTTCTCTTGCCACCTTTCCCTATCAGCCATCGCATTTAGTTAGTCATCTAGATGGCATCAAGTTTCCATACAGAGAACTCATGAATATAAGTTGGTTGGCCAACAATAGTGTAGTCCATGTGTAGGAATCCACAGGGGAACATTGCTTATCAGTCATGCTGATAGCTTTTTGATTCAGTGCGTCCTGGGACGCACATATTTGCTTTGAATGAATACCCGGGAAAATTTATGGGTCCCAACTAAAGCCGCTTAACTCCTACCTTGTAACCTATCCTCTGTAATTCGTTTCTAAGAAACTATTGAAATGTACTTACAGTTAACTTGAAATGGTGAGGATGGAAAAAAGAAAAACACTGGGACGCATGGATTCGATTTTACTGCGTCCTTTTATATTTTTGTGCGTCAGGGAAGCAGGACGCGTACTTATCAACATTTCTGGCTTATCCTTGTGTATTTGTCCATATTTCTCCGGTAGTGGATGGTTTATATAGTTTTTCAGGTAATTTTGCAAATACTTTTTTTTATTTATTTATAAAAGAGCCCTTCTCACCCAGTCTCTGCTGAAGGCGCTTTCTTTCTTTTTTGACAACGAAAATCCTTTGTTTTGTTTCGTTTAGTACTGGTCAGAAACAAACATGATTTGTTCCTTTTCTAAGTATATAAAAAAAACAAAAAACAAATAGTAAGCTATCTCGATAAAACAAATCGGAGGTAGCAAGCTAGTCTCGCAGATCTATAAGTATTTAAAAAATTAAATAAACAGAAAATGTAAGCTGTCTGAATAAAACAAAATCGGAGTTAGCAAATTAGTCTCGCAGATCCATAAGTATTTAAAAAAATAAATAAACAGAAAAAGTAAGCTGTCTGAATAAAACAAAATCGGAGTTAGCAAACTAGTCTCACAAATCTATAAGTATTTAAAAAAAATAAATAAACAGAAATAGTAAGCTGTCTGGATAAAACAAAATCGGAGTTAGCAAACTAGTCTCGCAGATCCATAAGTATTAAAAAAAAAAATAAACAGAAAAAGTAAGCTGTCTGGATAAAACAAAATAGGAGTTAGCAAACTAGTCTCGCAGATCCATAAGTATTAAAAAAAAAAATAAACAGAAAAAGTAAGCTGTCTGAATAAAACAAAATCGGAGTTAGCAAACTGGTCTCGTGGATCCATAAATAAATGATAATTTTAATTTTAATTTCCACTAAAGGTGATCTGCTGTGATTAGAGGGAACCCATGATCACTTAATTATTTTTGTCTCTACTTGCAGCTGGAAGACAGTTTTTTTTAAATATTTTTCAAACGACATTCTTTATTTAAAATTAACATTTAAATACCTTGTCATCTTAAACTGTTTTTAAAAAAATGTTTTTGTTTTTTTGTGTTTTCAAATGCCACCTGCTGTTTCTCGTGGGGGAACAAATGGCGAAAATAATGTTCATAAATTATTCTTTTTTTCTCTCTCTTCCCGCGAAATTATTTCGATTTCAAGGCAGTGGTGGTCAGTTAGTTGTCTTAGTAGTCGGTACCGGTGTGTGTGTGTGTGCGGGGAGGAGGGGTATCTTGTTTTCATAATAAATGGATATTCTCTCACACTTCCTACCTGTTTTTTCTTCTAATTGTCAGGCGAGTATTATTGATTTAGCCTCCAGCAGATCCCTGTTCCATCTTCCATCCAGAGATAGATAAATAGGAAGAGACTTAGATAGATATGAATAGGAATAGAGAGTAAATAGATTAATCAGTAGACAAATATTAATTTGAATATGCTGAGATAGTTTTATTTAGTCTATCTCTATTTATATATAAATCTAATGATAGTTTTATTTAGTGACTAAATAGAACTATATAGAAAACTACTATAGAAGTCTGCTAATAGATATGGAATATAAAGTCTATTTTTTTCTCTTCACACCTTCGGTATTTTGTCTTTTTATTTATACTGTAATTAGTGTCGAATTTATATAATCCTACTGATATTTTGCGCCCCCAAAATAAGGGGGGAGGGATCAAAGTTAAGTGATCTGAAGAAAATCAGAAAGTTTTGAAATAACTGATGCTGTATGTATAAAATTCATTCATTGATAAATCAACATTGAAACTTTCATAAAAATCTGATAATTCCCTGATTTTTGGTAAATTTGTTTTGTAAAATACTGGTTTTTCGACAAATTGGGTATACCTAGAATAGACTAAATTTTAGTCTATTTATAGACTTACATATGAATAGAACTGTTAATAGTCTTAGATAGACATAAATTTGAATAGATAGATATGAATACTAAATAGATCTATCAGTAGACTTTGATATATGAACTAAGAATATAGTTATAAAGTTAGATGTGAGCAGAAGTAGATAGATAGATAGGAACTGAAATAGGTAGGTAGTAATAGATTTTAATAACAATATAGATAAGAACAGACTGAGATATGAACAGAGAGAGAGGGGGGGGGAGATTTATGAATAAATAGATATAAGGAGAGATAGATTTTATGATTTATAGATAGATGGAGATGTATGAAGAAGAGAAATTGATTTTAAAATTAAAGAGTGATATGGAGAGATTTAAAGACTTATAGATGAAGAGAGATAGATAGATATGAAGACTTGTATAAAGAGATATAGATAGATATGAGACTTGTAGAAAGAGATATAGATAGATATGAAGACTTAATGAAAGAGATATAGATAGATATGAAGATTGTAGAAAGAGATATAGATAGATATGAAGACTTAATGAAAGAGATATAGATAGACTTTAGATATGAAGAGATATAGATAGATATGAACTTGTAGAAAGAGATATAGATAGATATGAAGACTTGTAGAAAGAGATATAGATAGATATGAAGACTTGTAGAAAGAGATATAGATAGATATGAAGACTTGTAGAAAGATATAGATAGATATGAAGACTTGTAGAAGAGATATAGATAGAAGACTTGTAGAAAGAGATATAGATAGATATGAAGACTTGTAGAAGAGATATAGATAGATATGAAGACTTGTAGAAAGAGATATAGATAGATATGAAGACTTGTTGAAAGAGATATAGATAGATATGAAGAGAGATAGATATATAGATATGAAGACTTAATGAAAGAGATATAGATAGGTATGAAGACTTGTAGAAAGAGATATAGATAGCTTATAGAAAGAGATATAGATAGATATGAAGACTTGTAGAAAGAGATATAGATAGATATGAAGATTAGTAGAAAAGATATAGATAGATATGAAGACTTAATGAAAGAGATATAGATAGATATGAAGACTTGTAGAAAGAGATATAGATAGATATGAAGACTTAATGAAAGAGATATAGACAGATATGAAGACTTAATGAAAGAGATATAGACAGATATGAAGACTTGTAGAAAGAGATAGATAGATATGAAGACTTATAGAAAGAGATATAGATAGATATGAAGACTTATAGAAAGAGATATAGATAGATATGAAGACTTATAGAAAGAGATATAGATAATATGAAGACTAGAAAGAGATATAGATAGATATGAAGACTTGTAGAAAAGAGATATAGATAGATATGAGATAGATATGAAGATGAAAGAATATAGATAGATATGAAGACTTGTAGATAGAGATATATAGATAGATATGAGACTTGTAGATATAGATAGATATGAAGACTTATAGAAAGAGATATAGATAGATATGAAAACTTATAGATGAAGAGATATAGATAGATATGAAGACTTGTAGAAAGAGATATGAATAGATCTGAAGACTTATAGAAAGAGATATAGATAGATATGAAGACAATGAAAGAGATATAGATAGTATGAAGACTTATAGAAAGAGATATAGATAGATATGAAGACTTAATGAAAGAAAGAGAGATAGGTATGAAGACTTAATGAAAGAAAGAGAGATAGGTATGAAGACTTAATGAAAGATAGGTATTTTAAGGCATAGATAGATACACACCCACACTGTCCGAATGACTGCTTTTGTCACATCTCTTTAGTCAGTTTTTATGAAAATTAGATCCTCTTGATCACACACATACCTCTCTCTCTCTCTCTCTCTCCTCTCTCTCTCTCTCTCTCTCTGAGTTTCACTCATAGAATTATCGGTTTTAAAAACCGATAATTTTATGAATATCAGTAGCTTGAAAGGAAGACGTCTTTCTTCATAATCGTAATAGACACACACACACACGTGATGTCGTCACATGACTTTAAATGCACAACGTCTCTCGACACGTGCTAAAGTACATGACATTGCCTATTCGCCTTTTTTTCTTCTTATTCCACCTGTTAGCCGCCGCCGTCGTCGGTTTCAGGGAGGGGGGGTATTCCTACGATCCGATTCAAAGCTGTTCCTAATATATTAAAGATGTATAACTGTAATATCACTGCCGTGGATCCTGGATGTGTAGATAACGGTGTCGCGGCCACTTGTTATCCGCTGTGTACATTTCAAATGAGCTTCTGTTGAGAGAGAGAGAGAGAGAGAGAGAGAGAGAGAGAGAGCGAGCGAGCACCGAAGTAGAAGTAACGTTAACACCTTAAAGAAGAAAAAGGAGAGGGCGAAAAGATCCCTACCCCCCCTCCTCGCATTGACACAGGCTTCGTTACTGCGCACCAAGGCGTTACAATAACCCCTCTTCTCGTGCAACGAAGCAGTAGACAGTGAATTCAGGAGCGTAAATTTTTACCATAGCCTACCGGACAGCTGTTAGTGGAATATGAAATTAAGTCGAATGTATATATTTTTGATTTCTTAACTGGGATTGTTACTTTTAAGAATGAAACTTTAAGGAAAAAATTAACGTATTCAGTTAATACATTAATTCATTTAAGTTTTTAAAAGATTAAACGACAGCATCAATTGATGTTGTATAGTTTTAAAGTTGTTGCGTAGTGATTCAGTTATACCTTCTTTTTTTTCCTCAAACCTCAGCATTGTTATTTTAAGGGAATTGTGATTATAAACTGATCAAGCCCTATACTAAAATAAACTGAAAATAACTATTCGCTGGTCATTTTACCTAGTATTTAACGATATTTATATTTCAGAGTAACAATAAAAAAATTTAAAAAGTTCACGTTTGCAGTTCTGAGGTGAAAAATGTGTATAACTGAATCACAACGCAACAACTTTCTTCATTTTTCTTCTTCCTTCTTTATCAAATAATTTTCTTACTTTATTTTTCTTTTAATGCCCGTAAAAATGGATGTGGAGATGACCAATGAATGAAGTTAGTCAATGGAGTATTTTGTTAAACAACCAGTAAGTGACAGAAAGGAATAAAATAAATGAATGAAAAACCCGGAAATATTGTATTCCTTTAATTTTGACTGGAAGTGGCTACCCAGCGTTGTCTGGGTAGAAGTGGTGGGAGCAAAAACCCTAGTGTATTGATTTGTTTACTTTTGAGATTTATAACGTTTTAACAGGTCTGAATTCAGAGTTTTCCTTCTAGACTAGCAGCCGTACCAGGGTTAAAGAGCGCCGTCTGCCCTACCATTTACCCATAGCTGGAGGAAGAATAATTGGATTCATACCTTTCTTAAGGGTATTAGCGTTATTGAAAATGCAACCAGCCTTGTCCAGGATTTGAACTCGTGTGGCCATCTTCATTTTCTATGATGATAACCATTACATTACAGACACCTCTTAAGAGATGTCAAGGATATGACTGTATCTCGTAGCGAGGCTCCAGTTCTGGAGATCTGTGGAGTGTGGAGTACCCCTGCATTACCATTACTCTCAGGTCCACTCTGACCTGGAGTGGTAGTAACCATTAGGGTCCCACTTACGAGTCAAATATTCTTTTTAAACATTATTTGTATTCTATAGGACCGTGTGCAAAAAAGAAAAAATCTTAAACAACTACACAAAAATGTAAATATGAAAGAGATTCTTTAATTTGTAGGCATAAAATAATCCTAGACTGGTTGTCATGTCTTTAAAATCAATCAGTCAATCATAAACGTACAATAAATATAATTTCCTAGCCTTTAGGCATAAATTAACCCAAGATGTGTTGATGTACCATTAAAATCAATTATAAATGTGCAATAAATGTAATTCCTTAGCCTTTATGTATAAAATAACCCTAGACGTGTTGATGTGTCATTGAAGTCAATCAGTCTATCATAAATGTACAATAAATGTTAATCCCTAGCCTTGAGACATGAAATAACCCCATACATATTAATGTGCCATTAAAATCAATTAGTCGGTAATCATACTGAAAGAAAGAATACACAGAAAGTGGACAACAGTTCAAATTAAATTTATTTTTTCAATTTTAACTTTAAAATTTTTATCGATTTTTTAAATTTATTTATTTATTTTTTAATTTTTTTTAAAATTGTAAATAACTATAATGACAGTCCATTTGTTTATTTTTGTTTATTGGTTTGTCTTCTAAAAATATTTTGGAAACAACAGGTGTCTCATTATTTTAAAAAGCACCGCGAAAATTACTCTAATTTTCCCACTTTTAAAAACGTTTAAAAAAACACAAAAAGAAAACAAACTCGACTAATGCATCTGTATTATTCTAAATAGTTTGTTAGACCACTTGTTCTGTTGAAAATGTGGAAATAACTATTTATCAATTTTTTACCATTTAGAATACTTTTAAGAAATTCTTGTTCGAGTCTCCTTTAAGAGAGAAAAATTAAAACCATGATGAACTAAGAAGAATATAAAAAATGAAATTAATAATTCCATTTGTTTCAGTTATTTTATCCTTTTTGTGGGCAGCTCGTCAGGGTGAAAAAATGGTTTTGAGTTGAAGGGTTAGTAAACTAGTCTTGTAGATAATTTAATACTGAGTTCAATCTTTACTGAATAAGTCTCTTTCTCCCTACCTTCTTTTATCTATCATTTTTCTTATCTAGCAAAACAATGCTTTTACATTTTTTTTCAGGTCAATTAACTTTAAACCACATATCTTTGAGGCGTAACACAGATTCTCAAAGATACATGGTTCAAAGTTAACTGACCTGAAAAAATGTAAAAGTATTTAAATAAAATAACTGGTGCATTATATCTTTTATTCATTAATATATCAACACTGAAAATTTCATTAAATTCAGTTAATTCCCTGATTTTCTTTCTTTCAGCAGGTTGACATACAATGGTGCAACTTAGGTCTGTTAAATTTGATTTAACCATTAGTTTTATAGACATGTTGAAGCCTTTAGGCATGTAGAAGGCATGAATCCACTTCTACCTAGCTATTGTTAAATAGCACATCAGTTAAATCCTTTAGGTATGTAATTTGGTAAATATACTGAATGCCCCACCATTCTGGCCTTGTGTCAAACTAAGCTATTTTAATGTATTTTTCAATAAAAATTAGATGCCATACAGACACTGAACCAATATCCAAATTCTCATTGTATTGTCATTCTGGGGGAATAAAAATCGGCAAGGACCACATTGAAAGAAATTTCTGGAAGAAAATCTTTGGATTATGGAGACATTAAGTGATCAACAATTGATGAATAGGAGACATTAATTTCTTTTATTTAAATTCAAAATGTAACTCTTTATGGTGGAGTTGATGATTCTTAGGAATCAAATCATTTTGTATTTCAATGTCCCTTTCTTTTGGTATTGAGTATTTGATTTGATACTGCACTTTAGTGCTTGTTTCATATCACTTACCAGCATTAAATCTTATAGTAGCCATGGTAGCTGTTGTATTTTGTATTATTTGGATTTTTTGGATTGTTGCCCTCATCTTTATTGTTATATACTCAACGTTTCGGCTGATGTGCTCTCCGGCCTTCTTCAGGTGTTTCTTGCTGAACTCAGGAACCTACTCTTTGAACTTTGGAGCTTTCTTGTTATAATCAAGAACCTTCACTGAACTTTGAACTGAACCCTTTATTCAATTCACTGGGAGAGACTTTTCTCATTCTGTTAACCATATATGTACATAACAAAGATGAGGACAACAGTCTGAAAAATCCAAATAATACAAATTATCAAGTTTCATCTAAAAAATTCAGACAAACAGTATCTGTTGTAATTCTAGTATCAGAGTTAACAGAAATGATAGGAAGAAACACGAGTATTGAGAATAAGGGAAAAGGTTTACTAAGGAAAGATACAAGGTGAACAGATTAATTAGCAATTGCTAGGTTGAGTTATGTCTTGAATTGCGTTGATTTAAGTCCTGAATAGCTCTGAGTTTAAAAAAAAATATTTCAATACCCATCAAGAATGAATAAAACAATGTCTTCGGCATAAAATAGCCCTATGAGTGTTGACATGCCATAAAAGCCAACCTATCAATTAACCAATCAGGCCTCAGATTGCTAAAAGTGAAAGCAATGATCACTGAAGTTAACCAATAATGAAACGGTGCTTGACAGCAAGACTTAATGATGATAATGAGACAAATAATAAAAATTATTATCTCTTCTCTCTCTTTTCTCTCTCTATCTATCTCTTATCTCTCTCTTTCTCTTATCTCTTTCTCTCTCTTATCTTTCTTCTCTCTCTCTCTCTCTCTCTCTCTCTTTCTTTCTTTTCTTTCTCTCTCTCTCTTTCCTTCTTTCTTTTCTCTCTCTCTCTCTCTCTTTCTTTCTTCTCTTTCTCTTTCTCTCTTTCTTTTCTTCTCTTTCTCTTTCTCCTTTTCTCTTCTTTCTCTTTCTCTCTCTCTCTCTCTCTCTCTCTCTCTTTCTCTCTTTCTCTCTCTCTCTCTTTCTCTTCTCTCTCTCTCTCTCTCTCCATCCAATTTAAAATTATTGATGACAATTCCTTTTGGAGGTGTCAACTGTCATAAATAAGTGTTATAACACAAACAAAATGTGATATAAATGTTCATAAATGAATTCAAAATATATAAACCATAACACATATAATTGATTAGCGCGATATTCCATATTTTTAACAGATTATAATTATTTCATCATTTCACATTGACATTGTATAACCTTCATCGTTCGTTGACCCATTGATTTTCTTAATTTTTCTTCTCTTTCATCTTGAATGTTACTCACAGCAGTTCTTATTGCTTTCCCAGAGATTTTCTTTGCTTGGATACTTTTTACCTTTCTCGTATTTAAAAAAGAAAAAAAGAATCATCTGTCTTTACACAATACTACAAATGTTAGGTTCAGGTTTCTACAGAGACTATCCAAAATTGTCCTCCTGATGGGTGGGTTATTAGGGTGGGTCGATTTTTCACTTTTTTAAAATATCAAATTGTCCATCTATACAAAAGTTGTGTGTTAGTATACTGAATACTGATACCAAAAATTAGATATTTTACTTTCACCATTGCTTGAGGAAATAGCATCAAAGATTGTCTATTAAGATGCACTAAAAATCCTTGTTTTCTAAAGGCTAAATTTTGCAAAAACGAGGATGTTTAGTGCATTTTAGTAGATGATCTTTGATGCAATTTCCTCAAACAATGGTGCAAGTAAAAGATCTAATTTTTGGGTGTCAGTATTCAGTATATTAACACACAACTTTTGCATAGATAGACAATTTGATATTTTTTAAAAGTGAAAAATTCAACCTACCCTATTTGTTATAGCATATCAAAAGTTAAAGATTAAAAACTAATGAAATAGATTGTGTGATAACAGATAGCGGTTGCATAAGATTATTGTCAATCTCCTGTAATTCTGAAGGGATGGCCCTTGTCATATCACGGGCAGGACTTTCCATGGAATATTACAGAAAGCCCACGAGATACGTGAAGTCACGTGGGACCTGGTTAGGTCTTCAGTTTCAGTTTGGACGTCAGGCAGATAAGATGTTATTGCTTTAGCAGAGACTCACTGCACACGCGCGCTGTGATTAGTTAGAGAAATATGTTTAGTTAAGAAATAAAAGTTTAAATAAATAATATGGTTTTGTGGTTGATGAATGTCTTGGCAACAAACTGACCTAGAAGACCAGACATGAAGTCCCCAAGACTAGGTCCAGATGCTGGAAGAAGAACGTAAGATACCAAATATGAATAGAAGAAAAATAGAAGTAAGGAAAGAAAGGGTATACAACATATGTTTCAAGGAGTCATGCTTTTTTATGTCTACATGTGTTTAGAACTTCAGTTCTTTGGTTTAATAATTGCCTTGGTTTATTGTAAGTAGTTATGGCAAGTTTTCCTCCATACTGAGGAGGCAAAATTTGTCTCCTGCTTTGTATTTACAACATTTCTTTATTATTTGCTATTCTGAATAGGGTGTAGACCTAGTTTTTCTTTAATTTCCCAAACATAGGATTGCTTTTAATACATTTGAGAACAAAACAAATATTAGAAATCAAGTAATTATTTATTAAACAAAGTTTTGTTAAAACCGGTATACAAATTATTTGCACCATATATTATGTAAACCTTTATTTCTTAATGATATATAACACACATTGCAGGATTTTAAACACATTAATAATATGGGCTGTTTTGAGGCAAATCTATCTCAGCTCGACCTTTATAGAACCTTCTTCAGGTGTTTCTTGTTAAACTCCCGAAACCTTCATGTTGTAATCAGAATCCTTCATGGAACTTTGAACCGAACCCTTTATTTAATCCATTGGGGGTAGATTGTTCTCATTCCATTAACCTGATTGGGTACAAGTGTTAAGCTATGTTAAGTATTCCAACCAAGGCTGACTTCATTTCACTTAGCACTAATACCCTTGGGAAAGGAATGATATATATATATATATATATATATAGTTAATATTTTATATGGAGGCGCGTGGGCTAGTGGTTAGAGTCGTGGAAAATGGACTCGTCGATTCGAGTTCAATTCCTAGACGAAGCTGTTGGCATTTGACATAGCGCTAATACCCTTGGGAAAGGTATGAATCCATATATTCTCCCTCCAGCTACGGGTTAAATAGTAGGGCAGACTGGGCTCTTCAGCCTTGGGTAGGTAACCAGTCTAAGAGAGGGATAACTCTGAATTCAAAATTCCTTAGGTTGGTCGTTGATTGGGTTTGTGGCAACCTTTGATGCACCAATTCTTTCCTATCGACTGTGCCAAAAAGTGTGGATGGTCCAACAGAAGCCTTCACCACTATAAACAAATCCCTGTGTGGGAGTTCATTGTGTGTATGAACCTCATACGTCGATAATCGACGGGAGAGTCCATTTTTTTTATATAGTTAATAACTGGAAAAATGTTCTAATAAATTTGTACTTAAAATTAAAGGCCGTTGAAAATAAAGCATGAGAAAAAAAGTTTTGCTGCTATATTTAGGGAATCCTATCCCCTTTAACTGACGATGTAGGCACGTTTTGTTTTTTTATCACCAGTTAAAGGAAGTAAAAAAAAAAGTCGTCGGGGTGGCCTAATGTCGGTATCAGCCAGACAGCGAGGCAGTCTATCTCTTTTTCACTAGCACTAGACCAAGGAGATTATTTTAGCTCCTCACTTTACTGCCCAGATCCCTGTGCTACTCATACGCTGAGTTGGCAGGGGCCGGTATTGAACCAGGAACCTTGTGATTCCTAGCTGAATGATCTACCGACTGAGCTAAACCAACCCTTCCCCTTGAAGGGGATAGGATTCCCTTAATATATATATTTACCAACCCCTCCGCACGGGGCAGGATGTGACACAAGGCCAATTTTTAAGCGGAGTTCAACAGGTTTGAATTCAGAGTTTTCCTTCTTCTAGACCGGTTACTACCAAGGTTAAAGAGTCTCTGCCCTACTATTTACCCATAGCTGGAGGAGAGTAGGATTCATACCTTTCCCAAGGATTCCCTTAATATAGCAGCAAAGGAGGAATGCCAATGAAGAGGTGACACCACACTCTCCAAAGCTCCAGAACTAGAGCCTCACGACCAGAACACCTTTTTTTTTTATCTTTTTTTTTAAAGGTGGAGAGGGTGTCTTACTACTGCCTCTGCTAAAGATGCAGTTGGCATATTCTAAGCCGCGGCTGACAGGGTGAGATACAAGGTGTGCTAACTAATCAATCATTTTTAATCTGTCAATTTACTCAGTTAATGTTTCCCTATGTCTCACTGGACGTTTTACACAGTTCTTGAAATTATTCCTCAAGGAAATAAAGAACCTCAATTTATATTGATTTTTGCTTTCTTTGAAGAAACCGTTTTGTGCCTTCAAGAAGCACCACATATAATAAAACCTAGAATCTTAAGATTCCTGCCAGATCACCAAAATGAAGCATCAATGAGCCAAACCCAGTACTTAAATGGGTTGTTTGGTTGGTTGGTTTTTACAGCATGTCAAACCTTGTTGGGTAATTTCATTCCATTTTGTTTTATTCCTTCTTGTTGGGTATTCAATTTTCTCAGTTGGTAGAGTGTCCAGATGAGGTTCCTGGTTCAATACCGGCCCTTGTCAACTCAGCGTATGGGTAAGCACAGGGATCTGTGTGGTAAAGTTAGGAGCTGTTGGTAGGTGTTGCACTCTGCCTCATATGCAAAAAAAACAATCTTCTTAGTCTAGCGCTAGTGAAAAGGGGATTTACTCCCTCACTGTTTGGTTGATACCGACTTTAGGCCACCCCAATGACTTTACTTACTTTTTTTTATGGCACTCAGGCCTCAGATTGCTAACAGTGTAAGCAAGAATCGCTAAGTGTCCTAGGTATGATTTTAACTATTGGAGCTCTGTGGAGTATCCCTTCCTTGCCATTACTCCCAGGTTCACTCTGACCTGGAGTGGTAATACCTGTTATTGGTTGTTTTATTTTATGGCATATCAACCCTTTTTGGTTCCTTTAATATTGAATCAAGTCATGTTGATATAAGTTTGCATATAGTACCTGCTGTTGATTGAGTGGTCACCCATTTAAGTATTAGACTGGATCATTGTCGCTTAACTTCAGTGATCTAATGGGAACCGGTGCTTTCAACATGACTTGACCTGTTATGGGTTAGATAGAAAAAATGTGTAAAAAAAACTGAGTTAAAAAAAATTGTATACCCATTAAGAATGAATTAAACAAAACATCTTCAGCATAAAATAACCCAACAGGGGTTGTCATGCCATAAAACCCAACCAACCAACGATCACTGAAGTTAAGCAATAATGAAACAGTGCTTGACAGCAAGACTTACTGATGATTATAAAACAAATAAAAAATCATTACTATTTTTTTTTCTTTATATCTACCCCCCCCCCCCGCTCTCCATTAATTTCTTTTTTCTATTTCCCCTTCATCATCTCATACCCTTCAGTTAAGGGATTCCCTGTTTAACTGAGCACCCCACTCCACCTACAGAACTCTGGATTCCAAACTAAGGTCCCCAATAAATTTCAGTGAACTGTCTTCCCTGTCCTCTTACCTAATTGGAGACCTTTCACCCCAACTCCTCAATCCCAGACACCCCTGGAAGTAATTGACACTAGAGACGTATCTGGATATAGAGTCATCAAAGAAACAAAACCCTACAATGAGATCCAGCCTCTTCCTATCATCTAATGGACATAATAGCT
>CM042159.1:55131259-55211259 GCA_023376005.1 Doryteuthis pealeii | reverse complement strand
CTAAAGGATCAAGCCACCATCTGTGAATTTAGAAAATTTATCAAATGATTGAACTGTGTTATCTGGAAGGTGAATAGTGTTTCTAACAATATCTTGATCAAGACAAGAAGGGTTACGTTCGGTGAATAAATCCATCATTGACTTCCTCTGTTTTGGTGATACCAAAATAGAAGACAGTAAATTTGACTTGACAGTATTGAAAAAAAAATAGCCAAAATGTCTGAAAGCATATATATATATATATATATATATATAGCGTATATAAAAAGAAATCCCAAATGGATTTGTAAACAGCAGGTTATAAGACATTCACTTTTTCTGTGTTAAAACAAGAAGCAGGTTAGGGAAAAAATCAATATTGATGATCATAATAATTGTCTTCATATCTACAAGAATTATATATATATATATGTATGTATATGTATATGCATATTATAGATAATATGGGTGCTATATTTCCAAGGATACAGTGCTCAATATCATTGATACAAGTCAATCTGTAGCTATCCTAAAGAGACTGGTGGAAGTGAACACCACCTACTGTTTGATTGTTATGATATATTAGTATTAGATCCATGATTGTGTATTTTACACATGTTATTATTGGGTGAACCTTAAGAATTAATTTGACGTAATTTAAAGACACCAGCAGAAGTGAACACCACCTATTTGATTGTTATAATAAATTAGTATTAGATCCGGAGATAAATAGAAGATATTACACCTTCCATGGCCTGAACTGCTTCAGTTGCATTATATACGTGTGAAGAATAATTAAAGTTCCAATTACCGTCGAACTGGGAAGACAAGGCAACAAACGATTGTAACTCAAATACAAACCCAAATGTCACAAAGACTACTGCAGAATGACAGGATATATATAAGACTCCACAATGTCATTCTAATCAAGCAGTCAAGCAGAACTCAAGGAATGGAATGACCCAAATCACCCAAATTCATGAATGGGTCATTCTTGATTTCTATATATACCAACTGTCTTGGACACTGCTTAAGTTGTACTTAGTTAGCTGCTGTTATTCAAACCAACAGTAAACTTACTGACTTACTAACTTCAATAACATGTTGCAAAATTTTTTACTCATCCTGTGTAAAATTTGCATGCAAGTTTAAATTGCTTGGCATAAAGAGATTTCTATTAAAAAGTGAGAAAATTTCAAGAGTTAATTTTTAACCATCCTAATGACACAAGTGGAAGTGAACACTATCTATTGTATGACTGTTATAAATAATTAGTATTAGATCCATGATTGTGTATTTTACACATGTTATTATTGGGTGAACCTTAAGAATTAATTTGACGTAATTTAAAGACACCAGTGGAAGTGAACACCACCTATTGTATAATTGTTATAATAAATGAGTATAAGATCCACCGACAAATAGAAGATATTACACCTTTCATAGCTTGAACTGCTTCAGTTGCATGATATACATGTTGCAAATTAGCATGTACCAATTTATTGCAAAATTTTTTTTTTTATTGATCCTGTGTTAAATTTGTTTACAAGTTGAAATTGCTTGGCATTAATAGATCTCGAGTTAATCTATTGAAAAGTGAGAAAATGTTTAATAAGAATTTTTGTATCTTTATATTCACAAAGGAACAATGTTATTTTTTAAACAAATGATAGACAATAATTTGTATGAAATGCGATGTGCATTTTCCGTCAATATCAGCTGTTGTTTATAACTGGCTACAGGCTAATTCAGTCGTCTCTTTTTTAAAAAAAAAAAAATTGTTTTTCCTTTATCTCGAGAAAATACATCTGCATCAAAATAAATCAATGCAAAGTTTTGCTTATTATTGTTTAGAAATAAAAAGAAAATTTTTAACCACTGATTAAAAGACAATGTTTTCTAGATTTTCTAAACAACAACAGGCATAAATAATAGTCTTTGTCCTCTAAGAGCTTCAACTTTCAAATACAGCAAGATAACTTTGCTATTAAACATTGACTACCATGACCTATGGATATATCATAGTATGTTAATTCAAATACTACATTTGATATGTGTTATAGAGTAGCTAACACCCCTTCAACACTCTGCCAGATGGACTGGCTCATAGCCATAAAATAGCATATGATTAAAATAGATTAACTAGCTGAATAATATTCAGACTGACTTTACTGCATTGGCTATACCGAACTGACCCTCCTTTTTTAGTGCAAGTTTGTCTTGTTAATTGTTTGTACTTATTTGCTCTGTGTTTGTATGTATCCGTTTAGCACCGGATGCTGGTGCTTAATAAGTGTGTTAAGCACAACATTCATCTGTGTATCTTTCCACCTCGTGATACAACAATATGTCTACTTTAAATCTATTACAAAATAGTTAATTATATATGTTGGCCGTGGGTGGCGACCCGTGATGCTTAAGGATAGAGCCCAGGTGGATGAGCAGTTCATGACATGCAATACTCCACTTTGGCCCTATTTGGGCTAGACGGGCAGTCGGAGAGGCCCCCTCCGATCAATCGGCTGGTCACGTCAAGCCCTAGCACCTATATGATTTTCCCAACCCTATTGCCTTTATGGCTACCCAACCCCTTTTTATCATATTTGTACTAGAAGGCAGTGGCTGCGGGTCTACATGTCCTGGGAATGACGTTAAACTCTATCTGATGATGAGGTTCCAGTTTTGGAGGTTTGGGGAATGTGGAGCACCCCTTCATCACCATTGCTTCCTAGTCCACTGACCTGGAGTGGTAGTACCTGTTAGGGTCCCATCTATGGGTTAAATAGAAAAATGTATTTATAAAAAAATTGTATTATCATTAAGAATTGATTTATTTCAAAACTTTATCAGGCATTAAATGACCCACTGAGGTTGATATGCCGTAAAACAAAACAAACCAAAACCAAACCTAAAAAAGTATAATAATCTTGTTCTAACTCTCTCTTATCATTTTTTTTCTTTCTTTCCTCCTTTTCAAATTTTCATTATGTTTGATTGAAACAGATTAGCATTATCACTTCAGCCTGCTTCAACCCCTCTCTCTATTTTCTCCTACTCGTTCCTTCTTTTTCTTATATTTTTTCTGTGTAGCATGTCCTTTTTTCTTCCCTTTCTTTCGGAATTATCCATTATTTAGCTGTGATGACACCACTCATAATAAATAAGAATTTAGCAGATAACACCGATAATTAGGATCAAAATTTTTTACATTTCATCTTGGATTATTTGGACAGTCTCATTTTTAACCAGTAGGTGTTGCAAGATGATAACAGCAGTACAATTAAGGAACACGAGTATTGATATATAGATATGATGAATTTACCAACAATAAATTTACCCTTCAGCCCTAGAAAGCATCACAGTTTGTGTGCAGTCAGTGCACCAAAGACTGTCACTCAAGAATTGGCCTGCTCAGCCACTTGCACAGATGCAGATAAATTTTTTTTTTTGGACACTACACCATCGAGCACCCTGGCACCTTAATGTTGAGCAAGGCACAGAGAGGAGTGAGGCAAGAGGAGAGTAGCCTCGACAGAAAAGAGAGCCAGAAATAGAGAGAAAAGACAGCAGCCCCAGAAAGCATCACAGTTTGTGTGCAGTCAGTGCACCAAAGACTGTCACTCAAGAATTGTCCTGCATAGTCACTTATGCAGATGCAGATAATTTATTTTTATTTTATTTTTATTTTTTTTATTTTTTTAATTTAAAAAACAATTTTTTTTTTTTTTTTAAATTTAAATAATTTTTTTTTTTTTTTTTGACACTACGCCATCATCCTAAATTTACCAAGAATACTGTTTTATTTGAATGAGTTAGCTCAGTCGGTAGAGTGTTCGGCTAGAAACCACAAGGATCCTAGTTCGATACCGGCCCTCGCCAACTAAGCGTATGAGTAGTACAGGTATCTGTGTGGTAAAGTAAGGAGCTGATGGTAGGTGTGACACTCCACCTCAGATGCAAAAAACAATCTCCTTGGTCTAGCGCTAGTAAAAAGAGGATAAATTCCCTCACTGATTGGCTGATACCAACTTTAGGCACCCCAACAACTTTACTACTGTTTTAGTATTTTCTGAAAAATTTCTAAATGTGCTCATACAATCTTTTTTGGTGCCAATCATGAGTCTATATAAGCAAAAATTGTAGTGGAATGACTCAAATATTTAGGAACACTTCTAAAAATGCTGGCAGTGATAGTTTTCTTAGTAATGACATAAAAGAAAGAAAGAGTCGTTGATAAGTAATATTACAATTGGCTGCAATAGACTAATGGTTAACTTCTAAGAAGCCACTTAGTAAGCAGCACTTTGAAATTGTTCATGCGTGAAATAGCAGAAAGGCAGTGAATAACTAATGACTCATATAGATTTTCTCTTATTGCTTCAAACAGAACATTTTCTGCTGCGGCTCTCAACTATTAGTCTCTCTTTTACACTTCACAAAGAACTTTTATAAGACAATTTCAAAATAGAGATGAAAGTAACTCGGAAAAACAAGCTTGCAAGTATGTATTATTTAGATTATACGGACTATTGTCCTCATCTTTATTATCTACACAATGTTTCAGCCTATGTGCTCTCTGGCCTTCTTCAGGTATTTCTTGTTGGATTTGGAAACTGTAGAATAATCATACTAAGTTCCAATTACCGTCGAATTGTTAAGACAAGGCAACAAAGTGTCGTAACTCAATACGGATCTAATCTTGTTGCAATTTACTGCAGAATGTCAGTGTATCTATGAGGCTTCATAAATACACTGGCATTCTGTAGTAGGATTGCAACAAGGTTAGATCCAGATTGAATCACCCAAATACATGAATGGACTATTCTTGAGCTCCATAAGTACCAGCTATTTTGAACACTAGTTCAGTTGTGCTTAGCCAGTTGCTGTTGTCCAAACCAACAATATACTGACTTATTGACTTCAATAGGAACCTTCTCGTCAAACTCAGGAGCCTTCGTGAAACTTTGAACTGTGAAGGCTTCCAACTTTCTCTCACCCTTTCTTTCAAGTAGATTAAGTCGAGCTGAAAGGACTGGTTCCTGCTAATCACTGAAGTTAATCATCAATGTGCCTGGCAACAACAGGTACTGTAAGCAACTGGAGTCATTTGTTTATTAGAATGTCTTGATTCGGCATTAAATGACCCAAAAAGGGTTGATATGCAGTAAAACAAGCAACTTAACCCTATCCTTATCCAATCATTTCTTTCAAAAATAATTTCCAGCTCTCTCTCTCTACCTCCCATTTCTGTCTTGTCTCTCTCTCTCTCTCCCCCCCCACATTTCTGTCTTGCTCTCTCTCTCTCTCTCATTTCTGTCTTGCTCTCTCTCTCTCTCTCTCTCTCTCCCATTTCTGTCTTGCTCTCTCTCTCTCTCTCTCATTTCTGTCTTGCTCTCTCTCTCTCTCTCCCATTTCTCTGTCTTCTCCCTCTCTCTCTCTCTCTCTCTCTCTCTCTCTCTCATTTCTGTCTTGCTTCTCTTGCTCTCTCTCTCTCTCTCTCTCTCTCCATTTCTGTCTTGCTCTCTCTCTCTCTCTCTCTCTCTCTCTCTCTCCATTCTGTCTTGCTCTCTCTCTCTCTCTCTCTCTCTCTCCCATTTCTGTCTTGCTCTCTCTTTCTCTCTCTCTCCCATTTCTGTCTGTCTCTTTCCCTCTCTTTTCCATTTTCTTTCTCTCTATTTCTCCACATTATTATTCCCTCCACTTTAAAAAAAAATCAAAAAAAAAAAAAAAAAACATTTCTTTAAACATTTTCAATAAACACTTGAGAAATCTTTATAAATACACAATTTTTAATGATCATTACATTCTTCTGAAAAATTTTTTTTTGTACCACTCTCCTAACTGTGAAAATAAAAAAAAAGTAAAAAATGCACAATGACATTTTAAAAACAAACAGCACAAAAAAAAGTTAAAGAAAGGCGGCTGTTGCACATAATCAACCAATCATTTTTGCAACATGAATGTCTTTTGCAGAATTTCAATGCAATTGATATTTAAGCTTGAGTGAACTGAATGCAGTAACATATGGTTCCACTGAATTATCGATGCTTATTCTCAATTCTTCCTGTTTTCACTCTTTGATCGCAGCTTTTTAAATGATTTTTTGTTGCTGTATTATTACATTCATCATTTGGCTTTGACCTTCCAATTACTCAAGTGTTTTAATCTGAATGGTTATGGTTCAGTGGTTAGAGCAATGAATAGGAAGTTGTGAGGTTAATGACTGAACAGTTAATTCTTTAATGGGATCAAGCAGAATGAATAGTTGTCATTTACTAAAACTTAGCTTTGTTTGGCACAAGGCTAGTAATATGGAGCACCCAGTGAGAATCAACCTCCCAACAATCGTATGCTAGCTTAGATCACAGATAGGAAGTGAAGTAGCAGTCATTTACTAAGCTTAGCTTAAATTGACACAAAGCCAAAATTATGGGGCACCCAGTGAGAATCGAAATCACTAGTTATTATCTGTTAGCCTAGTTCACAATTATACCATATGGAGGGGCATTGTGTAATTTCACATAGCACTAATACCCATGGGTTAAGTATGTATCCAACTATTCTCCCTCTAGCAATAGATAAATACTAGGCAGACTGATCTCTTTAACATTAGAATGGCAACTGGTCTAGGAGAAGGAAAACTCTGAATTCAAACCTGTTAAACTCTGCTTAAAAATTGACCTTGTGTTACATCCTGCTCATGCGGAAGAGTTGGTATATATATATATATATATATATATATATTATATATATATACTGTATGTGATTCCCTAACCTCTAGGCATAAAATAACCCTAGACTGGTTAACATGCCATTAAAATCAATCGATCAATAAGGTGAGCTTAATTGTAGAACAAGGTCAGAATAATAGGTTACCCAGTGAGGATTGAACTCACTAGTCAATATTGGCATAGATAATTCATTATGTATCTTCCTCAACTGCTTAACTTTGAAATTATTCAGTTGTGATTCCCTAACCTCTAGCATAAAATAACCCTGGATTGATTGACTGACTGCATGTCAACCCGTCTAACAAAACTAGATGCCATTCCCTAACATCCAGGCAGCATGCCGTTAAAATCTGTCAATCAATCTAACAAATTAAATGCAATTCCCTAACATCCAGGCATACAATAACCTAGATTAGTTGACATGCGTTAAAATCTGTCAATCAATCTAGCAATTCCCAACATCCATACAATAACCCTAGATTAGTTGACATGCCGTTAAATCTGTCAATCAATCTAACAAAATTAAATGCAATTCCCTAACATCCAGGCATACAATAACCCTAGATTACATGCCGTTAAAATCTGTCAATCAGTCTAACAAAATCAAATGCAATTCCCTAACATCCAGGCATACAATAACCCTAGATTAGTTGACATGCCGTTAAAATCTGTCAATCAATCTAACAAAATCAAATGCAATTCCCTAACATCCAGGCATACAATAACCCTAGATTAGTTGACATGCCGTTAAAATCTGTCAATCAATCTAACAAAATCAAATGCAATTCCCTAACATCCAGGCATACAATAACCCTAGATTAGTTTACATGCCGTTAAAATCTGTCAATCAATCTAACAAAATCAAATGCAATTCCCTAACAGGCATACAATAACCCTAGATTAGTTGACATGCCGTTAAAATCTGTCAATTAATCTAACAAAATAAATGCAATTCCCTAACATCCAGGCATACAATAACCCTAGATTAGTTGACATGCCGTTAAAATCTGTCAATCAATCTAACAAAATTAAATGCAATTCCCTAACATCCAGCATACAATAACCCTAGATTAGTTGACATGCCGTTAAAATCTGTCAATCAATCTAACAAAATTAAATGCAATTCCCTAACATCCAGGCATACAATAACCCTAGATTAGTTGACATGCCGTTAAAATCTGTCAATCAATCTAACAAAATCCAATTCCCTAACATCCAGGCATACAATAACCCTAGATTAGTTGACATGCCGTTAAAATCTGTCAATCAATCTAACAAAATTAAATGCAATTCCCTAACATCCAGGCATGAAATAACCCTAGATTAGTTTACATGCCGTTAAAATCAGTCAATCAATCTAACAAAATAATGCAATTCCCTAACATCCAGGCATAAAATAATCCGAATTGTTGACATGCCGTTAAAATCAATCATTTAGTCAAACAAAATCGAATACAATTCCCTAACCTCTAGGCATATGATAACCCTAGGTGGGTTGACATGCCATTATAATCAATCAATCAATAAGCTGAACTTAGTTGTACTACCACAAGGTCAGAATTATAGGTTACCCAGTGAGAATTGAACTCACTAGTCAATATTGGTAAAGGCAATTAATTCATTATGTATCTTCCTAAACTGTTTAACTTTGAAATTATTCAGAATTGTCGCTAGAAATAAATAAAAAAAAAAAAAAGAGAAAGAAAAAAAATCTATTCTGAAAATGCAAAGGCGTCCAACTGTTTATTGATAAAAGTGTGCATTTCAATGCCGGCTCAGAACGGAGATGAAATGCCACAGCCGACTCAGATGGTGGCTCATTAGTACAGCTATTGATCCTCACTTATGCCTGGTGTGGAAATTTACTACAAGCTGGGCTCAAACTGAGATCAAAAGTGTACTGCAAATGGAGGTTTGATGTGTTTACAAGTCAAATTTAGCACAAAGTACAAAAATGGATGCCCAGGTTAAAACCGATGGCTGATAAGGGGCTGGGCCATGCAAGTTAAATTGCCGGCCATCATTACTCGTGTCCAGAGAGGAGATCTCTGTAGCTTCCCTGCTTTAGTCGCATTTGCTATTACTTAATTGCATACTATTTATGTTTCCACCATAAATTTGATGTTTCTCTTGGTTTCGTTTATTGTGTAAGCATTAAAAGAACTAGCAAGAATATGTGCCCTCTGCCGGGTATAAGTATTTAAGTTTTAATGTAATAGTATACATTAAATTAGAAAGACTAATGAAATTAAATAAGAAAGCATATAAAAAGATTACACTTATTTTAATTATATTTTAATTAGTTTCTATATAAAGTATAGGATTGTAGAATGCAGAATAAAACAATAATATCAAAGATCAATAACACCAAATAATTAATTATTAAACCTGGTTTTGTTAAAACCAGTATGCAAATTAACTTTATTTCTTAGTGATTTTAAATGGATTAATAACATGGTTGTTTTGAGGCAAATCTGAGTCAGATTTTCATTGAGGCATGGTTAATAAATGAGATTTATTCTATCTATTAATGAATTCAACTATAAATTGAATAACTTGATAAACTTACGTAATTCCAGGGGGTATTGTGATGAAAGAAGTGATGTAGTTTTGGTTACAGACAGACAGACACCGAATCTCCATTATAATATTTGGAAGCAAGAACCATCATTATATTGAACTGAAATTTGGAATTTTCATGTGACAGACAAAATAGGTACACAAAAGCTTAGGTTATCAAGTTTTACTTTTTAAAAACGTGTGGGAATTTTATCCGAAATAGTACAGAAAACCTTGTGACTATAGATTCTGGATACTGTAGGTTTTCTTTCATCATCTAATTTGTCTTCACTATTTTATTGTTATTACTACTTCTTTATTTTCCTCAATTTCTTCTTCTTTATCTCTTTCTTCTTTTTGTTTATTCATTTCTTCTTCTTTGTCACTTCCTACTTTGTTCATTTCTTCTCCTGTCTTCTTGTTTATCTTCTTCTTTTGTCACTTTCTGTCTGTTCTTTTTCTGTCTCCTCCTGTCTGTCTGTCTGTCTGTCTGTCTGTCTCTCTTCTTCTGTCTCTTCTTCTTCTTTTCTTCTTCTTCTTCTTTCTTCTTCTGTCTTTTTCTGTCTCGTTCTTCTTCTTCTTTTTCTTCTTTTTTATCTTTTCTTTCTCTCTTAACTTTTTTCTGTACTGTTGTCTTTATTAAAATCATCGTCTTCTTTTTTTGTTCATTTCTTTTTCTTTTCTTCTTTGTTCTTTATCTGTTTCTTCTTCTTCTTCTTCTGTCTCTTTCTCTCTTCTTCTTCTTCTTCTTCTTCTCTCTTCTTCTTCTTCTTCTTCTTCTTCTTTCTTCTTCTTCTTCTTCTTCTTCTTCTTCTTCTCTTCTTTCTCTTCTCTTCTTCTTCTTGTCTTTCTCTTCTTCTTCTTCTTCTCTTCTTCTTCTGTGTCTTCTCTTCTTCTTCTTCTTCTGTGTCTTTCTCTTTCTCTTCTCTTTCTTCTTCTTCTGTTTCTTTCTCTTCTCCTTGCAATAAATTCTTTCTTTTTTTCATCTTTATTCATTGTTAACATTTCATTTAGCATTCTTTTAGAATCGGTTTTCTTTTATTTAATCTCCTACAGTATTTGAATTAGTGTGTAAGCGTTGGTGTCACAGCCGTATTTGGTGGGTAAATGTGGCATCATGATGTGATTAACTTCATTTGATAGTTGATATATGGATGTTGGAACTTGAGAAATCATAGGTCTTAAAGGGACCACCAAGTCTGGTGAGTCTTTCCGTGTGTATCAGGGGTGATCATCTGCAATGTTTATTTTTCTTTTTTCACTTGCACGGAACTGATTTATCCATTGTTAGCAGTAATACTTCTTGTTGACCTGCTTTTTTGTTTTCGACGGCTGTGGAGTTTTTTTTTTTTCTTTCTATTTTACTTATTTTTTTTTATTTTATTTTTTTGGAACTCGGTGTGTTCATCATCGGGGATGGTTTGTAGTTTGAAATTATAGTCTTGATAGTTTTACGTACCATAGTTGTTGAATTTGTCACCTATTCTGATTATGATGTGATTATTGGTGTGGAGTTTTTTTTTTAAACAGCTGTTTTTAATTTGTTGGTTAAAGATAGAATTTTGTTTATTGTCATGCGAGTCAATGTTTTTTATGTCCCCTGCTTTGAATAGATCGTATAGTTTAGGGTGTACTGTAATCTGTTTTTCCATTTGTAATCGTAGAAGTGAATGATACACTGTTTATATTTCAACCTTTTTCTTGTCTTTTTTGCCAAGACCAAAATTTCCAGTGATTTAGTGTCGAGGTAACACTTAGGTCTAAGCTTGGGAATGTCTTGAGATTTTTTTTGTTCATTAGTAGTCTTAGAGGTTGAGTAAGACATCATAGGATTTTGGTAGGAAATTTGGTACTATCAAAGCACTGAGGTTTGCACCCCCCCCCCAAAAAAAAAAGAAGAAAGGAGGCACCTGTGGTGTAATGGTTATCACCATAGAAAATGGACATGGTGACTCATGTTCAAATCCTGGATGAGGCTGTTTGCACTAATACTCTTGGGAAAGGTATGCATCCATCTATTCTCTCTCCAGCTATAGATAAATAGTAGGGGAGACTGGGCTCTTTAACTCTTAACATCCTGTTGAAAATTTTCTAAGTCCAGAGGTCAATTCCTATAACCATTAAAAATTAAAAATGGGTAAAAATTGCTGTTTCATTAAAAGTTACCTGTTATTTCCCTTAAATCAAAAGACTTCTAAATATGTTCAATATTATATTTAAACAAAGGCTATAATATCGAGTCGATTAGGAAAATGAATGTGACTTCCAGTCGGGTGGAATGAGGTGGTACAGGAGTTTTTTAACCTTGGTATGGCAACTAGTCTAGGCAAAGGAAAACTCTGAATTCAAAGCAAACCTGTTAAACTCTGCTTAAAATTGGACATTGTGTCACATCCTGCTTTTTGCTTATATATATATATATATATATATATATATATATAAAATATCAGGACTCTCGGTGTGGTGATATAGTTTAATGCCAGGGCCCGGCTTAACTAGCCAATTTCAAAATTTCTACTTGACTGACCAACCATGGAATTTTTGACCCCCTCCAAAATGGCCTTTACAAATGTCCAGTGACAATATTCCCAATCAAAATAGGATGGACTTGGGTGGACAGGTCAAGAGGTAATGTGAAATTGACTAGTTAAGCTGGGCCCTGCCATTAAACTATGTCCCCACAACGAGAGGGTGAATATAGTTTTCTACAAACATTATGCCAAGTGAGTCACATGCCTATACCCTCCATTGGCTTTTAAACAGACATCAAGGGCTGGACAGTGAGGACCTTTTCTTCCCTACCTCCAAACAATTTACCCCCTACCTATCCCTTCCTTTTACCTCTTATATATATATATATATATATATATATATATATATATATATATATGTGTGTGTGTGTGTAAGATAGTGAAACCACAGTCAATGGTGTTGGGTGACTGACAGCAACTCACATACAATTATTGCTCTGATGATTGCATTGGCGAGAAACAGTCACCAAGCGCCATTGACTCTGGGTCTATGCATATGCATATATGTCTATGCATATAATAATAATAATAATAATAAAGTTAGAGAATATCTACCTAGGTTTCTTCTAACGGATCATCAGGATAATTCTGACTTATTCATTAGCTCTACCTTTTGTATTGAGCACTTTAGTATATTTAATTAAGTAGCTCTTGTTTTGGTCATTTTTATAGTACCATCTGATTATTTACAGGAGGTGAAGACGATTTGGTCTTTTCTTTTTTATATATATTTTTTTTCTCTTGGCAAAAGTTTGTATGGAGTAATTACAAACTATAAAGCTGGGAGTTGTTTTTTTTTTACTGTTGGAGTTTAGAATTAAAATGTATGTATGTATGTATGTATGTATGTATGTATGTGTGCGTGCGTGCGTGCGTGCTGCGTGTGTGTGTGTGTATATGTATATATTATATATATATATATATATTAAAGGTGCTACCAAAAAGTTACCATTTATCCACTTACCCATGTAACATTTGATACTAGGTCAATTCTAATGTGAGATCTCTTGTATATACATGAGAGTAGAGACAAAAGTTTTAAAGTTCTGATGGCATTCTTCTTTGAGAGTGCTTTAAGCAATTAAGTATTGGCCCTAATTATAATTCTTGTAGTGCAATGGAGGAGTACATTCAGGAGATGACATTTCTGGAAGTTTCAGGCTCTGAAAAATGAGAAGTAATGCCGTCCAAAAGTTTTAGGAATTTGATCCCTCAAGTTAGCAAATTTCCCATGTCTCTATGAATATTACATACATTTTTGGAAATCACTCCACTCGGAAAGAACAAACCACATTTTCTTCCAATTTTTGTTTTATTTTTCAAAGATGCTGATAGGTACGCGTCCTGCGTCCTTGATGCACAAAAATCTATAAGGATGCAGTAAAATCGTATCCATGCGTCCCAGTGTTTTTCTTTTCTCCTTCCTTCGCCATTTCAAGCTAACTGTAAATACATTTCAATAGTTTTTTAGAACCGAATTACACAGGATAGGTTACAAGGTAGGAGTTAGACAGCTTTAGTTGGGAACCATATTTTTTCCCCAGGGACTCCTTCAAAGTAAATATGGGCATCTCAGGACACATGAAATCAAAAGGCTACATCACTGATTGTGGACTATGGCTTATGGCACAAGAACTTGAATGACACAATTCTGACTAAATTCATATAGAATTCAATTCTTTGAACATTTACATAGAAATTTAAAGTTCATAATTGTTCTATTTTTTCTCTTTCTGGAAACTGAAACGTTTAAGAGTCAGCAATTGTTGAGAAAATTAGCATTTTCAGTCATCATTCACTTAATCATGTAGTAATTCTTTAGTGTTGTTGTTGATTCTCTTAGGGGATAAACACTTTAGATTGAGATTATTAGGTAACTTTACAATGTTTTAATTTTCTGGAATAGAAAACAAAAAAAAATTACAAAAAATCATTCAAACAGTTGAATTTGGTAGAACTCTGTAACTCATGTCCTTGTACTCTTTTTTTATTTTAAAAATTGATTTTTAGTTTTCATTAAACTTTTCTAGACAAAATATCCAGATCTTTTCCAGAGAAAATGCCCAGAACTCTTCCAGACAGAATGACCAGATTTCTTCCAGACAGAATGACGATTTTTTTCTAGACAGAATGGTCAGATCTTTCTAGATAGAATTCCAGATCTTTTGCCTCAAGTTTCCTAAATGTAGATATTGTGTTATTTGTGAAAAATATATTGTCAGGAATTTTAAGGTTTTATGCCCACCTCTGAAAAATAATAAAGAAAAGTGGTACCTCTTTCTATGACTTGCAACATCCTTATTTTTGCTCTGTATAATTTCTTTGATGTTTTTAAAGAGAAAAGACACATGAATATAAGTATCACATTTTTTGTTTAGTCTGAATTTTTGTTCTATCCAAATTTGTGCAAATGTTTCTCTAGGGAAAAAAATATATCCATTACATAAAACCTTATATATAGCAACTAATCTATTTTTTCTAGTGCCTGCACACATCTGTACAATTGCGCAAATCAGATTCTGTTGGGTTTAACACAAAACTTTGGAGTTTTTGTTCATGATTCAGCAAAATATAAAATGACTTTCTCTATTTCAGGTTTGGTTTTCTTCATTTCTTTGTTTAATGCTATATCAACCGTAGTAGGTTATTTTCAAGTAGAAATAGAGTAATGGTACTATTTAACCCATAGCTGGGGGATGAGTGTGTACATATCTTTTCCAAGGGTATTAGTCCAAAAGTGAACATAATAGCATGTCGCAGTCCAGCATGTTATTTATTGAAATCGGTCAGTCGATCACAACAATTGGTTTGAACAATGTGACTGGCCAAGCGCAACTGAACCAGTGTTAAGACAACTGGTACTTATGGGAATTCAGAACAGTCCACTCATGCATTTGGGTGATTCCATTCCCTGAGTCCTGATTGGCTGCTTGGTTTGTATGATCCTCTGAGGCTCCATAAATCCTGCCACTTTGCAGTGGTATTTACAGCATACCAGAATCGTATTGGGTTACGACTGCTTGCTGTCTTGTCTTGCCAATTCGACGGTAATTGGACTTAGTATGATTATTCTACATTATCCACTATGCCATGGAGATTCTGCTGTATTTAAGGTTTGATGTCTTTGTTTAATGGCATATCAACCTTTGTGGGTTATTTTCTCGTAGAAAAAGAGTAATGGTATTATTTAACTCAACGGTTTTAGTTCAAAAGTGAACATAATAGCATGACTGGATATTATTTGGATTTTTCAGCCTATTGTCCTCATCTTTATGGTTATATACATATTTCAAGTGTTTATTGTATATAACAATAAAGATTAATAACAACAATTATCAAGCCTCATCTAAAAAATTCAGACAAATAGCATGTTTCAATCTACTTCTAAACTTCTTGTCACTTGACTGAGGTATCCAATCACAGCCAAGTTCTCAAATGATCTCAGGGTCATCACCTGTCAATTACAATTATTTGACCCAACAGTTTCCGTTTTGAATATTTTAAAATTATCTACACTACATACCAAATAAAAGATTACACCACTCTATTATTTAACACAATGTTTGGCAGTAAATGTGTTAAAATGTCATACTGTTTAGAAAGAAAGACCTCAACCCAGTTTTTACTCTTTTGGGGCAAGCAGTGCAAAATCCCACCTCCCTAAAAATTAAAATGACTTTTATTAAATACAATCAAGTTCAACATGCAAAGTTGACATTACTAAATTTTAAATGGTCTATTTACTGGGTTAAAAGCTTTTCTTTCAAATATTGTTTTAAGTATTTTAAATTAAAAAAGAAAGGAAATGAGCTACATTTGCAATATTTTATTTTTGATAAGATTTTTCTAATTATAAAAAAAGGAAAATAATTAAAAGTACCAATTATTTTTAAACATGACATCAACAGTTTCATATATATATATATATATATATATATATATATATATATATATTAATCTTTGAAAGGAAGGAAAAACTCAACACCGTTATTCCATAATAAATTTATTTTTTCGACCAAAATTGGGGCCTTTATAAGTTGATTTAACAAAACTCCCCAAATCCATCTGATGAGACTTGGTTTGGGAAGTTTTGTTAAATCAACTTTGATTCATAAAGGCCCCAATTTTGGTCGAAATAAACCTATTATGGAATAACGGTGTTGAGTTTTCCTTCCTTTCAAAGATAAATATTGCTCTGTATATAATCTAAAAAGATTATTATACATTGAGCTCTCTGTAGTGATTTAAAGATTCACTGTATTTATACATACTGGATCATACATAAAACAGTGTGTCTTAGAAATCACATATAGAATCATCCCTTACTACCAAGTTTTGGATACCTCACATCTCTCTCTCTCTCTCTCTCTCTCTATATATATATATATATATATATATATATATATAAACAAAGGCCATTTAAAAATTTCTAAACTTCACCAAGATAGTTTATGGTTGTTGTACCCATTTTTAATTTGTCATACACTTTCACCTTTATATGGGCCTTACCTGCACAGAAATTTTAATTAGTTTTATAAGAAGTGGGTTTTCTTTCAGGTTAAGATATAACTTTTTGAACAGCAAAGCTCAGTCAGTAGAGTGTCCGCCTCAGGATCATGTTCTGGGTTCAATACGGACTTTGCTGAAAGTACAGTTTCTGTGTGGTATAGTGGGGAGCTGACAGTAGGTGTGGTGCTCCACCTCAAATGCAAAAACAATCTCCCTGGTCTAGTGGTAGTGAAAAGGTGATAGACTCAGGTTCAGTATCAGCTAGACAACGAGGGGTCTATCCCCTTTTTTTTAATCCACAGACTTGACCCATAGGTCACAAAATGCTCTTTAGGTTTCAAGTTTGGCACTAGGATATGGGGATATGGCATGAAGAGAAACTCCCTGATAAATCATGAAAATTTCCCAAACCCGCTTAGTAATCATTGCTCCCCGGCAGGGTGCCCAGCTGATATCTATTACTACCTCCCCCACACAATTTTTTTTTTCCTTGCGTACCTTTTTGTTTTTCTGTTTGTCAAATTTTTCTTTCTCTCTTACAAAATTGAATCTCTTGACAGATGATTTACAAGAAGGAAGTGGTACCACTTAATACAGTGAACATATGTGTGGGTACAAGAAGGTATAGGGAGGTACTGTGAGTAGGGGTATGAAGGAAAAGGAGGTGTTGCAAACAAGAACTCTACTCCTGCTGTGTGCAGGGAAGGAAAGTGTTACTAACAGGACCCTCTTGATCTCAGATTTTCCCTTCTTGATCAGTTCATTGAACTTGCTACTTAATTCATTAACATACACATACACACATGTGCACTTGCACATACACTAATACACACATGTATGTGTGCATACACATGTGCGTGTCACATTTTATAAACAATTAGTATAAGAAGAAATGAAAAGAAAAAAAGTGACTCATATTTTCGGTACGTGCTTTTCCTTGTTGTACTCTTTGGTAATGGAACCGAATCACTTTTTTCCGCTCACCCACTCAGAAATAAAATTCAAGTGTCATTAACTTACCAATATTGAAAAAAAAGATCACTATATTGTAAGTTCAAATAACTGCACTTACAATATAGTGATAGTTTATATTGTAAGTAAGGGACTGGTACTGAACCAGGAACTTTGTGCTTCCTAGGCGGGTGCTCTACTGACTCAACTAAACCAGACCCATCAATGAAATGCAAAGTATATATTTCATATATTCATTTTATAGTGAACTGGACAAAAGTAATGATTGTAAGAAAAAAAATAAAAGAAAGATAAAAGAAAGAAGTTTAGATTGTTTGAAAATTTCCCCTTTAACTCTTAATGTCCTATACCACCTCATTCCACCCGGCTGGAAGTCTCATTCATTTTCCTAATCTGTCCCAAATGATAGCCTTTGTTTAAAGGTAATATTAAACATATTTAGAAATCTTTGATTTAAGGGAAATAACAGGTAACTTTAGATGCAAAGGTCATTTTTAGTCATTTTTTTATATATCCTTATAGGAATGCTTTGGACTTAGAAAATTCTCATCAGGATGTTAAGAGTTAAAAAAGTGAAAGTGAAGATCTGAAAAATAAGATTTGACCGACAAAGTAAAAATAAATGGGTTCTGTAAACATTTTGTCGTCCTGGATTCCTGTCTTTATTTAAGCTATATTTTCCTTTGACCATTAATGGTGTAAAAACCTAACTCCTTAGATATTTACCATGCACTTCACAATTTATCTCTTGACCTTGGATTTTCCCTTCTTGATCAGCTTATTGGACTTGCTATTTAATTTATTAACATACACACACACATGTGCTTGGACATACACACACACACACATGTGCTTGGACATACACAAGCATACACTTGTGTATGTTGCATTTTCAAAACAATTACTATAAGAAGAAATATGAACTTAGAATATAGTGATTATTTATATCATAAGTTCGGTTCTGTTAACGTTTTGTCATCCTGGATTCCTGCCCTTATTTACGCTATGTTTTCCTTTGACCATTACAGGTGTAAAAAAAAAAAAAAAAAAAATCGTTCAGAGATGCTGATAGGTACACGTCCTGTATCCCTGACACACAAATATTTAAAAGGACACAGTAAAAAAAAACAAAAAAAAACACTGGGATGCATGGATATGAATTTTCTGCATCAGTGATGCAGGACATGTACTTATCAGCATCTCTGGTCAAGATATTAGATTATGAAATGATATCCATTTTTTTTTTTTCTGAAACATCCTGTATATTCAATAATCCTTTTATATACATTCTTATTTAATTTTGTTAGTATTTCTAATTTAGTATATATCATTACATTAAAACTTAAATACTTAGGTGTGGAAGGTGCATGTTCTTACTAGTGCTGTTAAAATATGAGATCACTTGAATAAGAATTGGTCAAGTTATTAGATTATGAAATGATATCCATTTTTTTTCTGAAACATCCTGTATATTCAAACAGACAGACTGATTTGCATGCTCTAGGAAAACTTGAGATAAGTTAAAAGTCAATCAACTCATTTGCATGATTAATTAAAACAATAATAAAAACAAACTGAACAAAAAGGTCAATTGTTGATTTTTCTGTGTGATAACAACTTCCTTCCTTGGAAAACTGCCAATGGCAGCTGGGCCAATTGTTTACTGAGAAAGATAAAATGTTCTGTGATGATGGAATTATTAAATTGCTAGAAAGATGGCAGAAGATAGTGAAACAATACGGTATATAACAAATATAACGTTGAAAGAAACAATAATAATACAATAACAATAAATGATAGATTGATTGATTGATTTTAACATGTCAACTCATCTACGTTTATTTTTTGCCTAGAGTTTAAGGAATTGTATTCATTATGCATCTATATTTTTTGTGTATTTGTTTCTTAAGTTCTTTTCTTTTTTTTTTTTTGCACATACTTATGTTATACGGGATTAGGTGTATGTTTATTATAGAGAGACTGGTATGTTTTGGTGATTGTAGTGTGAATTGGGTTTATGGTAAATGGAAATTTGTAGTATGAATTAGGTCATGAATGGAAATAGTTAAGTTAAAAGTTAGCATAGAAAAGACCAACCTTCCCTCTCCTGTTTTAAGCCTTGTGCCAGATTTTTGTATTTTTCGCAAAATAGATATTCAGTTATGTTATTGAGTATTCCTATCTAATACAAATAATCTGCAGACACCTGCTGGTTTAGCTCAGTCAGTTAGCCTGCCTAGGAATTGAAAGGTTTTAGGTTTGATAAACAAAGTTTGGTATAGCTTATGTAGTTTATCTTATTTAAAAGTTTGAGGATGAGAGGTATATTCTATTTGCTATTTTTAATAGATAGGACAGAATAGGAAATACAGTGGATGATGAAACTTTGCTTGTTGAGACAATGTTGAGTTGTAGATGTATCATGCAAGTTTCGACAGTGAATATGGAGATTTCTATTGGAAAGCTTTTTCAGACAATTGTTTTAATGAGAACTGTCCCACATTGTAGAATAATCATACTAAGTTCCAATTACTGTCAAATTAGTAAGACAAGGCAACAAGTAGCTGTAACTCAATACAGATCTAACCTTGATGCTATCCTACTGCAGAATGCCAGAGTATTTATGAAGCCTCATAACATTATAGAAACCAAGCAGCCAATCAGGACTCAAGGAATGGAATCGCCCAAATACATGAATGGACTATTCTTGAGTTCCATAAGTACCAGCTGTCTTGGGCCTAGTTCTGTTGTGATTAGCCAGTTGCTGTTGTCCAAACCAAAGTATACTGACTGACTGAATGTAGGAGTACTTAAGATATTTTTATTTTATTATATATATTTTTTCATATTGATGAGTTACTCTTGATATATAAAGGGGTGATTTTTTGGGGTGAGCTTATATAGGTTGTATTACCACCAGTTGTTAAAGTAACCAGTTGGAGAACTTGGTTGTATGTTATCATGAATGTTTGTGATTGTTGCTTCTTTGTGTATGTGTTCTTATGACCAGAGACAGACTCTATATAACTGATTGTTTATATTCCCTTAAACAAAGAAACCAAACCAAAAATAAAACTACTTGTAAAACTACTAAATTTAATGTTTTAAAATCTTTTCTTTTCTGTGAATCACTTTGGTTGTTGTTTAATTTGATTAGTTTAGCAAAAGTCTGAAAACAAGCCACTCGGTGAGAAAAGCCTCATTGGTGAAATTAACTGTTTGAAATAGTCTAAAATAATTTTGATAAAGTGAATTAATCTGCTTTGACAACTATAAATCAAAAGGGGAGGGACAACTCCCTTAAAAACAAAAACTAATTTACTGTTTTAAATCTTATTAATTTATAAGTTTCAAGTCAAGGAAAAGGCTTGACATTTTTTTGCCCCAGGGCAGTTTATGTCTTAATTAAATATTGAAGGAGAATAAAAAAGTTATTGATGTGTGATTTAAAAAAATGACTTTGCTTACAAAACATTAAGTACTAACTAGAGAAGTTACCTCTCTGATATTTTAGAAACAATACAATACTCACCATTGCAGTGGGATTCCAACTAGCATCCAGTTGGCAGATAAGGGAGCAAGCTGTAACTCAATACAGTCTGTGTGTTGTAGGGAGCATAGTGCAGAATCATGGATATTTATATTATTATATTATTATAAAAGATATATATATATATAAGCTTCTAGGATTGTCTAAAGCTAAAATGTAAAGTGTTCTCGATATCCAAGTAGAGCAAATAGTAATATTAATCCTAATCAGTCAGATATACCAACTAATAGTTTTGCTTACTTGCTCATCAGGGTCAGATTCTTGCCCTGATGAGCTAGTAAGCAAAATTACTAGTTGGTATATCTGACTCATTAGAATTAATTATATATATATATATATATATATATATATATATATATATATAAGTAATTGTCTGGCTGATACTGACATTAGGCCATAATGTCGGTATCAGCCAGACAGCGAGGGAGTCTATCCTCTTTTCACTAGCGCTAGACTAAGGAGATTATTTTAGCATCTGAGGTGGAGTACCACGCCTTCCATCAGCTCCTCACTTTACCGCACAGATCCCTATGCTACTCATACGCTGAGTTGGCGAGGGCCAGTATCGAACCAGGAACCTTGTGATTCCTAGCCGAACGCTCTACCGACTGAGCCAAACCAGCCATGTCACATATTCCAACATGTTTTACACATGAATGTAAGTTATACATGACTAATACAAAAAATAATAATAAATATTCAGTAAGGATAGAATCATGGAGTTTCTTCGAAGATCTCCGAAAAGAATGGAACAAAATAGTAAACATGTTGTTCGATTGAGTTAATTCAGAAAATAACAAAATTGTCTCTTATTTCTATTCTATAAACCAAACAAACTTTTTACACAACCCAATAATAATATTTATTTCTTCTGTGATATTGTTCCTTTTGTGCTCTCACATTACTTGCCAGTAACTCGTACCAAATAATAAAAAAAAAGGTTAGTATCAATATCAAGCACTTATTCCTACAACGATCTACTTCCTGACATTTCTACTTATCTTAAACACATAACACTCTCCTCGACTGGAAAACACTTTCCATGGAGCATTCAAATGCCACAACTCATTATTTCTAACGTTTCATAAAGAAAAGTGATTGATTTTTAAGCTTCTTTTTAAAAAGATTCCAATTAACTCATCTTGCTTGTCATCGACTTTCCTATTCGTTTCTTCCTGTTTGTTATTCACATAAAAACAATTCTCTTATTGATATATTAACCACTCTCTACCCATTTTTAGAGGCCTACAAAAGGGCAGTCTTGTTCACTGCACATGAGGTTGGTTATTTGGTTGGTTAGTTTTATGGCATGCCAATCCTTGCTGTGCTATTTTGAACTAAAAAAATATTTCTCTGAATTTTTGAGGCTTGATAATTTGGATTATTTAGACTATTGTCCTCATCTTTATTGTTATCCAATTTCTACCCATTTTAGAGGCCTACAAAAGGGCAGTCTTGTTCACTGCACATGAGGTTGGTTATTTGGTTTGTTGGTTTTATGGCATACCAATCCTTGTTGTGCTATTTTGTACTAAAAAAATATTTCTCTGAATTTTTGAGATGAGGCTTGATAATTTGGATTATTAGGACTATTGTCCTCATCTTTATTGTTATCCAATTGCTACTCATTTTAGAGGCCTACAAAATGGCAGTCTTGTTCACTGCCTTAACTCTGTAACTCAATACAGATCTAACCTTGTTGCCTTGTCTTACCAATTCGACAGTAATTTGAATTTAGTATGATTATTCTACACCAACCAACCAACCAAAAAATGTTCGATATTTCTATGGAAATTTCTGTAGCTAGTGCAATAAATTGTCTTTTTTCACTGTTAGCCTTTAAAATTACAACAATGGTTGTGTCAATGTAAATATTTCCTTTCAAACATCCAAAAATTAAGAAATGAAAAAACCTAAAGAGCATCAAACAAAGGCTATTAAATTAGGAGAAGAGTAAAAATGTACAGATGTGGAAATAAAGCAATTTAGAGAAAGGATTTTAAAATGTTGCAGTGTTCTTGAGAAGTTGAAACCATTAAAACATTTTCTTTGAATTTGGTGTTATCCAGTTTGAAAAACACGCTCAAGTTTTTTTTCTTTGTTTTTTTTTTTTTTTTTTTTTTTTTTTTTTTCTTTTTTTTCTTTTTTTTTTAATCAGTAATGAAAATATATAAAAAAAAAGAGTCAAATAAGAACTGATGAGTTTTTACCATCTTTAAGTGAAACAGTGACTTTTGGAATGTTCCGAATAGGCCTTCCCTTCTTCTTTTTTTTTTTTTTTGTTTGTTCTTCTACTTATCTAAATCCAAGAAACAACTTAACATTTTCAAATGGAATTCTAAGGATATATCTATTGATGCTTTATTTCTTAGCTACAAGATAATTACAGAAGCCGTCTAAAATTATTGAACATGATCTCGGTCATTCAAGCCATTCAAGCCATTCAAGAGGTTAGCATAATGGTTACATTTAAGAAAATAGACTTGACTATACAAGCTCAATTTCTGGACAAGCCTGTTTGCATTTCAATTCACATAAATGAATTTGCAAATAAAACATATGAAGAATAATTAAAGTTCCAATTACCGTTGAACTGGGAAGACAAGGCAACAAACGATTGTAACTTAAATACAAACCCGAATGTCACAAAGTCTACTGCAGAATGACAGAATATATATAAGACTCCACAATGTCATTCAAATCAAGCAGCCAATCAGAACTCAAGGAATGGAATCACCCAAATCACCCAAATTCATGAATGGGTCATTCTTGATTTCTATATATACCAACTGTCTTAGACACTGCTGTTGTTCAAACCAACAGTAGACTTACTAACTTCAATAACATATATCTATCTCTAGGTGTTTGGTGTAATGGTTATCTTTGTAGGAAATGGACCTGGTGATCCGAGTTAAAATCCTGGATGAGAAAATTTGCATTTTCCATAGGGCTAATACCTTTCTAAAGAGAGACAATGGAAATAAAGGATATACAGTATGATGTGCTTTAATTATATGCAAATTCTGGAGGTGTATGGTGTAATGGTTAGAGTCAAAGGAAATGGACTTATCAACCCAAGTTCAAGGCCTGGATGAGACCATTTGCATTTCACATAGTGCTAATGTCTTTGGTAAAAGTATGCTCCAACCATTTTCTGTCCAGCTATTTGTAAATAATAGGGCAGACTGGGCTCTTTAACCTTGATATGGCAACTGGTCTAGAAGAAGGAAAACTCTGAATTCAAACCTGTTAAACTCGGTCATTCAAGCCAGTCACTAGGTTAGATTAATATTTACATTGGAGAAAATGGACTTGACTATACAAGCTCAAATTCTGGACTCAACTGTTTACATTACACATCACATTAACTTTGTGAAAAAAGTATATACCTATTTCTAAGGAGGCATGGGTAGTGTAATGGTTATCATCACAGGAAATGGATATAGGAACCCAAGTTCAAATCATTGGAAGGATTGACTAAAATGATAAGAAGAAAAAGAAATAGAATAAGATCGGTGATCCAAACAACTCTTAAACTGCATCTAATATTGAAGTTCCAATTTTGGAATTCTGGGCAGTATGGAGTACCTCTTCATCGCCATTACACCCAGGTCCATGCTGACCTGGAGTGGTAGTATTTGTTAGGGTCCCATCCATGAATTAAATAGAAAAAAATGAGTTTGAAAAATTGTTTAAAAAGAAATTGAGTTTAAATGAAGAATTTTGAATATCTATCAATAATAAATAAAATGTCTTTGGCATAAAATAACCCACAAAGGGTTGACATGCTGTAAAATCCAATCAACCAACCAAGAATGAATCTGACAAAATGACTTTGGCATAAAATAACCCAACAAGGGTTGATATACTGTAAAATCCAACCAACCAACTCTTATAATGATAATAACATTTCACAATCATAGAATCGGTTTATAGATTCGTCATGAAGGTGCACATGATGTCATGGTTATTATAATAATGAAATGAATTCAGCACACTAAGTTTGGAATTGATAGATTGGTATTTATATACATAATGCATCACATTCCATTTGAATGAATTCCTAGAAGAGTTAGAAGAATGGCTGGTCAGTATTATTTCTGACTGGTTTAAATTTTCATAGCTTATTTTCACTGTCTTTCTCTAAGGAGAAATCGGCAAAATTTCAGATATTTTTCAGAATTAATCACTTGTTTATTGTTAAAACAACAGATAATACTCTCAACTCTGGCACTAATAATTCTTAGTAGTGATAGTAATAACTAGCAGGATCTGTGGATATATTCATACAGTATTCATTGGCATTTCAGTCTCGGAAGACTATATTATAGTTTATGTGCCTCTGAAGTTACAGCATCTCCTGTGACTGTGAAGTCCAATGTTCGAAAAACATTTTCAACCACAGATGTCACATGTGAAGTCTGTCCCTGAAGAAGTTGATGTGTCAGTGCTTTGTTGCTGCTGCTTTCTTATGGACCTCTTGGTTTTATGGTGTTGTACCAGGGTGGCTTCAGACATGAACAGTCGACTACAGAGAGCCTAATGCCACCGAGGGCGGTCCTGAGCCAAATTTTCCCATCTGAAAGGGGCAATGTCAAAGCACCTGAGATCACCAGGCCACCAGTTCCCTGTGAATACTCTAGATATTTACTAAGTCCAGCACAAAGCCTTGATTTTTAGAGCGCTCTATAAGAACTGTACCTACAAGAAGTAGTAGCCTAAGGCTAGATTCACCCAGCATTGGAGACTTGAAGATGTGACAGAATAAGAAAAAGGTTTTCTAAAAAACTTTCCCCAGCAATAAAACACTTAAACAACAAAAAAAGGGCAGACAACTCTTTATGCCTTTGTGAACAATTAATTTAATTGTTTTTTTAACATCGCAAACCATGGAACCAATCCCCTGTGAATACCGAAAGAGTAATGTCTACTATAGATATTTACTAAGCTTGGTACAAGGCTTTGATTTCTAGAGCACCCCATAAGAAATGGGCCTACAAGAAGTAGTAGCTTAAGACTAGGTTCAGCCAGCACTGCAGAGTTGGAGATGTGACAGTAAGAAAAAAATCAGTTTCTAAGAACCTTTCTCCCAGCAACAAAACACTTCAACAAAAAAAAGGGGCTTTTGAATGTCGAAAACCATGGAACCAATCCCCTATGAATACCTAGAGAGTAATGTCTAGTGCAGATATTTACTAAACCCAGCACAAGGCCTTGATTTTTAGAGCGCTCCATAAGAACTAGATCTACAAGAAATAGCCTAAGGCTTGGTTCAGCCAGCACTGCAGAGTTAGAGATGTGACAGTCAGAAATAGGCAGTTTCTAAGAACCTTTCCCCAGCAACAAAACATTTCAACAAAAAAAAAGGGTAGACAACTCTTATGCCTTTGTGAACAATCAATTCAATTGTTGCTTTTCAACATCAAAAAAAAAAAAAAAAAGAAAGAAAATAGTCCCCTGTGAATACCAAGAGAGTAATGTCTACTGTAGATATTTACTAAGCCTGGCACAAGGCCTTGATTTTAGAACGCTCCATAAGAACTGTACCTACAAGAAGTAGTAGCCTAAGAACTAGGTTGAGCCAGCACTGCTGAGTTGGATTTCTAAGAACCTTTCCCCAGCAACAAAACACTTCAACAAAAAAAAAGGGTAGACAACTCTTTATGCCTTTGTGAACAATCAATTCAATTGTAGCTTTTCAACATTGAAAACCATTGTTATCTGACAGCTCCCCAAATATACTTGATAATCTCCTGGGTAACTGAACCTGTGCAAAAACCTCTACAAGTCAAGAATGAATAGCTACCTAATTAGTGTCAGCAAATATCTTTAAAAAGGGTTTTGTGAAAAGCAAATGGTGGCCAATAATGTTGACATTAACAGAACAAATAGAAAAAACAGAGGTGAATGCAACTAGTCTTTAGATAGGTGTACAAAGATCTAAAAGGCTGTTTAGGGTCAAGTGTATCGGGTAGATAAAATATTGAACCTAATAAAAATACCCGGGGTGAAGGTTTCTTGGCTGAATGACAAAGACTTCACTCAAGAATCTAATAAAATGTGCTACCTACCCTGTCATTGTGCCTTTTTTTGTGTACCTCGTCAGATCTTTAAAAAAAGATCTTAAAAATTCATTAATGTGATTTATTGAGTTAATATTGGCACTTAAAGACAACAATAAAATTCTTGGCACTCTGTCTATATGTTTTTAGACTTCTCTTAAAAGAGACTGTGTATCTCTCTCTCTCTCTCTCTCTCTCTCTCTCTCTCTCTCTCTTTATATATATATATATATATATATATTGGATAGTGGAAACTAAAATTTGGCAGACATGTATTTCAACCCATAAAAGTACAATAAAATGTATTGGAACTGAATAAACTTTCTACTTAAAATAAATTTGTTTCTATTTTAAATTTCTTGAGTTGAGGATTTGTTATCATTTATATTATTTACATCAGTGGTTCTTTTTTTCAGGCTAGTGCACCTTTGGCTCTCTGTGGTTCCTAGCATCTCCTTGGCTTCTGTATGGATACTTAAAACCCCCTCATATACACATGTGAACACACACTATTTTTATTTTTTTTGGTATGCTCTAAACACAAAGATATATTTCACAAATAAAACCTAATTTATTTTGTATAAACTGCATACATGTTCCTTTATTTATTTAGTAGTTTTAGTTGTGTCATTGGTATCCCTACAAATGGAAATTAATGTACAGTACTTAAAAATCTGAGCTGAGCTTTGACCCTTGCAGTTGTCTGCTGACTATGCTATCTAGCCTGGCTGGACAGCATGTGGTAACTGGTGTGCCACAGTATGTTTTGTGTACAGGCATCAAGCAAATGTTCATACTGTAAGATTCAAAGTGATAATACTTGCAGATACAGTATTTCCTTTTCACTGGCTCTAGATCAGAGAAATTGTTTTTGCATCTGAGGTGGAGTGCTACACCTACTATCAAGTCCCCACTTTACCTCACAGATCCAAGCTGTATTACACAAGCTTGGTGAGGGCCAGTATTGAACCTGGAACCTAGTGGTTCCTAGGCGAATGCTCTACTGACTAAGCCATACCAGCTATTTGAAATGCAAATAGGCTCATCTAGGATTTGTACATGTGTCACCGGGTTCATTTTTCTATAACTGTTACACCATGGGAGAGGTTCCTGTAGTTGGATTCCATGTCAGCATTTTGTTGAAAAGTGATCCATCAAGAATAGAAGAAAAGGAAAAAATTTGTAAAACTCCAAGAATTTTGTGTTTCTGGTTTCATTGTCTCCAAGAACGTGCGGACATTTCCAAAATTTAAAAAATTCTTGCTTTCTTTGGCGTGAATACATAGGTATATCAATATGTCCACAGCCTAATGATAAAACCAGAATTTATTTAACATAACAAAGAGAAAAATGTTGACGAGCAGGGAGAAATTGTCTTTACAGGAATCGGGATGACAAAATGGCTGCTCTTTTTGGGGAATTTATGGACACAGTGTTTCATTGTCCCACAAATAACAAAAACCAGATACTTGAACACCTCAGAGGACATTCACACATATTATCTTTGCCTCTGCCTCTGTCTGTCTGTCTCTCTCTAAATAAATAAATAAATAAATAGATATATATATATATGTATTCTAGAAACCTATGAAGACAGATGGATATTATGTCTTCAAACCCCTACCCCCAAATGGACCCAAACAATAAACTAACCCCCCACCCCAAGAAAACATTAAATTCTAAGCTCCATATACTTATCAAAATGTTTTAAAGTTCATTATTCTATACATATACACATACAGATGCATACACACACGTGCATATATATATATATATATATATATATATATATATATATGATAAGTATGTAAACATGATGTGTTTGGATATGGCTTTTTTGCCGACAATTTTTGGGAGAATATGTGCTTAATTGAAATCGTACCTAATTTTGAAAATTAATTAATAAATAATTAATTAATTAGGCGGGAATGCCTATTTAAATGTAAGGCTAAACAAATTGAGAAAAATCAATCTCTGTATGTACATTTCGGCCTATTAGCCTCATCAGCAGAGCTATAGATAGGAAGACCACCCTGTGCGTGATTCGAAAACCGGACTGTCAAGCTGATATGTATTATATATATATATATATATATATACAGCAAATGGCTACATACAGATGTATGTGTGTGTGTATATATATATATATATGCATCCACATGTATGCAAACGCATACATATAAATATATACACATAAACATACAAATATATGCATAACCATACATATAAATACAAATATGTACATTAACACTCCCCTCTCTCTCTATATATATATATATGTATATTCCAGAAACTCATGACGACAGATGGGTATTATATTTTGAAACCCTTACTCCCAAATGGACTAAACAGCAAATTACCCACTCCCCCAAAAAATTCTAAACCCCAAATACTAAAATGTTTTATAAATTCATTATTTAAAAATTCTTTACTTTTTAGATTGATCTTAGTGATATCTTTGAGAACAAAACAAAAAGAAACCAAACACCACAAATGCAGGAACCTATTTATAAACACGTGCAATTTGAATGTTTAAATAGTTAAACCTTAAAGTTCAAATTTCCTTCCCATGTGGATCCAATCCTGTGGCAGTCATAAGCCTATCAGTCTTGAAAATAAAAAAAACATCCTTTAAATTGGTTAGGATTAACAAATTATATATATAATTTTTTTATTTCAATCAGCCTTTGCATAAATTCTTTTCTTCATAACCTATATATATATATATATATATATATAGAGAGAGAGAGCGAGAGAGAGAGAGAGAGTGGGGATATCCATAAGTGGGATGTGACATAAATTGGTCTTTAAGTGGAGTACAGCTGGTTTTAATTCAACGTTTTCCTTCTCCTAGACTGGTTACTGTGCCAAGGCTGAGTAACAGGTGGGAGAACAGATTGATTCCTGCCTTTCCACAGCATGAAGTGAAATGTAAACGGCCTCGTCCAGAATTTGAACTTGGTATACAGATTTCCTTTTCTACAACAATAAAAATTATGCTAAGTTTCATCTCCTCTCTCTCTCTCTCTCTCTCTCTCTCTCTCTCCTATATATATATATATATATATATATATATATATATAATGTAAAATAAAAAAAAATAAAATTTGATTAAATTAAAAACTACTAAAAGTTTCGCTTAGTGCTCTCAGGGCTAAGATCCGACTCTCTCTCTCTCTATATATATATGAAGTAGTCAAACAGTGTGTTTGAAAATGGCGAGGCCGACAATTTGTAGGAGTTTATGTGCTTAATTAAAGTCATACCTAATCTTTTGTTGATTAATTAATTATAACTAAATGAATTAGGCGTGCATATTGGTTTAAATGTAAAGCGTAAACAAATCAAGAAAAAGTCATCTCTGTATGTACATTTCAGCCCATTAGGCCTCATCAGCAGAGCTATAGACAGGGTAGTGCTTTGTGCGTGATTCAAACCCTACCTGTCAGGCTGACAGGTGGACATTCTAACCACTACATTACACTAGCTGGTATGACTTTAATTAAGCACATAATCTTCTACATACATATATATATATGAGATGTACTTTTTTGACTGCTACATATTCCCATTTTTGGTGGAATTTTTTTTTTTTTTTTTTTTTTATAAGGGTGGTCATTTTGGACATATTTTAAGGAGTGGGCCTTATTTTATTGCTTTCTGAATTTGAACAATGGCTAATTTTTAAACCCTATCTTAAGTTGAAATGACTTGTTGGGTGCATTTCCGAAACACAACACCCTAATTCCCAAGAGAACCTTCTTCTATACATTACTGTGTATCTATAACTAAATGCTGACAAAATTATTTAAGAAAAAAAAAAGAATGTATGCATGAACCAATATTGCCATTACCATTTTCGAAATTTAACAAATAGTTTTAATTCTGACTTCACTAATCAAAAAAGAAATATCATATCGGCATTGCAATCTCGGAAGACTATATAATTCCTGTGCCCCTGAAGTTACAGCTCCTTCTCTGACTGTGAAGTCCAATGTTCGAAAAACAGCTTCAACCACAGTGATGGCTGCCCCTGCAGATGTTGATGTGCTGGTGCTTTGTTCAGAAATCAAAATGGAAATATATTACTCACTTAATTGGCACAAACCAAGGTGTGTAGGTTTTCACAAGAGAACATCACTTATGAGTTTGTTCTTGTTTCTCTAGCATGTTTTGTTGATCTTATTTAGATGGTTTGTGTAAAAAGTAAGTAAAGTAGTAAAGTTGGCCTATTGTTGGTATCAGCCAGACAGTGAGAGAGTCATCTACATTTCACTAGTGCTAGACCAGGGACATTGTTTTTTGTTTGTTTTCTTGCTGAGGTGGAGCATCAACTCCCACTTAACCGAACTGATCAGATTACCCAATTTATGCTACTCATGTGCTGTGTTAGGTGGGGACTGTTATTGAACCAGGAACCTAGGCCAGGTTGTGTAATTGGGGGCAAGTGGTCATACATTTGCTTTTTTTATTTGCCTACACTGGTATGTCCGTTTGTAGGAGTCCACAAGAGAACATCACTAAGGAGTTAATTCTTGCTTCTCCAACATGTCTTGTTGATCTTACATTGATGGTTTATTTGATAGGAGGTAAGTGGCCATACAGATGCTTTGTTATGGGGTGCTGCTTCCAAGACTTGTTCAAGACAGCATGCATCATCCTTATATAGTTTACATCTAGAATTTTATTCCTCATATAAAAATAGATAACTCTCAACCATGTACTGAAGATTAGTCCTTGCTTTTTGACTTTCTCTCAGAAATAAAGGTGTTCGTTCTTAATGACATCCATGATTTTCTTTGGTCAAGCCATTTTTTTTAATATATCATTATTGAAGTAAGTCAGTTAGACAGTCAACAATTGGTTTGAGCAATGTGACTGGACTGGCCAAGCCTAACCATGCAGTTACTAGTTCACCAATGAACCCACTATAACAGCTTAAATAATTACTGCCACTACTGCCAGGAAGAGTCCATTAAGCTGAGGAGGTGTTTGACTGTTCCACTGTCCAATAGTTAACAATCTGTAACAGTCATTTCCAGACTGCAGGTTCAATCCTGGCTAAGGGTGAAAGTAACACAGAATAACAATTAACAGTATTCTACAATCATAATGTATAATTAACTTGTATTTAGGTTTAAAATAAAGAACATCTTAAATTCTGGTTTGTGTTCTGGTATTTCAATCGATTCCAAATAACTGCCCAATTCTTTAAATGTTATTCACATTAACGTCAAAATTTACATAATTACTCACCATTGCTCTCCATCCATCCAGAGCCAAAAAGATGCTTTGTTATGGGGTGCTGCTTCCATAATTCTTTTCAAGACAGCATGCAGCATTTTTGTGTAGTTCCCATCTAACCTTTTATCCCTCATATAAGTAAGTAAAAGTAAAGTAAGTAAAGTTGACGGGGTGGCCTAAAGTCAGTATCAGCCAATCAGCGAGGGAGTCTATCCCCTTTTCAATATCGTTAGACCAAGGACATTATGTTAGCATCTGAGGTGGAGCGCAACACCTACCATCAGCTCCTTACTTTACCACACAGATCCCTGTGCTACTCATACGCTGAGTTGGCGAGGACCAGCATCGAACTAGGAACCTTGTGGTTTCTAGCCGAACGCTTTACCGACTGAGTTAACCCAGCCTGGCGATAATATATCTAGATAATAATATCCCTCATATAAACATACATAAATTTCAACCATGTACAAAAGATTACAACAAGAGGAATGAAAACAGACTCATTCTTTTCTTATTCTTTTAAGAATAATTTCTTTTTAATACTTATTCTACTTATTAGTTTATTTTTTTAATTAACTCTTTCAAACATTTTTTTCTTTCTTTCTACTCTTTATTCCTTCTTTATTATTTCTTTGATAGAAGAAAATGAGTGGAGACAATTTCCCAAACAGTAAAACCATTGCAAGATAATAGTATTTCAATCTTGCTTAGACAAACACAAATACTTGTGTTTTAATTCAGTCTCCTTTGTAGGTCGGCTCTTCATTTTTCAACAAGCAATCATTATGTCTTCTTATGCATAAGGTCAATCCCAGTTTCTGAGGTTAATGGAACAATAAATCAGGCTGTGACAAACAAGCATATTATATAGCGGATAAAACCAAATCACACTCTTTTAGTCTGAGAAACCATGAGAAACGCAAAGTACTAAATGCCAAATATTTATCATTTACAATCAAACACTGGGAAGGTTTAACAAAAATATCTATATACTAGCAGGACCTCAAATCAAATTATAACAACATTTGATATGTTTACTTAAGAACAATTGCAAGATAGTTCAATATGTAAAAGTGTAATACTGTAGTACATCCACAGGTCCTGCTAATTCAATAATATTTCCATTTATGTATGCAGCATATATCAGCTGTTCTCTTACCAATTCATATAGAATATTATAATGAATTGTTAGTTGAATTCTGAGGCACAATGTCTGATCTGATACTTAAAAGAAAAAAAGAAAGTTTAACAATAATACTGATCTAAAGGTTTATCAGATGAATCGAGTTTCTTTCTATTAAATAGAAGAAAACATAATTTAATCTTCTTTCAATCTTATTTTCATTTTCCTTCCTTTTTTTTCTTTCTTTTTTTTCTTTTAATTTTTGTTATTTCATTCCTAATTTCTTTATCCTTTTCATTCTCACATGTATTTCATCTTTCTTTTTTGCCTCTTTCATCTCCTCTCTTTCTTAGTGAATACTAATAAAAAGAGGAGGTGATATCTTTCTCCTCTTTTTCTTCCTGTTTTTTATTCTTCTTTTAATCTATTTTCTTTCTTAATATCTTCTTTCTTTTTTACATTTTCTTTGTATTGTTTTTTTTTATCTTTCTATTTTACTTTTCATTCTATTGGTTTCTTCATTCTTTTTCTATTTTTTCTTTCTTACTTTTTCATTGTATTGTTTTTCTTCTTTATTTATATCTTTCTTTTTTCAATTTTTCATTCTTCTTATTCTTTTAATTCCTTTTTTTAAAATTTTCAGCTCATTTTCCTTTTTTAAAATGTATTTCTTCTTCCTTCTCTTTTCTTTCAAATCTCCTGAATCTTTTCGTCATATTTTCGTATTTTCTTTGACTTTCTTGAACAAATTCTTTAGTTCCATAAAATTCTTTATTCTTTTCATTTCCCTGAAAAATATTCATGCCTAAACTCCTTTTCCAATTCTTCTTGGTCTCCATGGACCTAAAGCCAAAAGAAAAAAAAATGCTAATCATTTATTTCTGAGAATTAATGAGAACAAAGAAAAAAATTTTATGTTTGCCTAAAATATTTTTGTGCCTGATAATCTTCCATAGTTCTGAACAACAAAAAAAAAAAAAAAAAAAAAAAAGAAAGAAAGAAATAACCAAAACCAGAAAATTGGAATTGTTGATTCTTAAAACTTTCAACAAAACGAAAATTTGTCTTGGAAACTTTATAATCATCACAAGTTATTCTAAGTTTTTATTATGGTTCAGTGACTCCATAAACCCAGTTCAGTTTGTACGGTTTGCAACCCATCAATTATTTGATGCCAGTAACTAAACTTACTAAGTCCTGGTTATGAGGCTGAACTGCATCTGATGGTGAAGTTCCAATTCTGGAACTGTAGCCAATGTAGAGTACTCCTTCATAGAAGTTATCCCCCTGATATTGTAAAAAGCATTATGATACTACCACTGACAGACTGCCGCCCTGTCGGCTGGGGCGTTAGAATGCACCGACTGCACCTCTGTAGAGGGGTAAGACTCTCCCAATGGGGCCACCTGTTGGCCGTGAGTGGTGACCTGTGATGCTTAAGGATAGAACCCAGGTGGATGAGCAGTCCATGACTTGCAATACTCCACTTTGGCCCTATCTCGGGCTAGACGGGCGGTCGGAGAGGCCCCTCCGATCAATTGGCTGGTCATGTCAAGCCCTAGCACCTAGTTTAAAAAATTGTTTTTTAAAAAAAATTGAGTTTACATTTTTTTTAAATTGAATACCCATCAAGAATGAATTAAACAAAACATCTTTGGTATAAAATAACCCAACAAGGGTTGATATGCTATAAAATCCAACCAACCAACCTGTTTGGCATGGGTATGATATTACACAAGGTCTTAAGTATGGAGCATCCATTTAGTGTTGAACTCACTATTTAGTATTGATAGATCTTGCTAACTTGAAGAATATCTGAAATTTTGCCGATTTCTTCTTAGAGAAAAACGGAAAATAAGCAATGAAAATTTAAACCAGTCAGAAATAATACTGACCAGCCATTCTTCTAACTCTTCTAGGAATTCATTCAAATGGAATGTGATGCATTATGTATATAAATACCAATCTATCAATTCTAAACTTGGTGGGCTGAGTTCATTTCATTATTATAATAACCATGACATCATTTGCACCTTCATGACGAATCTATAAACTGATTCTGTAATTGTGAAATGTCATTATCATTCTAAGAGTTGGTTGGATTTTACGGCATGTCAACCCTTGTTGGATTATTTGGATTATTTGGACTATTGTCCTCATCTTTATTGTTATCTGTAGAGATTTGTGGAGAGTGTTGAGGCATTTAGTGCAGAGCGTATTCCGTTATATGATATCATATTATATGATGATATCATCCTTTCTCTTTGAGGAACAAATCTTTTTATAGTAAAATCTCTCTCTGGGTCTAATAACCAAAATGTCTAACTCTACGCCAAACCGTTTGTTCATCTGTAAATGACAAACAAATAAACTATTCTGAGTAAATTACCAGAGCTGGGTTTGTTGGTATGTCAACCCTTGTTGGGTTATTTTATGCTGAAAATACTTTGTTTTACGAATTTATCGATGGGTATTCAAAATCTTTAATTTAAACTCAATTTTTTTGTTGTATATAAATACCAATCTATCAATTGCCCAACAACAACCATAGATTTCTTCTTTCTTCAGTTTTCACTTTGTCTATTTCAGATTACTAACTCTTCTTCTTTTCCCTCATGTTACATAATTATTAGATTCCTAATATTTTTGTACAGTAGTGTAGAAATCAAAATGGCTGTTATAAGTTGCAGCCGGTGGCCTTGAAGGATGAGTGATAAGGCTTGACCTGTCCTGATCCTCCTTCCGGGGGATACCGTGAGAATTGGTGGAGAGGACCCTCTTCCAGTTTAGATTAGAAAGAGATGTTTAGTCAGATCGGCCAAAGACCACGGTGGTAAGTTGTGTTATGCACGCGGCCGACTCAATCTGCGCAGGTAGTCTGGTGGGAATTCGAAATAAAATATGATCTAAGTAAATCGAAGTCTTGTGTTATTATCTAAAAACTACCAATGACACAGGGCTTCTGATAAAGAGAAATCCCCTATGGAAGACCAGACACGAAGTCCCCAAGACGAAGTCCAGACTAGAAGAGACGTTAGAAGAGACGCTGGAAGAAGAATAATAGAAGTAAGAAAGAAAGGAAAGAGAGTATACAACATTCATTCAATCAAATTTTTCCTCTTTCAACTTACTGAACCATATCTTCCACCTTTCTTAATAAGATTTCCTCATCTTTCATTTGCCTTCATTTCTTTCCTTTCTTTGTTCCACTATCTCCATGAGAAATTATCCTCCTGCTCATTCAACCCCTCTTTCTCTCAATTTGTTCCTTTTCTATTTACCATTCTCTATTTGGGATCCTTTCCTAAGTCTCCCCTTAAAGTAAATTCTATCAGTCTCTCTTTTTGTTTCAATTTGTTTTCTTCTTTCTCTCTATTTCTCTTTGATATCTTATTTGGCCTCTCTCTCTCTCTCTCTCTCTCTCTCTCTCTTCTCTCTCTTTATATTATATATATTATATATATATTATATATATACTTTCCTTCCTTCTCCTCAATATGTCAATCTCTCTCTCCCACTCTTTTTCCTTTTCTTTTTCTTTTCTCTTCCTTTCTTTCTACATTCTCCTTCCATATGTCTCACATTTTTATTTTTTTATTTCTTTCTTTTTGTCTTTTTACTTTTTTCTTTTTTCTTTTTCTTTTTTTCCTTTTCTTTTTTTTTCCTTTTCTTTTTTTTTTTTCCTTTTCTTTTTTTCCTTTTCTTTTTTTCCTTTTTTTTCTTTTTTCTTCTCACCACACTTTCCTTCAATCTTTCTTCATTTGTCAGATCCTCCCCTCCTCTTTCCCCTCTTCTGTCTACCCCTCTCCTTCTTTCTACTCCCAATCTCCCAACCTCACTTTCTTTATCTACCTGAGGCACAAAAACTTATCCATTAGACACCCCAACAATTACTAAAAGCATTTTGGGTGGAGTCGGCATAATTTATCAACGCCTAAATAACTAAGGTTTTACTTTTTGAAAGTATTGAAGCCTTATAGAATTAAGAAAAAAGGGGCCCATTCTTTTTCTGATTACCTTTTTCTCTTTCTATTCTATTGATTTTCTCTCTCCCCTCTCTCTCTCTTATTCTCTCTCTCTTCATTTTTTTCCTACACTCTCTAATTTTCCTTCCGCCTCTTTTCCTTTTCTATTCATTTTTCAATCTTCCCTTTTAAAGATTTCCACTCGTACCTATCCAATTTCTCTTTTAAAATTTTTTTTTTATTCATTCTTTATTCATTTCATTATTTCTCTTTTCCTTCCTTTTTAATTTTTCTTTCCCTTCATTTCTTAATTTATTTTTTCTTTCCCTCCTTAATTTTTCCTCTTCTTTTTTTGTCAATTTTTTAAACTTTTCTTTTTAATTTTTTCTTTCTTAATTTTTCCTTTCCTTCCTTCCTGATTTTTCCTTTCCCTTTATTTCTTAATTTCTCTTTCTTTTTCTTAATTTTTCCTTCCCTTCTTTAATTCAGGCTGTCCCTTTATTTTTTAATTTCACTTTCATTTTCTTAATTGTTCTTGCTCTTCTTTCTTATTTTTTCCCTTTAATTTTTCTTCTTCCTTAATTTTTCCTTCCCTACCTTTATTAATTTTTCCTCCCTTAATTTTTCCTTCATTTCTTAATTTTTCTTTCCCTTTCTTCTAAATTTTTACTTCCCTTCCTTAATTCATTTTTTCCTTCATTGATTAATTTCTCTTTCATTTATTCTTAATTGTTCTTTTTCTTCCTTCTTCTTTAATTTCTTTCTTATTCTTTTTTCCCTTCTTCTTCCTTAATTCTTCCTTCCCTTCTTTCTGCTTTTCTTCTCTTCCTTTTTTCTTTCCTTCCCTTGTTTTTTCCTTCCCTTTATTCTTCCTTGTTTTTTCCTTCCCTTTATTCTTCCTTAATTTTTTCTTACCTTTCTCCTTCCTTAATTTTTTCTTACCTTTCTCCTTCCTTAATTTTTTCTTACCTTTCTCCTTCCTTAATTTTTTCTTACCTTTCTCCTTCCTTAATTTTTCTTACCTTTCTCCTTCCTTAATTTTTCCTTCCCTTTATTCTTCCTTATTCTTTCCTTCCCTTCATTATTCTTTCCTTCCCTTCCTTCTTAATTTTTCCTCCCCTTTCATTCTTCCTTAATTTCTCCTTCCCTTCCTTTTATTCTTTCCTATATAATTTTTCCGCACCCCAATTTTTCTTCATCTTTTATTCTCATTCATCTATCAATTTTAAGAATCTATTGTTATCTCCGACCAACATTTCACCATTTCCAAAAGCTAATGGATGATTCTGTTTCCAGCCGGTCTTATTCAATTCCAAACGTCCTTATTGAATTATCCCCCATTCTCTTTTTATCCCCTGCAAAATTGATTAACCAATAATAAGTCACTTGTAGAGTATTGCAGCATAAAGAAAACTCTACGCCACACTTAAATGGACCGTCTTCAAATATTCCACGACTTTCATAAATGAAGATTTTATTTTTCCTCTCCGTTTCTCCTCCACTGATTTTCCTGGGTGGATTCTGGGGAGGAAAAAAAAGCCTTTCTATTCACGAGTGTCAGATAAGGGTGGATTGATTTACCAAAATAAAGCTGGATAATAAATCAAGTCTATAATAGGGAATGACCAATCTGGTCTTTGTGTTGAAGGTTGATTTAAATGGGATTTCTTTCTTCCTTTTCAAAAACTGTATAAAGCACACACAAAGACAAGTTTGTTTGGAAAGTAATGTCACGCTTTTTTTAAGAGATGGAATAAAAATCCATTCAGATGTTATGAATATTAAATATATTTGTAAAGAATAAGATCATAATAACAAAAAATCTTATTCTGAAACTGATTCTTTTATTTCATATGATATTTTTTACTTATACTAGTACAAAATAAAAAATGTAAAAATAGATTTTTGAAACATATTGCCTGAGAGGTGGGAGTAAAAAATTCAATGTCAGCGAGTTTGTACCCTAAGTAAGTAAAATCATCAAATTCATTAAAGGATTAAAAAATAAAACAATTTGAAATGTAAACTTTCAATATGTATTAAAATAAAACAAACTATATATAGATATATAATACCAGTCATGTATTTATTAAAACTTGTTTTAAAAAACAATGAGGACTATCTAATGTTGCATGTTCAAATTTTGAGTGTATTTATTCTATGTTATGACGATTTTGGGTAATCTGACGTAAGTAGTGACGTAATTTTTGTAACAGACAAAAACCGGAAGCGAATCTCCATTATTAATTGATATATGGATTACCTCTTCATCACCATTACTCCCAGGTCCACTCTGTCTCAGAGTAATAGTACCTGTTAGGGTCCCATTTATGAATTAAATAGAAAAAAATGAGTTTAAAAAACTGTTTTCAAAAAATTGTGGAATGAAAACATCACACAATGCTGTTAAAGAGAAAACAATTTATAATATAACAGCATTTAACAGCTTTAACAGAATTGTGTGATGTTTTCATTCCACCTTTTCATACTCATACTGTCGGATTCATTTCCTTTCTTTTAACTTATATATATATGTATGTATGTATGTAAGTAAAGTAAAGTCGTCAGAGCGGCTTAATGTCGGTATCAGCCAGACAGCGAGGGAGTCTATCCCCTTTTCACTTGTGCTAGACCAAGGAGATTATTTTAGCATCTGAGGTGGAGTGCCACACCTACCATCAGCTCCTGACTTTACCGCACAGATCCCTGTGCTACTCATACGCTGAGTTGGCGAGGGGCCGTTATCGAACTAAGAACCTTGTGGTTTTTAGCCGAACGCTCTAACGACTGAGCTTGGTTTAGCTCAATAGGTAGAGCATCTGCCTAGGAACCACGAGTTTCAAACCAATGTTTGAAAATTGCATAGACGATAAACAATCAGTAACCAAGCACCGTTGACTTCATATTCATTCTCCCCTAACTTAGAAAGACATGCTCTATCCCAGATATTGAGCACTACTTACTTATAAAAATAGTACACCATATTATCAATATTAATATGTGTAATATATATATATCTATACATATATAATGGACAGTTGTGTGTATATGTATGTCCGGAGGAAACTTCGAAATTAAAACAACTGACGATAAAGTATATATATATATACACATTAAATATCACCAGGGCTTGGTTTTTGAGCAAAAATAAGAGATTTGATTTATATTCATTTAGATGATTAAAAAATAAAATTTAAATGATAACAGCATGGATTTTTTTTTTCATTTGATATTTTAGATAGTAGACATTAACATTTCTTTTCAGAGTAGCTGGATCACAATGCAAGGTCTATTTTTTTTACATAGGGATTTAAATGGGGTATCCCACGAGGATTCAACTCACGATTCAGTAATAATGGATCTGTTGGACTAACTTAAAAAATCCCCTCTACCCAAGCGACACTGGGTAGCCACTGCTAGTATATATATATATATATATATATATAAGTGTAGATAGAAAGTCAACAGGGCTTGATAATTGTTAGTTTCTCACCTATGCAATCATTAGACTTATTCATGGTCTTGGTCAGATGATTACATAAGTGAGAAACTGACAGACACCAAGCCTCATTAACTCTGTGTCTACACTATCCTAACAGATATACATGCTCTATCACAGATATTGAATGTGAAGAATAATCAAAGTTCCAATTACCGTCGAATTGGGAAGACATGGCAACAAACGTTTGTAACCCAATACAAACCCGAATAGTCGCAAGGTCTACTGTAGAATGACAGGGTATTTATAAAACTCCACAATATCATTCAAATCAAGCAGCCAATCAGAACTCAAGGAATGGAATCATCCAAATCACCCTAATTCCTGAATGGATCATTCTTGATTTCTATATATACCAACTGTCTTGGACACTGCTTGAGTGGTACTTAGTTAGCTGTTGTTATTCAAACCATCAGTAGACTGACTTCAATAGAATGCTTTTCATTTATAAATATAGCATATTATATCATTTATTTTTTTGTGGTCTTGTTTCAACTGAAGCAAAGCTTAGTAACATAGCATTATAAATAGCAAGTGTACTGCATTTGTTTCTCACTGAGTGTTTTTCTATTATGAGCTTATACTAGAATAAGACTAACTTATTTAATAACCAGGATGCTATAATTGGTGCCTGCATTAGGACAAACCTTGACTAAGTCCTAGTTATATGATTCCTCCAAATCCTATTCTACACAAAGACATTTCTTAAAGAGGGGTTGCTTAGAGGTTGTGTTCCTTGTTAACCTTTAGTCTAATCAGTGTTGATTTAGGGGAAAGCTTTGAACTATAAAGTTCGGAAAACCCCTAAATGCTGAGTATTTTTCTATATAGGAAAGTAATTAATTCCAGACCCCTTTGGCCTTAATTTAGTGCTAATGGGCTTGATTTGATGTTATTAATTATGCTAATTGAGGTAATCAATGTTTGTATAATTGGCTTTGTATAAAGAGATCCAGAAAGTCTATTGAAAAGGCAATAAAGGCAGAGGGTTACTGTCCATATCACTGTTGTACAATGTACATATGAAGCTTGTTGTGTCTCAGCTGTTGTGTAAAGAGAGTATTCAGCTCTTGATGACTTTATCATGGTTTATATAATGGAGGCGCTTGAGTAATGGTTAGAGTCGTAGGAAATGGACTTGTCGACCCGAGTTCAAATCCTGGATGAGGCTGATTGCATTTCACATAGCGCTAATGCATTGGGAAAGGTATGCATCCTATTACTCTCCCTCCAGCTATGGGTAAATAGTAGGGCAGATTGGGCACTTTGACCTTGGCTAGGTAACAAGCCTAGGAGAATGAAAACTATAAATTCAAACCTGTTAAACTCCACTTAAGCAATCAAACTTGTCACATCCTCCCTGAGCAGAAGAGTTGGTAAATATATATATATATATATATATATATATATATATATATTGTTTCAGCTTTTGCTGGAATGGTGTACCAAAGGCAGTATTATTGGTAGAGTGCTCAATATAAAATAGAGCTGTTATATAATATGATAAGATAAATATATAAAGGTTTTACAGATCTATTTATTAGGTGACAAAGGAACATTCACTATTTATACAGTGAATGTTCCTTTGTCACCTAATAAATAGATATGTAAAACCTTTATATATTTATCTTATTATATTATATATATATATATATAATTGATGATCAGGAAAGTTATACTTTCTCTTCCATAATCCTTTAGCGTAAGTTTTTTTTTCATAAAGCATAGAGTTCAAATCCTGGATGAGGGTTCATATCTAGTAATCATGCAGCTTGTATAAAGGTGGTATTTGGCTCTTGATTGGGTGAGTCCCTGTGGTGTAGGGGCTAACATATCATTAAGATTTTTCAGACTGTTTTCCTCTTATTTATTGTTATATACTCGAGGTTTTGGCCGATGTGCCCTCCGTCCTTCTTCAGTTGTTTCTTGTCAAACTCTGGAACCTTCTCATCAGAAACAGGAGCCTTAATGGATCTTCAAACAGAACTTTGAACTGAACCCTTTATTTAATCCATTAGGTAAGATTTTTCTCATTCCATTAACCATGCCCGAGTACAACATAGCTTAAAACTTGTACATGGTCATGGTTAACGGAAAGAGAAAAATCTACACTAATTGATTAAATAAAGGGTTTGGTTTGAAGTTCCATGAAGGCTCCCAAGTTTGACAAGAAACACCTGAAGAAGGCTGGAGGGCACATCAGCCAAAATGTTGTTCATATATCAATAAAGATGAGGAAAACAGTCTGAAAAGTCTAAATATGCAGAATCAAGATGTGATACTCACCTTTGCAAAAAGGTTCTAAGCTAGCATCCAATTGACAGACAAAGGCAGGCAGGCTGTAACCAAATACAGACCCTGTACTAACTCCCATAACATAGTCATGTGATGGGTATATATTGATCAAAGTATCCAAACCAAAACCAGCAGCTAATCAGAACCCAGAGAATAAGCTTGCCCAAGCTGTATAATGGAACATACCAGCCTGCTATAAAAATCACCTACCAAAATACTCTGGTATTCTCAGATCATTACTCAGTTGATTATCACATCACATCACATCTCATCTAAAAAAAATTCAGATAAGCTATATTGTTTGTTTGCTTCTCCTGACTGCTGGAGGGTTGCCCAATCATAATTAATTCTGTGATCTGTTGTGGGCAATGAAACATGGGTGACAAAATATTAATATTTTTTTTTTTTGTTTTAGATTTTTAGTTCAGATACTAGATAAAATTTCTCTTTGTTGTTTATACCTTTCTTCAATTCTATAAACTCGGTTGTCTGAAGTAAAATTGCCCTGAGATGCCTAACTTGTCTCGAGTTCTGGCATTCGAAAAGGCTTATCCTTAGCTTTCAAAGAGATTAGTTTGTTGGTGAATAACTCATGAGATAATCTCCTTTTATTCATCTGTGTCTGGCTCGGAAAGATTCTCAAATTGTTATTTCCCAAGACACCTTCTGTTTATACAGGGGAAAAAGCAAAAGAAATGGAAAATTCTTAGTTACACCTCCCACCAAAGAAATATCCTTGGTATCGGACTTTGTTTACTCAGTGTGTTTGTTGGGAATTTACAAAAGAAGGTATAAGAAAAGATGTATTCAAAGATGCATGAGTAAAAAAAAAAATAAAAATAACATGGTTGTTGTTTGTTTTTGTTTTTTTAAATTAAAAATATGTTCTATATATAGAGTGAATCTGAGCTGCTTTGAGATTTTGTGTTGGCTTCATTGTAACACGTCTTTGCTGGTTGTTCGCAGTGCGTCTTTTCACCTGTCCTGTTCTTTGGCTTGTGAGTATTTCAGTACTATAAGAGGGGGGGGGGAAAGAAGAGTTAATACTATTCCTCTCCCCTCTCTCACTGAAACATCTTCTCTTTCCTCCTCCATTGTCCTCAGGGGTTATATTAATGATTTTTATTAAAATACATTAGCCGTGGGTGGCGACCTGTGATGCTTAAGGATGGAATCCTGGTGGATGAGCTGTCCATGACATGCAACACCACTTAGGCCCTTACATAGGCTAGATGGGCAGACAGAGAGGCACCCTCCAATCAATCGGCTGGTCATGTCAAGCCCTTGCACCTATATGATTGTCTCGACCCTATTGCTTTTATGGCAACCCCCAACCCTTTTTATCATGTGGGTGCGAGAAGGTAGTGGCTGAGTGTCTTCATGTCCTGGGTATGACATTAAACTAACTGTTGGTGAGGTTCCAGTTTCAGAATGTGGAGCACCCCTTCATCACCCTTGCCCCCACTTCCACTCTGACAGAGTGGTAGTACCTGTTAGGGTCCTCACTATGGGTTAGATAGAAAAATGTGTTAATAAAAAAATTGAGTATCCATTAAGACCTAATTTATCTCAAATCTTTGTCTGCATTAAATGACTATCCGAGGTTGATATGCAGTAAAACAAAGTAACAAACAAAATTAGAATACAATTACTCGGTCCTGTTTCTGAATATTAGCTTAACATGTGTGTAAAGCTTCATCATGATCGGATCGCTGGTTAAGATGCCAACTGGTAATAGATAGAAATTGTCATTTATGGAGTAGATTACTTGTAAGATCATTATAATAACTGGCATTCTTTTGCCTTTGTATGGCAATTGGTCTAAGAAGGAAAACTCTGAATTAAAATTGTTAAAGTCTGCTTTAAAATTGACCTTGTGGCAGAGTTGTTGGGTAAATATATAGACAAGGAACAAGAAAAGTTATTTAAAAAAATAATAAATATAAATATTAGTCATAATTAAATAATATTTTAATGATAGTTATTATCATTATATGACAAACAACTAAATAAATTTTCTATTGACATAATATTCCAATTTTACTTTTATAAAAATGATTTTCTTCTATTTTAAGAATGTATAAAATCTATTTTTTATGTTTATCTTTTCTCTTTTCAAATGGTTTCCTACAGCTTTAAAGATCTTTTCTGGAACAGAGGACTCAAACTCTGGAAAACTGCCAAAAATTTTTAAATAAATTCATTCCACAGTCTAAAGTCTATAATTCTCTCAACTCCAAAGCAGCAATAAAAGAAACAAACAAAAAATGGAACTATTCCCATCCCCAAAATTACTTTTCTTTCTAAATAGCAAAATTGATTTTACATTATTCTATTAGTTTTCCATTACTTTCCTCTTTATCTAGAACATCTCAGTCCTAGCAGGGTTAACTGATGACACCTGGGCTAGAAAATTTTCAAACATGAACCTTTCTCCATTTAGGAAGATCATCACTATTACTCCTAGGTCCACTCTGACCTGGAGTGGTAGTACCTGATGGGTTAAATAGAAAAAATAAGTTTTAAAAAATGTGAGTTTAAAAATGTTTTTGAATACCCATCAAGTATGAATAGAACATTACGTCTTCAACAGAAAATAATCCAACAAGGGTTGACATGCTATAAAAACCACAAATCTAAACATTTAGGAAGATCCATACAATTCTTTTGTATATAAGAGTGTTATTATTTAGCCATCTTGCTTGTGTGAAGGAATTCGGCTGTAGCTTTACCAAATAGCAACGAAAGAATATAAAACAATGAAATAAATATAATACTAAGAAAACTTGAGACAGTATAATGTAAAAGTGGGGTATTATGATATGAGTCTTGGAGAGACTTGCTGTCACTTAGATTCCAGTGAAAGACCACCAATTAAAACCGGTGTGAAAAAACTCACAAGGAGTGAAATAATAACAACCACCAATAATAATAAAAATATTAATTATTGTATAAGAATTGAAAAAACTAGAGAGTTTCTAGCTGATCTGAACAATGCTGTGGTCTGGATTGTCTCGATTCTGTCTTAGTTCTAATTCCTCTAGTCTTTTTTCCAAGCCTTTGGGAACTGTTCCAAGTGCACCAACTACAATTGGTATTACTGTCACGCTCATGTTCTACAGCTTTTTTTAGTTAACTTGCAAGGTACAAGTAGTTGTCTATCTTTTCACTTTCTTTCATTTTCACAGAGTGGAACAGCAAAATCCTTTAAATGACAAGTTATTTTTTTCTTGTTAAATAAAACTAGGTATGGTCCTCTGGCCAGGATGGAGTGATCTATTTTTTATCTTGAAATCCCAAAGAATCTAATGTCTCATTTTCTAGGACAGATTCTGGATTGTTCATATAGCATTTGGTTGTATGGTCAAATTTTAATCTTTTGCTCAGTTCCCAGTATATCACCTTTCCCAAACAGTTGTACCTAGTCTTGAACTCTTTTTGTGCTTTACTTCTTTTTTTTTTTTTTTTTAAACCTTTGTAAAAAATTTGTAAAAATCACATTCAGAAATGCACGTCCAACGCTTGACTCTATTTCTGTGTAATTGCACTAATTGAAAAAACTAAAAATTTGTATAGTAGCACTAAAATTAGTAAAATAACATTGAATTTGTTATTTTTAGCAAGACTCTAAGGGGTCCAATAATACTTGATAATTACCAACATTGAAAATTTTAGTTAAATTTTTTTTAAAAATTTGTACGTCAAAATTTATAGAAAGAAACGTCCAAATCAACATGTATGCAGTATGTTTTTGAGAATGTTAAAAAAAAGCATAAAAACTTATGTGGAAACTCTTAAAACTAATAAACTAATTTGGTTTGGTTTACGGCATATCAACCTCGGTGGGTCATTTAATGCCGACAAAATTGTGAAATAAATTCATTCTTAATGGATAATACAATTTGGTTTATAAACTCATGTTTTTCTATTTAACCCATAGTTGGGACCTTAACAGGTACTACCACTCCGGATCAGAGTAGACCAGGGAGTAATGGTGATGAAGGGCTGTTCCACATTCCCCAGATCTCCAGAACTGGAACCTCACCATCAGATAGAGTTTAACGTCATTCCCAGGACATGTAGACCCTCAGTCACCGCCTTCTAGCACCCATATGATAAAAAGGGGTTGGGACTTGCGATAAGGCAATAGGGTTTGGAAAATCATATAGGTGCTAGGGCTTGACGTGAGCAGCTGATTGATCGGAGGGGGCCTGTCTAGCCCAAGATAGGGCCAAAGTGGAGTATTGCAAGTCATGGACTGCTCATCCACCTGGGCTCTATCCTTAAGCATCATGGATCGCCACCCATGGCCAACAGGTGGCCCCATTTGGGTAGTCTTACCTTTCTGCAGAGGTGCAGTCGGTGCATTCTAACGCCCCAGCCGACAGGGCAGTAATGAACTAATGTTCCAACTGTTGTTTCTAGCAAGTTTCCATAGTGTTGCGTCATGTCTGATAATTAGCAAGTTAGAAACCATGGGGAAATTTTTTTTTTTAAATTGAGTAATTTCATATTTGGTAGTACATCACCTTTATTTCTATGTAAGTGTGCTAATTGATAAAACAAAAACAAAACTGCATTCACTTATGTGATAAATTGTTTCATTTCTATCTCCACATTACCTACATTTGTTATCCTGTTGCTTATTATAAATTTTTACTTTGATATAATTGGTCATTATTATTATTATTATTATTATTATTATTATTATCATTAATGTTGTTTTTCTTTTTTCCTTTTTCTAGGTAAGTGCTGTTATGTTGATTATGATAAAACAGAGAATGGTAAGTCATAAAATTTCAGTTTTGCTTGCCACCCGTCCCTATCATTCATTATTCCAGGCAGGTTTTCAGCACAGTGTAGTTGCCATGTTTACAATGTAAAGACAGCAAGCAAAATGGCACAATCATGCTCAAACTTCGATCATGACACAACAGTGTCAACTATAAGCCCACATGTGCAGAATGACAGGTCTTCTGCACGGTAGATCGGCAATGTTTACACTGTAAAGACAACAAGTAAAATGGCACGATCACACCACCACAATAGGGCCAACTCTAAGTAAGCATGTGCAGAACACAGTGTGACAATGATAAAGATATGCTATGGCAAAAGTGTGGATAATTTTTGACACTCCCTTGTAAATAAAAGTGTCCTTTTATCATGCAATCCATGATTTTCTTGGTCAAGTCATTTAAAAAAAAAATATCATAATGTATGAGGTAGGTAATAATTAACTTGTATTTATATTTAAAAAAGAACCTCTTAAATTCTGGTTTGTGTTCTGGTATTTCAATCGATTCCAAATCACTGCCCAATTCTTTAAATGTTTTTCACATTAACGTCAAAATTTACATAATTACTCTCCATTGCTCTCCATCCATCCAAAGCCAAAAAGAAAAAAAAAAAAGAATGGTTCAATTAAAACAAGTCAAATCTTTCATGCTTGTGTAATTCCAGCTTCAGGCTAGTTGACTGCTTAAAAGCTAGTCACCTCAGACCACCACTTTCTCTGCACAAGCAGGCAATCACAGGGAGTAGGAGGCATAGCACTCATCTTGATTTTTGATTTTATATAAAACACATTTTGTGTCCTTGGTATGACATTAAACTGCATCTAATGGTGAAGTTCCAATTTTTGAGCTCTGTGGAGTGTGGAGTACCCCTTCATTCCTATTACTCCAAGGTCGACTCAGACCCGGAATGATAGTACCTGATAGGGCCCCATCTATGGGTTAAATAAATAAAAAAATGAGTTTTAAAAAAATGAGAACTCATCAAGAATAAATAAAACAAAATGTTTTTGGCATAAAAATATCCCAACAGGGGTTGACATGTCATAAAATCAAACCAACCAATATATATATGTGTGTGTATATATATATATATATAATACATAACAACAACAACAATAATAACACCGCCACTATTAATAATAATAATAGTATATAACATTATACATATGCTCACTCACAATTTCAACAAATCTTACCCTTACAAAATAATAAAAAACAAAAAAACCACACTAACATACCAACCACACACATATAACTTAACAACAAATCCAGTTCCCCATCACATATAAACAAAAAAAACAATTAAACACACACACACATACACATATTTAGTTAACCAATCCCCACAATCTGACACCTGTGGTACCACCATCCACCATTCCGGCACTCCCCATTCCAGAGAGAAGAAAAATCCACTAACCACCCCCAACCACACCCCCTTACTGACGACCTTCCATTTTCAGCATTTTGAGAATGTCCATCATTGGAGTAAGAACTATATCCAATCCTGAAGATGGTCTAATAAGAGACCGAAACGTTGCATCCTCGACAATAAACATCAAGTTTCCATAACATCCCGTGTTTGTCTATTTTTCTCCATATATATATATGTATATATATATATATATATATATATATATATATGGTTTAGCTCAATCAGTAGAGCATCTGCCTAGAAAATGCAAGTTTCAAAATCGCATAGACTATAAACAGTCAATAACCTAGCACCGTTGACTTCATGTTCCTTCTCCCCTAATTTCATTTATAAATATAGCATATTATATTATTTATTTTTTTTATGAATTTTTAACTTGTGGTCTTGTTTCAACTGAAGCAAAGCTTAGTAACATAGTAAGTGTACTGAATTTGTACCTCACTGAGTGCTTTTTCTACTATGAATAAAACAAAATATCACCCATCTAAACAGGCTCAACGCAAAATGACATGTACTAAAATATTGCCAAACTTTTTATTCACCCAATTAGAAATCAAAATAAAGAAAATTTATGGCATTGTTTTTTGGTTGGGTGGATTTTACGGCATGTCAACCCTTGTTGGGTCATTTCATGCTGAAGACGTTTTGTTTTATTCATTCTTCATGGGTACTTAACTTTTTTTTTCAATTCAATTTTTTTAAACATATATTTTAAACTCATAATTTTCTACTTAACCCATAGATAAGACTCAAACACTCCAGGTCACAGTGGACCTGGGAGTCATGGTGATGAAGGTGTATTACACATTCCCCAGAGCTCTGAATTTGAACTTTACCATTAGATACAGGTTAATGTCATACCTAGTACATAGTTTTTTTTTTTTTTTTATTTTTTTTTTTTTTCCTTTTTTTAGGTAAACTTTTCAATTCTGTAAGACAGAACTTTCACATCTAGGTCAGACTTGGGTGGGTGGGTTGGTTTTAATAAAGAAAAAAAACCAAAAAAAAAACCTTCAAGGTCACTGTCAGATATTCAAGATTCCCTTGTCTTAACTTACTGATTTTTATTTTTGATATTTTTTATTCTTACCCACAGTTCTAATCTCCATTTCCATCCCTTTTCTCCAATTTACCAGACAAACTATGTCAAGTGGCATAAAGAATGGGGCAGGGTGGGGGTTGTCACGTGGGTGGGGGTACCAAGGAACAAGGACTGAAATGAAATTTGAGAGATTTCTTAATGGAAGAAAACAGATACCATTTCCAAAAGAAGAGTGGTTAACACATTTATTGCATTTTTTTTTTTTTTGCTTTAAAAAATTTTTTTTTTTTTTTTCTGAAAGAATTTTGTTGTTGAAATTCAGCAAAAGTTTTCAGCCTTTTAACAAATTCTTTTGCTTTCTCTATTTTAATTTCTCTTGCTTCAGCTTCTGTTTAAATCATTTTAAAATATACCACATTTCTCCAGCCATTAGCAAAGGCATGTAACTAAAAACTGCTTACATAAATTTTCAAGTTTGTACACACACACAAACACACAGGTCTCATTGGTTAAATCGAACTTAACGGACCTAAATTCCACCATCGTATGTCACCCCGCCGAAAGAAAAAAAATAGCTAAAATTAGGGAATTAACCAAATTTAATGAAATTTTCACTGTTGATATATTAATGAATAAAATATATAATGAACCATTTATTTTATTTAAAACCTTTACATTTTTTCAGGTCAGTTAACTTTGAACCACAAATCTTTGAGGTGTAACACAGATTCTCAAAGATACGTGGTTCAAAGTTAACTGACCTGAAAAAAGTTTTTAAATAAGATAACTGATGCATTATATATTTTATTCATTGATATATCAACACTGAAAATTTCATTAAATTCGGTTAATTCCCTGATTTTTGGTATTTTTTTTCTTTTGGTGGGGGTGATATACGACATGTATCATTAAGAATCTATGTTACGCCTCAAAGTTACGTAGTTCAAAGTTAACTAAAACCTGAAAAAATGTAAAGGTTTTTAAATAAAATAACTGATGCATTATATTTTTTATTCATGCTGGAATTTAGGTCAGTTAAGTTTTATCTAACCAGTAAGATACAATATTTAGTTAAAGGAATTTATAAGAACTCCTCATGACAAGCACCCAGATGAGGATCATGATGGGTATGATTTTAAATAAATAAATAGATAAATAATGACACCATCTCCAAAGATGGTGTATATGAAATACCTTGTAAAATCTCCCATAAAAATACTTTGAGACATTAAGATTTCTGTAAAAAAATTAAAAAAATAAAAGAAGAAATAATCTCAGAACACTTGGGGTCATTAAAGATGAATGATAACCTTAATGATCTCGTAAACTACAGGTGCACAAAGTATCTTACCTTTTGATTTAGACAAAGCCTATCTAATAAAAAAAAAGTATAAAACAGATTTAAATGCTAATGTTTGTCCTAATTTTCCATTACTGAACTATAAGACAATGAACCAGTTTCTTTAATGTTTCTCTGCTTTTAGCCAAATTCATATCAAGACAAAATAGAATATAGACAAATAGAAATGACTCTTAACATCCTATACAGCCTCATTCCACCCAGCCGAAAGTCACATTTGTTTTCTAATCCACCCCAAATTATAGCCTTTGTTTAAACGTAATATTAGAAATATTTAGCAGTCTTTGATTTATTGGAAATAATAGGTAAATTTAAATGAAAATGTCATTTTAGCCATTTATTGATAAATCCTTAGAGGAATGAGGTTCTGGACTTAGAAAATTCTCAACAGGATGTTAAGAGTTAAAACAGACTGCAATATACTGTTATTATAATTATTACAAATATCAGTCAGTAGAGTATCTGCCAAGGAATTGATATTTTAGCCATTTTTAGCCAAATTAATATGACAAAATCGAAAATTGATAAACAGAAATTAAATCCTTCCTCCTTCTTCCTAGAAGTCCATCGCAGACAACGATGACATCATTACATGTCGTTCATTAGTTGTGTACCCTCTGGTGGCTAATTAGTCCAATTCTGGACTTACAGATGGGGTCACACATCTGCAAGTCCAGAAGTAATAAATTGAAATTAAATAGATTTGAAAACAAGCTCGGCAACTACAAATCTTTTTCTTCTTCTTTAATAATAATCTTTAGTTATATCTTATAATAGTATTAATGAATCAATTCTCAAAACATATATTTTCAAATAATTTCCAAATTTCAAAGTTCCCGAGCAACCAATATTCAGAGTCTGTTTCAGAGAGGGAGAGAGAGAATCATTCTTTGTCATATAAAAAAAGTTTTTTTATAAAAACTTGTGGGTAGTTCTAATAGTCAAAGGCAGGTAATCAGGTCTTAAATTGGGTAGTGGGATGATATATACTATCTGATTGAGTAGTATATTCACATATGCATTTACCTAGCCCCTCCATTCAAGCAGGATGCAACACAAGGTCAGAGTTTAACAGATTTGAATTAACTTTTCCTTCTGGTTGCCATACCAAGGTTAAAGAGTCCAGTCTGTCCTACTATTTTACCCATAGCTGGAGGGAGAATAAATAGTTGGATTCATACCTTTTTCAAGGGTTTTAGCACAATATGAAAGGCAAACAGCTTTGTCCTGGATTTGAACCCTGGTTGTGTATCCATTTCTGACAATGGTAACCATTACACTACAAGCACATTCATATATGCTATCAAATAGCCGTGGGGTCATATATGCTATCAAAATAGAGTAGCGGGGTCATATATGCTATCAAATAGAGTCGTGGGGTCATATGTGCTATCAAATAGTCGTGGGGTCATATGTGCTATCAGTGGTTGTAGGGTCATACGTGGTATCAAGTTGGGTAGTGTGGATATGTGCACTGTCAAAGGTGGTAGTGTAGTCATATATACTATCAAATTGGGCCGTGGAGTCACCTCTACTAGGAAATTGGTTATTGCTATCAAATTTTAACTAAAGTATTTTTCTTTTGCATAAATTTATATTTTTACTTATATTTAAAGAAACCACAGGGAAGTATGGATTTATGTTTTTTTCTCAGCCTTTTTCCTGTTTGCCTTCAAGATATTAGAAAGATATTCTATATTATTCTATTTCTTTCTTTGCCAATACCCCCCCCCCCATCCATGTCATCAACAAATATAACTATTAAAATTCTATGCACACATATTTTGCAACCACAAAAAAAAAAAAAAAAAATGAAGAATGTATCTTAAAAATGCCTTTGCACAGAATATTAAAACTATCTTAATTTTGTCACAAAATAAAATGAAAAAATTCAAGGGCAGATAATTCTGATATTTTAAAATGTCTTTTTAAGGTTTAATTATTTTCTTTTCCACCATTTTGTTTTTCCTGATGTTATGAAAATGTTCTTGCTTACTTAGGATTTTTCTTTATGGAAAAACAGAAAAAATTTTTTTTTTTTTTTCAAAACTGTTGATTCTCGAAATATTTTCCCCTGAAACGTAAACTCAAAGAGAGTAAAATCCTGATAATGCAAACGGTGACTCAAATCTTCATAAGAATTTCTTTTACCCAACCCCCGACACCTAGCCCCGCCCAACCCAGGAAAAATATCACACTTAAAACTGTATACTTTATAAGTTTGATTCTAAAGGGAGTAGATAACAGGTCTTATAATTTGCTCAACTCCTTGTTTATTGACAGTAAGTGCCATAGAGCTTCCTCCCCTCACAGGGTGGGGTAATTTGAATTTTCAATGTTTTCAGCATTCCTCGGAGAATGGGCGTATGTATTTTAGAGGATTCCTCCAACATCCTCTTAGACAAGTGACAAATGAATCTGCTGTAAGTTTTATTGCTTGAGGAGAATTTTTATTTATTTCTAAAGTGATATAGATATAATCCTTTCATTGGTAATTATATAATTAATATATATATATATATATATATATATATAATATATATATATATATATAGTTTGAATGTGTTTATGAGAGAGTGCTTTAAACTGGGGACAGATTTTTATTGATGGTCCCCAATATGAGGCAGTTGTATAAACAAATGTCATATAAATTAGTCAGCAATAAAACTCTTTGCCTATGATAAAAACTTAGACATGTATATATATATATATATATATATATATATATATAGTCCTTTACTTAAAATGCTAAAGACATGGAGACTCATGTGAATGATTTCTGGGCTAAGCCAAATCAGTCTATTCTAAGTTAAAACTTCTTAAGGCCCCTAAATGTTTAGAAAAAACTCACAAGGAGTAGAATAATAATAATAATAATAATAATCCCAGGTCGAAGACCAAACTTAATATTGATTAACAAGAAAAAGAGAACTTGTCAACTTGTAGATTTTGCAGTTCTAAAATATGAGGATGAAAGTGATACCAATTGTTGTTGGTGCACTTGGAACAGTTCCCAAAAGTTAAGAAAAAAGACTAGAGAAACTGGAAATCCGAGGATGAATTGAGATCATCCAGACAACAGCATGGTGAGAATCCACTAGAATACTCAGAAGAGTCCTGGAGATATGAGGAGACTTGTTATCTGTCAGACTCCAGTGAAAAACCATCAGCTGAGGCTGGTGTGAAAAACTCACAAGTGTGTGTATGTATATATATATATATATATATATATATATATATATATTATATATATATCGACTTTAGGCCACCCCAACAACTCACTTTATATATATATATATATATAATATATAAAATGTGTGTATTTCTCTATCACAACACATTTATGTCTCTACATATGCACACATGTTTATTTATATGTACTCTGAATACTTGTGTACATATACCTTTGAATATACACATGATTATATATGCTTATATCTGTATGTGTGACATTATTGTATTACTTTATAAAAGAAAACAATCTAAACAAATAATAAAATAATATTTTGTATTTAATAGATTTTGCCAATGGCAGACTAACCTGTTACTCCAACTAATTTTCTTCAAAGTAAACAGTCTGTTTACCACACACTGTACTTCTTTTCTCTTGAAAAAATAAAATAAAAAAGGAATAAAAAAAAAAACTAGCCTTAGCTGTAAGTCATCTCAAAATATCACATGAAAATTCATTGATTTCTTCCAATATGCCAACTGTCTTTTATTTTTTTTTTTTTTTATAGGTTTTTAATGTATTTTTTAATATTTTTCTTTTATCCATTCTTTTTGACTTACTGTCTATTGTATTGCCCTCCTATGTTGAAATGCAATTGGAAGAAGACGGTGAGAATTCCTGAAAGATATGGGTGGAGCACTTTCTTTTTGGTTATATTTGGTATGGTTTTTATTGAAAGTATCTACAGGAATAATTCCACCATGATGATAATGATCATCATCATCTTCTTGTTTTCTTGCTTGTTGTTCAGTGTATATATATATATATATATTATATATATATATATATATATATATATATATATAATCCAAAAGTCCAGAGAAGAAATCTTCCTTACAACACAAGAGTTTTATTTAAACAAAAACCAAGTTGCTGTTTGAGAGCTCAATGTGTACTCTTAATGTTAGAGTCACAGAGCAAATATATGAGTAAAGAAATAACAAAAGACTTAGAGATTTAGCTTTATAGTCTATTGCAGGGAGCTTAGCTTGTCTAAGCTCCCTGAAATAGACTAAAAAAAATTCAATGTCAGCGAGTTTGTACCCTAAGTAAGTAAAATCATCAAATTCATTAAAGGATTAAAAAATAAAACAATTTAAAATGTAAACTTTAAATATGTATTAAAATAAAACAAACTATATATAGATATATAATACCAGCCATGTATTCATTAAACTTGTTTTAAAAAACAATGAGGACTGCATGTGCAAATTTTGAGTGTATTTATTCTATGTTATGACGATTTTGGGTAATGTGATGTAAGCAGTGACGTAATTTTTGTTACAGACAAACCGGAAGCAAATCTCCATTATTAATAGAGTTATCTTTTTATTGTTGCATTTTAGTACAGCACTTTGGGTTGATATTACTCTTCATTATTCCTTTTATTTTTTTAATAGTTTTATTCCATCTTATCATTGTTGCATTTTAGCTCAGCACTTCAACCATTAACCGATTTCAACAATTCTGTGGTCTCAATTCTTCCTCTGATTTCCAATTCCTCTAGTCTGATTTTTAAACTTTTGGGGACATTCCAAGTGTGCCAACTACCATTGGTATGACAGATATGAACAAGTACTGTTCCCAATTAGAACAATTGAAGACAACAATTGCTGAAATTCATGCAGAAGAAAGGACATAATATTTAATCAGGATAAGAGCAGATTACAGGTTCCTTTCTTAGAACTGGGAATCTTTTCCTCTTCATCTGCATTTACTGCAATATTGCATCTTTGGACAGCCATTTATTCCTGTATTTAAAGAATTCACTTTGTGAAGAAAAAAATGTCATTTTCCTGAAGATAGCAAAAAGCCCCTTCAGCAGATCTTTGTTGAGAAAAAATAAAAAAAGAAGAATTTTTGAATTATGAAGTTGCCCAAAAGCAGCAGATGTGCTAGAAAAATGGTAAATATATTTATTCAATAAAAGTTGATATAAGAAATTGACATTGACAAACTTTTTTTTTTTTTTTTTTTTGGTGACTGAATAATATTTTGATGTATGCAAAAGTTTTCAGTATCCTCTTATTTGAAAACAAGAGAACACACACACCACATATATATATATATATATATATATATTATATATATTATATATATATATATAGACACACTGGGAGATAGCATGAAAGCAGAGAATTGTACTTAACCAATGTCTGTGTTTGCATATACATATGTGTGTGTGTTGTGTATACATGTGTGTGTGTTGTGTGTATACATGTGTGTGTTTTGTGTGTATGTTGTGTATACATATATATGTGTGTATGTTGTGTATACATATGTGTGTATGTTGTGTATACATATATTTGTGAGTGTGTATATATATGTGTGTGTGTGTGTGTGTGCATGCGTTGTGTGGAAATATGTATATATGTGTGTGTGTGTGCATGTATGCATGTTGTGTGGAAATATGTATATATATGTGTGTGTGTGTGTGTATGTGCATGCGTTGTGTGGAAATATGTATATATATGTGTGTGTGTGTATGTGCATGCGTTTGTGAAATATGTATGTGTGTGTGTATGTGCATGCGTTGTGTGGAAATATGTATATATATATGTGTGTGTGTGTGTGCATGCGTTGTGTGGATATATGTATATATATATATATATATATATGTGTGTGCAAAGACATAAAGTCAACAGTTAGTTTGATATGGCTATGCTGACAATTTTTGGGAGAATATGTGCTTAATTGAAGTCATACCTAATTTGAAAATTAATTAGTTGATAATTAATGAATTAGGCGGATATATCTGTTTAAATGTGAAGCGTAAACAAATTGAGAAATAGTCATTCTCTGAATGTACATTTCGGCCTATTATGCGAGAAATCTGGGTAGACCGCTAGTGTAACGGTTAGAATCTCAGACTGTCAGCCAGGCAGTTAGGGTTCGAATCACACACAAAGCGGCTTCGAGTCTATAACTCTGCTGATGAGGCATAATAGGCCGAAATGTTCATTCAGAGAAAGACTTTTTCTCGATTTGTTTATGCTTCACATTTAAACAGACATATCCGCTTAATTCATTAATTATCAACTAATTAATTTTAGGTATGACTTCAATTAAGCACATATTCTCCCAAAAATATACATATATGTATGTGTTTGTAGAAACTGAGGAAGGGAAATGGATATTATGTCTTGAAACCCTTACCTAAAATGGACTCTGCAACAAAGTAAACCACCCAAAAAACATTAGATTCTAACTTTCAACTACTTATTAAAATGTTAATAAATTAATTACTTTTGACACTGATCTTGCTGCTTAGAAACATCTTTTTGAAAACAAACAAACATTAGAAACTACTTAGGAAAACACATGCAAGGTTGAATGTTTATATCATTAAATTTTAAAGTTTAAGTTTCATTCACATGTGGAGTCCATCCTGTAGCATTCAACCATGAAATAAACATTCTCTGATGATGACCAAAGGCTGAAATCTGTTGGGATTAACTAATTTATATATATATATATATATATATATATATGTAAGAATGGAAAGGGAATTGAATCCGACAATATGAGGAAAAAATGAGTAAAGAAAAGAAATGTAGATAGATGAAAATGAATTTTATCGATATCACTTTTAATCGATATCACTTATACATGTGTTTCGGTCCGTTTATCAAAATGTATACATATTTATTTAGGGAAATAAAATTATACCATAGAATATAGACATGAAGTTAATCAATACCATACAACATGATCCTCAATGGTGCTAACACATTGTTAAAACCAATTACTAAAAAGTATAAATATAAATATACAACATATTTTGTTTTCTTAGTATAGTAATTCCAGTCTTTTGGTTGGTCCTTGTGATTTTTGGTGCCAGTAGGTGGGTGGGGGGTTTGTTGTTTTTGCTATTATTGGCTTCTGTGATTAATCTTTCTTTAATCTTGTTTATATATTCTTCAACCCACTGGTTTGCCACATCCACACATTCCTCACTGCTGGTGAGTTCTTTTTCCTCCTCCTTTTCTTGTCACATATAATCTGTCAACTTCATCTTTTGGGAGGAAGGCCTGACTGCATTGTCATCAATATTTCTTTTATGAGTATTAAGTATATCAAGTACTGAACAGGCTCATTGCTATATATATATATATATATAAGTAAAGTAAGTAAAGTCGTTGGGGCCGCCTAAAGTCGGTATCAGCCAATCAGGGAAGGAGTCTATCCCCTCTTCACTAGCGCTAGACCAAGGAGATTGGTTTTTGGCATCTGAGGTGGAGCGCCACACCTACCATCAGCTCCTTACTTTACCGCACAGATCCCTCTGCTACTCAGACGCTGAGTTGGCGAGGACCAGAATCGAACTAGAAACCATGTGGTTTTTAGCCGAACGCTCTACCGACTGAGCTAACCCGGCCCATATATATATATATATATATATATATATATATATATATATATGCATTTACCAACCCCTCCATGAGCAGGATATAACACAAGGTTTGAGAGAAAAACTAGTCAGTAACTAAATGAAAATACTTAAAAATTGAATTAAGACCTCTAAACAATATCCAGAATATATAATCAACAAGGGGAAGCACGGTGGTGTACTGGTTAGAGTCATAGGAAATGGACCCAAGTTCAAATCCTGGGTGAAGCCACAGTTCCCATAGTGCTAATACCCTTAGAAAAGGTTTGAATCCAACTATTCTCCCTCCAGATATGTGTAAATAGTAGGGCAGACTGGGCTCTTGAACCTTGGTTAGGCAACCAGTCAAGGAGAAGGAAGACTGAATTCAAACGGGGTCACTACTAGAATAGGCCCGGTCCTACTTAGTGATCTATTTCAATTTTTAAAAAACAAAATTAAAAAAAAACAACAACAATTTTTTTCTTTGTTTATCAAAATGATGATTCAGCATTAAATGACTTGAAAAGGGTTGATATACTGTAAGACAAAACAACCAGTCCAGGACATGCAACACTACACTTTGGCCCTTACTTAGGCTAGACAGACGGTTGGAGAGGCTCTCTCCAATCAATCAGCTAGTTACGTCAAGCCCTAGCATCTATATGATTGTCCCAACCCCTTTGCCCTTATGGCAAACACCAAACCTTTTTATTATATATGTGCTTGAAGGCAGTGGTTGAGTCTTAATGTCCTGGGTATAATGTTAAACTGCGTCTGATGGTGAAGTTCTAATTCTGGAGCTCTGGGGAATGTGGAGTACCCTTTCATCATCTGTTAGGGTCTCTTCTATGGGTTAAATAGAAAAAAAAATGAATCTAAAAAAATGTGTTAAGAAAAACTTGAGTATCCATTAAAAATGAATAAAACAAAATATTTTTAGCATAAAATAACCCAACAAGGGTTGACATGCTGTAAAATCCAACCAAACAACAAAACAACCAAATACAAAAAAAAAAAAATGTGTGTAATATTTAGATCATATAGTCATGAAACAAAAATTCTCATATAAGTAAATTATTAGAAAACTAATCCCCAAGACAATTATATAATATCTTAAAACAAATTAATATCCTGCTGTTCTAATTTTGCACATTGAAATTTTTGCTCTGGCAAAAGAAAAAGAAAGTACCACTTCTACTGCTATTACTGTTCTGACTACTGCTACCAACCAAAAAGCGTATATTCTAGGTGTATGCCAGGTGAGCACTACACACCTACCAAAGATAGTAAATTCCCTGGCTTATATTATAGATTTGTTCGGTCAGCACTGCACGTCCACCAAAGATGTCAGATTCTTCACATAAATATTAAGATTGGTCAGTAATGTAATCAAGGACCATAACGGGAAAACTAACGTTCCCTGTTATTAGATATTTCGGCCATTGTTCTGGGATAGCACTGCACACCTCCACAGCAATTTGTATTGGGATACAACAAGACCCTGCATGAATGGGAGACAGTGGCAGGTATTCCTAAGAAGCAAGGTTCACATTGCTTCTTCAATAAAAATTATTCCGTACAAAATTTAAAATATCTTCATTTCATTTAACATATTATTCATTTCAGTTAGTGGGATTTTACGGCATGTTGATCCTTGTTGGGTTATTTTATGCCAAAGAAAGAATAATAGTGAGAATGATAGGAAAGTGAATGCTGAAAGAGATGTATAAGAAAGAATAGAATATAGTGCAAAGATGAATGCTGAGAGAGGAAAAAAGAGAGAGTGGTTGGTTGGTTGGTTAGATTTTATGGCATGTCAACCCTTGTTGGGTTATTTTATGCCAAAGAAGTTTTTTTTATTCATTCTTGATGGGTACTCAATTTTTCTCAAACTCATCTTTTTTCTATTTAACCCATAGATGGGACCCTAACAAATATTACTGCTCCAAGTCAGAGTGGACCTGTGAATAATGGTGATAAAGCGGGACTTATCCCCAGAGCTCCAGAATTGGAAATGAGATAGTTTAACGTCATATCCAGGACATGAAGACCCTTAGCCACCATCTTCTAGTACATATATGATAAAAAGGGTTGGGGCTTGCCATAAGGGCAATAGGGTTGGAACAATCATATAGGTACTAGGGCTTGACAGTAGTAATAGATCTTTTAGACTAGCTTTCTGGCCATTACAACAATGATGGGATACCCATATAGGAGGGGGGTGTCATTATGACACTAAACTCCAGATCTGGAGATCTAGGAAGTGTAGAGTACTCCTTCACTGCCATTACTCTCAGCTCCACTGACTGGGAACCTGATAGGTTCCCAACTAGGAATCAAATAGATCTGTTGGTTGAAAGCGCTTGGGAATTAAATACGAGGTACTTTCTTTACTATCTGGATGCACTGTTATAAGAAAAACAACCAGAAAACTTGAATATAAAATTTTGAAGATCATGAAGAGGAAATATTCCATATTTTTTAACAAATTCTGATTAAATAATAACTTTCTGCACACACACACACATATATATATATATATATATATATAGTAAAGAAAAAGGCTTAAATACTGGTCATATTAGTAGTTACAAATTTATTTCTACCCATATATGTATGTGTATATATATATATAGAGCTTAAGTAAAGAAAAAGGATTAAGTACCAGTTATACATGGGTATTTCTACCTATGTATATATATGAGTGGAAATAAATTTATAACTGCTAATATGACAGAAATTTAAGCCTTTTTCATTATCAAATATATTGTTCTGAATATAATTCCCAAATTGTTGTACATTGAGCTCTCAAACATGGACTATACTAATTTTAACATTCCATTGTCAAAAAAGGCCCAGCTTAGAATTATTCCTAACACAAACTAACCTGGTAATTTACTTATTGATTATATATATATATATATATATATATATATATATATATATATATATATCATCATAGAATATTTACTTTCTTATAAAAATAAGTCTCTGAAGAATTTTTTGAATAATATTTCTATCCGATTTGTAGATTCAGGAATCCTGTGACAATAAAACCACCTTGAGGCAAACATTGGAAATATTCTTACAATAGAAATGCAGTGAAAAGGTTTTTTTTAATACTTATACCAGTCGTACGTTAGATAGAGTAACACGTCTTGTGACAATATTCCTCTATACACCACTGCTACAAACTCTTTAAATATCATTAATTAATATGATATAACCATATTAGAACATTGGGTTAGGCACAAGGCCCTATTAATGCGGGCCACCCATGAACCAAAACTCATGGGTGGCGGGTGCAAAAAATATGTTGATTCCGTCGGCATTCTCCCTCAAGGGGGACGCCTCAGGCACTAGGCAATAAATCCAGCCCTGCCCCTTTAAATCGAGGGGGCAGGTGTTGCCCAGGGCATGGCCCCCTGGGATTAACGTTGTTAACTTTGCGGTCCAGGGCCGAAGCCACTGGACCCCTGCCCAAGGGCATCAGGTGAGATTGAAGAAGTTGTATTCTTTTGTTATGCGTTAATAATCAATTAAGCACTATACTTTTTAACAGCTTGTATAATTAAATTTTCTTTCTAATATACAGGTAATAAATCTGTCAACATAGTTTTCCTTTTATTTATTTATTTATTTCCTACATTTATTTTTTCCAAATGATCGTGATTCTTCTCATGACTTATGTCAGAATGATAGACATGCAAAAACAATGAATATTAAAAATGATATCCCAGGTTGGATTATTACTATACTCAGATACACAGGGAACACCTGAAGAAGGCCAGAGCATACATCAGCCGAAATTTGGAGTTTTTACATACCACAATAAAAATAAGGACAACAGTCCGAAAAAAAAAAATTACTCATATCAAGCCTCATCTCAAAAATACAGACAAATATTTAACCTTGTAAGATTAAGATATTTTATGGGTTTCTAAATGTCTATTCTGCTTCAAATAGCAGTTTTAGTTTTCATGCCTTTTTCAATTGGATTTATATAAAACTTAAGCTGTATTTTATCAGTCCAGTGCCTTTGAATCCTCAACATAAAGCCATTTCTTTAGCCCCCACTGCTATGACTGCTGCTGTAACAGTCCGACAAGGTCTGTTTTATAAAATAAGATTGATGTCTCTTCCACCGTATCGGACTGAGAAAATGAAGACACATGAAGAGAAGTGTCCATCTCCTTTTTTATTTATCTTATTCTGTATCATCTTCTTTTTCTTTCTTCTCTTTTCAATTCCTTCCATAAAACATGTATGTATACACATGTATATTGTAATAGTATATGATGATCACTAGTTCACTTGGTGAGTTAGAGGTGGACCAAGTTTTTTCTGGTATTATTAGTAGAGTGCACAAAGCTATTATATATAAAATAAATATATATTAGTGTATGTATGTATGTGTGTGTGTGTATATATATATATATATATAACTGTTTCTCTTTCTTCTTAATATCACTCTCTTTCTCTTTCTATTGCCACCCACCCCTTTCTTTGTTTTTTATAATAAAAGATAGAAGAATATTTGTGAATATAGATCCAAGAAAAAAAAAATGTCTTTTTCAATGGTATATCAAACTTTGTGGGTTATTTTAATGCCAAAGCCATTTTTGTGGAAGAACATTAGTGGTAATATTGATGAACCACTTTTTTCCCCTTATAGCTGGGAGAAAAGTGGGTTCTTGCCTTTCCTAAAGATATTAGTCCCAGAGTTTGAACTCATTTACTATGATGTCACAGTCCAGCGTGTTAGCCACTACACCACAAGGACTCCTATCTTTCTTCATTTTTTATACCTCTATTTCAGATTTTTTTAAACTGCTCTTTTATATATATATATATATATATAATATATATATATATATATATATATATATATATATGAATGTTTTCTTACACCCTCATGTCAGTCTCATGACAATGTTTCATATTTTTTATAAAAATACATGGAACTTATAGTTATGGGGCAGTGAGAAAATATCTATTTATATATTTATTTATTAATCATTACCTAAGATTATAAAGACAGACAAAAACATATTTTAATTTCTGTTTTCCTTTCTCCCCTATTTCAGCCATTTCAATTTTTCTTTCTCTTTAAACCCAGTTTCCTTCTTTCTCTCAGCTTTTTAAACATTTTCTCCCTCTCACCTCACCTCTTTCCATCATTTTTTCTTCCTCCTCTTTGTTCCACTATTTCTACCTTCACCTCCTTTCATTAATTTCTCTCCATTCCACCTCTTTCTTTCTTAAATCTCCTTTTCTTTCTTACCAGCTCTCCTCTTCCTTCCTCCAGTTATCCTCTTCCTTCCTCTCCAGCCTTGCTCTTCCTTCTCTCCAACCTTACTCTTCCTTCTCCCCAACCTTACTCTTCCTTTCTCCCCAACCTTACTCTTCCTTTCTCCCCAGCCTTACTCTTTTTTTCTCCCCAGCCTTACTCTTTTTTTTCCAGCCCTCCTCTTCCTTTCTCTCCAGCCTTACTCTTCCTTCACCCCAACATTACTCTTCCTTCACTCTAGCCCTCCTCTTCCTTCACTCCAGCCCACCTCCTTCTCTTTCCTTATTTTCCAAGCCTCAATCTCCATACTAAGCCTCTTACTCTGTCAACATTAAGTGTCGTCTTATTTATTCCACATTTGAACCCCAAGCAACCTGCTACCTGCATTGTCTTACAGATAAACGGAAACTAAATATTAAAAGAAACATTCCACTCATATTCAGGTGTTTCTCCTTGTTCTTTTCTCTTCAAGAATTGCTTCCCTTAAGATAATTCAAATTTATTCCCCTCCCTCAAAAACAAACAAAAAAACAAATGAATAAATAAATAAAATAAAAATAAAGCCTCAGAGCTGTATTCGTCCGACTGTTATCTCAGTGGTGCACTGGCCACCGACTTGATATATGCAGGTAGTCCCACAGTTCATTCCAGCTCGGAAGCCACTCCCACTATTGTATCACCCTGACTCCTTTCTCGCACATCTTGTCCATATGTTTCGAACCCTGGCCGTATGTCCCAGAACGGTTTGCATTTCTCTTGATCCTGTCGTGTCGATCACTCTGATATTCTCTGTGAGAATTAACATAATGCTACCATAAATTTGTTTGGGAATTGAGGTTGATCTATTGCCTGGCCTCAGTTCGTCTTGGGAGTTGGTCGGTGGCCGCCGCCCCACTCGATCCGTTTGTTTTCGCATAATGTTTAAAACCTTGGTTGTGTGCTACGAAAGATCAGTGTAGGAAACACTGCATGCAAATGAAACACGTTGAAAATAAAGTAAAAACAAAAGCTGTTTATATTCAAATTTCTGTTGTTCTAACTTTGCAATACAAAGAGTCACAGGTTGTTAGGTTGGTTGGTTTTTAGGGCATATTAACCCATTTTGGGTTATTTCATTCAGACTTGATGGGTAGTCAAAATCTTTTTTAAATTCATTTTTTTAAACAGATTTTTTTTAACTCATTTTTTCTATTTAAGTCAAAGATGGGACCCTAACATGTACTACCACTCTGGATCAGTATACCTGGGAGTAATGGTGATGAAGGAGTACTGCACACTCCCCAGAACACTAAAATTGGAACTTCAGCATGCGGTGCAGTTTGACATCATAACCTGGACACAGTGATGCTCTGATAGCATTTTGGTTTAGTGTGTCCTGGGACGCACATATTTGATTTGAATGAGTCCCCAAGAAAATTTATGGGTCTCAACTAAAGCTGTCTAACTCCTACTTTGTAACCTATCCTGTGTAATTCATTTCTAAGAAACTATTGAAATATACTTACAGTTAGCTTGATGTGGTGGGGGAAGAAAAAAGAAAAACACTGGGATGCATGGATATGATTTTACTGTGTCCTTTTAAATTTTTGTGCATCAGGGATGCAGGACACATACCTATCATCATCTCTGCCAGGACACTAAAAACTTCTAGCAAATATATAATAAAAAGGGTTAGGTTTTTGCCATAAGGACAAAGGGTTTGGGACAATCATATAGGTACTAGGGTTTGATATCATCAGTCGATTGATCATAGGGCGGGGGGTCCCTGACTGCCTTTCTAGCCTACAGTAAGAGCCAACAGGCAACCTCATTGGGGGTTTTACCTCTCTACAGGGGTGGAGTCATTGTATTTTACAGCCCCAGCCAATAGGGCCATTTTGTTAGATCTTAACAATTTAAAGTGTTAACAAAAGCATAATTTAGACATTCAACATATGATGATGATTATCATCATCATGTGTTGATAGCATGGATTCCATGATTGTAAGTCCTCTAGTCAACATCCAGTGTCTGCACAGATCTGACAAATGTAAACTTTTGCTGGTCAGTCAACACTGGTATGTCCATGTATAGGAGTCCATTGCATAATGTTGCTTATGAGTTTATCCTTACGTCCCCAGCAGTGCCTACCATGTCTTGCTCATCTTACATGTGAGATGTGAGGTGAATGGCTGTACAGCTGTTGTTCTGTAGGGTGATGCCTATTGGTATCCTGTTAAACAATTGGACAGCAATTTAGCTAGCCCCTGTAGAGGGCTCTTGATTGAACCTTTGGTCCAACTATGACACTTCATACATTGAATACATTACATTTTATTAAACTTGGACAATTTTTTTTATAAAAATGTTGCAAAGAATCACTAAAAAAATCTTGCAGAAAACAATCACTGTAATTAAACTTGGAATCCAAAATTTAAGAATTGGGAGTGTGGATTGGGCTGGAATGTTTTTAATTTGTTCATGGACTCAGCCTGATCCCAAAATGGTATGATATGTTGGGGTATGGCCTCTAGGAGTAAAGTTGAAAGATGTATGTTAGGCAAAAAAAAAAAATTGTTGTAAAATATCACTGAAAGCAATCAGAGTAATTAAACTTGGGAATCCAAAATTTAAGAATTGGGAGTGTGGATTCAACCTGGAATGTTTTTAATTTGTTCATGGACTCAGCCTGATTCCAAAATGGTATGATATGCTGGGTCACGGCCTCTTGGAATAAAGTTGAATAATTGTGACACATTGTCATTCATATTTATTATTAGAGAAGTTGTTCAGCTGTGCACACATCTTCATTTGAATTTTAAATTAAAAAAATAAATTATAACTTTAATCTCAATATTTTTTACCCTATCTCGTATCTGAAGATCCCTTTCAAACCCACAAGCTCATGGTCAAGTCACATTTAAATGACTAGTTCCTATTAGGTCACCAAAGTTAAGCAGCAATGAGCCTGTTCAATATAAATAAATAATATATATATATATATATATATATATAATATAGGTTCTTTAATCTTGGTGAGGTAACCAGTCTAGGAGAAGGAAAACTCTGAATTTAGACCATCTTTACTTAGCTTAAAAATTAACTTTGTGTCACATCATGTTTGTGGCAGAAAGGTGACCATATAAGCAACAGCAGGTACTGTAACAAACCGAATATCAAAATGACTTGATTCAGCCATAAGTAAAGTAAAGTCGTCGAGGCAGTCTAATGTCGGTATCAGCCAATCAGCGAGGGAGTCAATCCCCTTTTCACTAGCGCTAGACCAAGGAGATTGTTTTTGCATCTGAGGTGGAGCGCCACACCTACCATCAGCTCCATACTTTACCGCACAGATCCCTGTGCTACTCATAATGCTGAGTTGGCGAGGACCGGTATTGAACTAGGAACCTTGTGATTTCTAGCCAAACGCTCTATCGACTGAGCTAACCCGGCCCATGATTTAGCCATAAATAACCCAATAAGGGTTGATATGCCATAAATAAGCAACCTAATCAATATTATAATTTTTATCATTTTTCTTTAATGATACATGTATTTTTTAAGGATGAACAGTGAAAACAAATCTATGAGAAAATAAGACTACACCTGACTCGTAGTATTTAACATGGTAGATATTCCTTTCTCTATCACATAGCACTGAACCAACTTGTATATGTAGATATAGGAAACGGTATACAAGCAGTATGAATTTCCAATAAAATCGGATATCATTAAATTTACTTAGATGAATGCAAGGAGGTGTGGTTGATTACCAACCTGTCAATCAGGTATTGATTATTTCTGTCACTATAGACTGACTTATTCAAATTGGTGCCCTCATGTTGATTATTATAACTAGTGAATATGATTTTAAATATAGCCTGTAAATATTTACACATAGAAGTAAAATGAAGTTGGCGGAGAGTCAATCACCAGTTTATTAATCTATACATATATAAAGGATAGTTGGTATGTATGTATATATATATATGAAACTATGAAAATAAAACAATTAGTGATATTTTAGTAAATATAAATATATATATATATATATATATATATATATATATATAATAATAAATATATATAAATTAGCATTTGGACATAAAACCCCATCGTCACCTGAAGAATGTTTGCAGTTATGCATGCATGAAACCAATGGTTGTGACTGTTCCTATGTCATTAAATATATAAAACCTTTATATATTTATTATTATTTATATAATAGCTCTATATTATATTGAGCACTCTTCCAATAATACCACACTTTGGCATACCGTTCCAGTAAAAGCTGAAACAGTACCAATCCCACACTATAGTTATATATATATATACACAATAAATATCACCAGTTCTTGCTTTTGTGCAAAAATTATGAAGATTTGATTTATATTCAAAGATATTTGAAAATTAAAATATACATAGAAATAGCATTGAAATTCTACTTAGAAATGTCCAGCATTTGTAAATCTCAAAAGTAAACAAATCAATACACCAGTGTTTTTTGTCACTATCCCTCTACTCAGTCAATCTTGGGTAGCCGCTTCTAGTATAGAGTATAGGGAAAATATTTCTGAGTTATATTCTAAAGATAAATTAATGAAACATCATCTAGTCCACTTATAATTTTCCATAAAAGAGGATAGATTCCCTCATTGTCTGGCTAATAATGACAAAAGACAACTGAACTGACTTTATTTTACTTACTTTGTTCTTTCTTTGCAAATAAATGTTGCATGTAAGGTAATGCTCAAAATATTTGGTCTGCTTGAAATCCATTAGTCGAGTCATTTGGTGTTACAAGTCGAAAAGTCCTAAATTTGTCTTTCTTTACAAATATTGCACAGTTTGCCCAATTGAACTTCTAGGAAATCCGACCCCAGAAGTCAGTCTCAAACATTCTTTTTGAATACAAGCAGGGTATGCGTCTTGTACTGTCGATTTCAATACCAACATATGGGACAGTGCCAAAAAAATGGCTACTGCAGAAAAAAAAAATTGTTTTGGTCCAGTTGAATAATAGATATAAAAAAAAAAAAGATGGCCGCCAAAATATCTTTTATGAATTCTTTTTAAAACTGTTCATAAAAAAAAAAGATACACAAAAATAGTTGTCTGCTGTAACTGAAAATGTTATCTTTTTACAAACTCTTTGAATTAGAAAATATATAAAAAAAGAAAATACTATTAATCCATTGTCTGTTGAAAATTTCAAAGATGGAAACTAAAAATAAAGCAAGTTGATATTTTTAGATATATAATAAAAAAAAAAAAAAAAAAAAAAAAAAAAAAGCAATAGAAATGAATGATGAAACATAAATATTATTCGCTTTCAACTTTACGCTTTGCAGCAGACTGTAAAAGTTAGTTTTATTCAAATAAATCACTAAAATTAATGGTTGCTAAAAGCAAGCCACTGTCTTTCAGATCCCGCCTATATTTTCACTTGGTGTAACTACTAATCATATAAATGATACTTTCTTTTTGTATCCTTCAGTTTTTTTCTATTCTAAATTTGATTTTATTTGTTCTCCATTTGCAATATGAATAATATGTGTACTTTTCAGTCAATTTTCAAAATGAAAGATATTTTCAATGATTTCTATAAAAATATCAATAATTTTCATCCTCTTTGTTTGAATCCGACTACAGACTAAAAAAAAAGATAGAATACTTAATATAGCTTAACACTTGTACCCAGTCATGGTTTATGGCATGAGAACAATCTACCCCAATGGATTGAATAAAGGGTACGGTTCAAAGTTCCATGAAGCTCCAGAGTTCAACTAGAAACATTTGAAGAAAGGCAGGAGGGCACACCGGCTGAAACATTCATTTGATGTGGACTTCACCTTCTATAATAAATCTATCCTTTTGGAATACTTTGTTTTTTCAATTTACTATATATATATATATATGTATATGAAAGTAAACAAACAGTCTGTTTGAGATGGTGATAGCCGACAATTTTTGGGAGAATATGTGCTTAACTGAAGTCATACCTAATTTGAAAATTAATTAGTTGATAGGCTAAGCATATCTGTTCAAATGCAAGGTGTAAACAAATTGAGAAAAGGTCTATCTCTGTATGTACATTTCGGCATATTACGCCTCATCAGCAGAGTTATAGACAATAAACTGCTTTGTGTTATTAGGGTTCAAATCACACACAGAGCAGTCTTCCTGTCTATAACTCTGCTGATGAGGCATAATATGCCGAAATGTACATACAGAGAAAGACTTTTTCTCAATTTTTTTACGCCTTACATTTGAACAAATATGCTAGCCTAATTCATTAATTATCAACTAGTTAATTTTCAAATTAGGTATGACTTCAATTAAGCACATATTCTCCCAAAAAATATATATGTGTGTGTGTGTGTGTGTATGTATGTATATATATATATATATATATATATATATATATATATATAGTTTGTTTGGGATTTAGTATGAAGCATTAGGTGTCAAATATAAGAAACTCAGTTTATGAATGTTAAGTTTCATTATATATATATATATATATATATATATATATATATATATATATACCTGAGTTTCTTATATTTCATACCTAATCCCAAAGAATATATGTTATATACATATATCAACTAAGAAGCATACGTGGATCCCACTACAACAACATTTATATATATATATATATAGGCATGCACACAACATAGATAATAAATTCTCTTCATTATTTTTAGTTCATTATCTCCAATTATTCATATTTATTGACCTCAAATTCTGAATTGCTTTCATTTTATTCAGCCATTTTGTGGTCAAGTTGCTAGGAGACAAATCTTTTAAATCCATTTGCTTAGCTTTTTCAAAAATGGCTGATTTAATTCATGATTTATATTTGGCTGCAATTTATTGTCTTTTTCATTCATCTTCAATTGAACTTAATCAACAAACTAGAGAAATAATAGAGATTAAATGGTATATCTGATTTAAAAGGATCGGTGTGTGTGTGTATGTATATATAAAAGTAAAGTCGTTGGGGTGGCCTAATATCAGCCAGACAACAAGAGAGTCTATCCCCTTTTCACTAGCACTAAACCACACCTACCATTAGCTTCTTACTTTATCGTACAGATTCCTGTACTACTCATATGCTGAGTTGGCGAGAGCCGGTATCACACCAAGAACCTTGCGATTCCTAGCCGAACACTCTACTGACTGAGCTAAACTGGAATGGCTGCTATATTTATAAATAAAGTGCTCAATATCATTGATAGAGCATTTATATTTAAGTTAAGGTAGTGTGGACATGGAGCCAACAGCATCTGTTTACTGTCAGTCACCAGACCCATTGGCTTCATGTCTACACTACCTTAAATTATTTAATATCTATAATATATATATAAAATATATATATTATTTAAGCAGGTTTATTAAAGACTACAGAGTATTTCATCTTTATAATTTTCAGGTGTAGATGTTCAAGTTATAGATCTAGGGTGTAGGGTGTCAGAAATCCGTTCTTGACCTCTTTTTGCCTCTGTTCTTTGAACAGTAGAGACATTGTCTCTAATCACTGATAGTGTAGTGTAAGCTTATAAAAAAATAAGAGAAAGAACAATGATGACTGAATAATGAGGCTATGAACCTTATATGAATAGATTATGTTAAAGAAATGGTGGATATTTTTGCATCAACCTAATATGATGGGATGTACAATTTAGAAATGTCATTATATACACTGTTTTTTTAGGATCCAATAAACTTGGTTTTAATTTAGGCTCTGAAATTGATTTTGAGATAATAACCTGTTAAAAATGACATTGTAAGAAATAAATATCACCTTTAGGTAATTTACATATCTTTTTGGGGCTCCTATGGTGTCACATACCAGTCCTAGAAATCCCTTCTCGACCTCTTTTTGCCTTTGTTTTTTGAACAGTATAGACATTCTCTCTAATCCTGACAATGTAGTGTAAGTGTTGTAAGCGGAAGATATTTTCCCTACAAGTTAGACTTGTCCAATGGAACCCATATAAAGATATGAATATGCAAGGTCAGGTTACATAGTAGTATACATAGTAGAGTCATTATAATCATGTATTTAGTCGTACTGTTGGAGAACTGCGTGTTGACTCTATTATTTATATTCCTGTACAAAAGTAATAAACACTTTCCGGATTTTCAATGTTGTATTTGATAAATTCAGTCACAACAGTAAGTTTATAAAAAATAAGAGAAAGAACTGAAGAATAATTAAAGTTCCAATTACCGTCGAACTGGGAAGACAAGGCAACAAACGGTTGTAACTCAAATACAAACCAGAATGCTACAAAGTCCACTGCAAAATGACAAAGTATATATAAGACTCCACAATTTCATTCAACTCAGTGTCCAAGACAGCTGGTATAAATAGGAATCAAGAATAATCCATCCATGAATCTGGGTGATTTGGGTGATTCCACTTTGAGTTCTGATTGGCTGCTTGGCTATTATATAATAATGACTGAATAATGAGGCTATGAACTTTATATGAATAGAAGATTGTTAAAGATGTGCTGTAAACTTTTGCATCAACCTAATATGATAGGATGCACTATTTAGCCGAAAGGTGAGATAATGTCATAGAAAACCAAGGAAAATACTTTGATGATTGAAAAATCATGTTATTGATTTATATGAATAGAAGATTTTTCAAGAGTTGCTAAAAACTTTTGCATCAGACTAATATATATTGATTTCTTCTGATGTGAATACCTTGAAGACAAATTTTATGCCAGAGGACATCTAATACATTTATATAATTATCGAATGCAAGGGAAGAGAATTTCTATACAATTACAAAAGTTTCTCGGCAGTGTGATATATAGGGAGTACTGAAAAGTTCCTGGCTAAACCAAAAGAGTGAACTTGTTTGAAAAAAAAATTTTAGTCAATTTTCTTGGAAGCAATATACAATAGCATATATGTTTCATGTCTTACTCATCTTGGTCTTGCTCAGACCTTTTCAGCACACACAAGAGCACACATCTTGATTAATTCAGTAGATTTAACCCTGAAAATCCTTATGGTGAAACTTGAGTAGGTTAATACCGTGTACCTTTATGTTAATAAATTTGCTCCACTAACGTATTGAGCACTTTATATTTGTTATTTGCTGCCTTATCATTGTGAAACTTGAATCAACTAACCACTGTGACCATTTTCACTGGTAAGTGATTTTTTTCCACAAATACTATATATATATATATATATATATATTATATATATAGAGAGAGAGAGAGAGAAGAGAGATATATAGATATTGTGTGTGTGAAGGCATGTAATGGTTACTGTTGTAGGAAACAGACATGGCAAGACGAGTTCAAATCCTGAACGAGGCGGTTTACAGTTCACATAGCACTAATACTTTTGTGGAAAGTATGAATCCAACTATTCTCCCTCCAGCTATAGGTAAATAGTAGGTCTGATTGGGCTCTTTAACCTTGGTTAAGTCACCAGTCTAGGAGAATCTGTTGATTAGTCCACCAAAGTTTTCATCTTGAGTGTTTAAAAAGAACCAGGAACCCACTCAATTACATCTACCCCTGATGATGGCACTTTGGAGGGGTGAAACTACTAAGGACGAAAACTTTAGGGGACTAATCAACAGAATCCATCCTGATATTAAGAAGTTGACCAGAAAACTAGAAAAGATAAAAAAGGATACTCTTCAGACATGAAATGTTCATTTTGTTCAACACAGTGTGTGTATGTATATGTATATATATATATATATATATATGGGGTAAAATATGGAAATGAATCCAACAATATATAGAAAGAAGAAAAAGAAAGTGTTCCTAAAAAATATGATAAATTTATCTTTCTTTTTGGAACACTTTGTTTTTCATATATATATATATATATATATATATATTGGTAGAGCGTCCGACTCAGAACCATGTTTCCTGGTTCGATACCGGCCCTTGCCAACTCACCGTATGAGTAGCACAGGGATCTATGCAGTAAAGTAAGGAGCTGATGACAGGTGTGGTGCTCCACTTCAGATGCTAAAAAACAATCTTCTTGGTCTAGCGCTAGTGAAAAGGGGACAGACTTCCTTGCTGTCTGGCTGATACCGACTTTACATGAATATATTGACGACTTTTTTTTTTAATATAAAATTTAAATTTGTGTTATAAATTTATAAAGATGACATGATCATGTTTTAGCGAATTTAATTTCAATCTTCTTTTTATTGATTATCAGGAACAATTTATTAAAAGGATCAATACATTCATGTAATGTTGTGAATTATCTAAAAAGCCTTTATTTTTTTCTTGTCCTTCCTGTCGCTCTTTTTCTTTTACTTATAGTTTTATCTTGCCTTTTCTTTCTGGCACTTTTTCTCTCTCATCCTCCCTCTCTCATCCTCCCTCTCTTATTCTTTCTCTTTGGCCTTCTCCCTCTCACTTTCTTATACTTTATCTCGCATCCTCTTTCTTTCTCACAACCTTTCTCATCCTTACTCTCTCAAGTTTTCTCTCTCATTCTCTTCTCTGTCCTCATCCTTTTTTCTTCGCATTTCTATCTCTCATCTTCCCTCTCTTATCTTCCCTCTGTTGTTATTTCTCTTTAACCCTTTCTCCCTCTCACTTTCCTATACTTTCTCTATCATCCTCTTTCTCCTGTTCTCTCCTCCTTTATCTCTCATTCTCTCTCCTGTATTTTCCTTTTCATCCTCTCTCTCATCTTTTCTCTGTGACCCTTTCTTTCTTAATCTTTCTTTCGCCAGTTCTTTCTCCTCTCTCTTTCCTTCTGTCATCTTCCCTTTCCTGTTCTTTCTCTTTTACCCTTTCTTCCTCACACCTTTTTTTACCTTTTCTCTCAAATGTCCTTACTCATCATTTTCTTTTTGATTTTCCTCTCATATTCTTCCTCATCATTTCATCTAACACTCTTTCTCTCTCTCTCTCTTTCCCCCTCCCTCTCTATTCTCTCCCTTTCTTACACCGTTTCTTCTCTTTCTCTCTCTCTCTCCCTCTCTTTTATCTCCCACCCTATTCTCTCTTTCTTACACCGTTTCTTCGCTTTCTCTCTCTCTATTCTCTCCCTTTCTTTTATCTCCCTCTCTATTCTCTCCCTTTCTTTTATCCCCCTCTCTATTCTCTCCCTTTCTTTTACCCCCTCTCTATTCTCTCCTTTTCTTTTACCTCTCTCTTTCATCTCTCTCTCTATTCTCTCCCTTTCTCACACTTTTCTTTTCTCTCTCCTTCTCTCTCTCCTTCTCTCTCTCTTTGTTGGCTCACCTTTTCTTTTCTCTCCCTTTCTCACTTCAAAATACAAGAGTGTCATCATCCATATTATTGAAGAAAATGGAACCCTCTTCTCAACCCTTTCAAATTGATTTATTTTATTTCTATTTTTATTTCACAGCACCAGGGGTGGGGGTGAGGGTGAGGAAGGATTTTTTTTTTTTTTTCAAATTTTGAAGACTGGTGTCAGAAAGGTCACTAAGCTGTAAAAATCATTCACGAAGACGATGCATTTATGGATAATTTGTAATTGCTCAGATTTAATGCAGCAGGAAAAGTATTAAAAGCAATCGAATCTTTTGCCAAATATTGATGCCATATGTTTCGATGAAGTCGTGACAGAGAAAAGAAGCGTTTCTGCCGCAGCAGACTTTGCTAATGGAATGCGACAGAATCAATGAGAACAAACACACAGATGAGATGTCTGCTGTAATGGCAGGCAGGATTACATCAACCAGAAAAATTCAATGTCATGTTTTTGGGTGTGTCGACATAACCCTCATCTTCTGAAGAAATCTTCTTTTTTTTTTGTTTGTTTGTTTGGGTGTTTGTTTTGTTTGTCTAGATGGATCTTCTTCTCAACAATTTCCACCTACTTTCTTGTTTCTCTTCTCTACTTAGGGATTTGTTTGTTTTTTTGGACATAAACTCATTTTTTTTCTGTATGTGTTTGTGTGTATATTGTATATATGATATGGGAGTATATATATATATATATATATGTGTGTGTGTGTGTGTGTGTGAAGAAAAATGAATATATGTGTGTGTGTGTGTGTGTGAAGAAAAATGAATATATGTGTGTGTGTGAAGAAAAAATGAATATATATGTGTGTGTGTGTGAAGAAAAAATGAATATATATATGTGTGTGTGTGAAGAAAATGAATATATATATGTGTGTGTGTGTGAAAAGAAAAATGAATATATGTGAAGAAAAATGAATATATATGTGTGTGTGTGTGTGTGAGAAAAAATGAATATATATGTGTGTGTGAAGAAAAATGAATATATATGTGTGTGTGTGTGTGAAGAAAAATGAATATGTGTGTGTGTGTGTGAAGAAAAATGAATGTGTGTGTGTGTGAAGAAAAATGAATATATATATGTGTGTGTGTGAAGAAAAATGAATATATATGTGTGTGTGTGTGAAGAAAAATGAATATATTATGTGTGTGTGTGAAGAAAAATGAATATATATGTGTTGTGTGTGAAGAAAAAATGAATATATATATGTGTGTGTGTGAAGAAAAATGAATATATATGTGTGTGTGTGTGTGAAGAAAATGAATATATATGTGTGTGTGTGTGAAGAAAAATGAATATATATATGTGTGTGTGTGTGAAGAAAAATGAATATATATATGTGTGTGTGAAGAAAAATGAATATATATATGTGTGTGTGTGTGTGTGTGAAAAAATGAATATATATATATGTGTGTGTGTGTGTGTGTGTGTGTGAAAAAAAAAATGAATACATATATGTGTGTGTGTGTGAAAAAAAAATGAATACATATGTGTGTGTGTGTGAAAAAAAAATGAATATGTGTGTGTGTGTGTGTGTGTGTATGAAAAAATGAATATATATACATGTGTGTGTGTGTGTGTGAAGAAAAATGAATGAATGTGTGTGAAGAAAAATGAATGTGTGTCTGTGTTGTGTGTGTGTGAAGAAAAATGAATATAAATATGTGTGTGTTTGTGTGTGTGTATTTATGTATATATGCCAGTCTAGGAAAAGGAAAACTCTGAGTTAAAATCTGTTAAACTCCACTTATGAAACTGACCTTGTGTTACATCATTTTTCTCATCAAAAATGTATATATATGTTCATTTGTGGGTAGGTGTTTATGTGTATATATGATATGGGAATATATATATATATATATATATATATATATATATATATATATATAACACTAAAAGTGGAGGAATCATATGTAATTAGGGAGAATATTTATTAAGGAATAAAATATAAAATAAATTGGGGGGGGGGTACCCGAAGGCCTTTTCAACCGGTACTTTTCAAGTGATGCATGCATATAAACCGGTACTTTTCAAGTGATATATGCATATATAAATATATATATATTATATATATATGTATATATGCCAGTCTGGGAAAAGGAAAACTCTGTATTCAAACCTCTTAAACTCCACTTAAGAAATTGACCTTGAGTTGCATCCTTCTTGTGCAGAGGAGTTGACAAATGTGTGTGTATATATATATATATATATATATATATATATATATATATATAAGGTGTGTCAAAAAAGTATCAATATATTTTAAACTTTTTTGACACACCATGTATTCTGAAAAAATAAACGTTACTTCATTCTTTGTTTCGATCTTTTTAAATACAGCTTTAAACTCTGTACTTTTTGACATACCTTGTATTCTGAAAAAAATTAACATTCCATTCATTGTTCATTTCTATCTTGGCAAACACTGCTTCAATCTTGATACTTTTTTGACACACCTCGCACATATATATATATATATATGTGTGTGTGTACATGTAAAATTGCAGGTTATTACAGTTGTCAATGTCCTACCAGTTTAATTACCAACAATTCCTGACATATACCAATTTATTAGTGATTTTCTAGGCACAATTTAGTACAAATTGCTCCAGGCATATTTTAAGTCTAAAATACCAAAACATGATTAAATCCTCAAATTTCATTTTTAAGCACAGAGAGTACAGATCAATATGGTATATCTCAGGTTTTATTTATGTTATATCTGTATCTAAATAATATATACAATACTTATTTACATATATACAGTAAAATGAAGCTTTGTAGTGTAATAGTTAGAGTCATAGAAAATCGACTTGTCGACCCGAGTTCAAATCCTGGACAAAGCTGTTTGCATTTCACATCATGCTAATACCCTTGGGAAAGGTATGCATCAAAATATTCTCTCTCTAGCTATGGCTAAATAGTAGGGCAGACTGGGCTCTTTAACCTTGTTAAGATTTCCTTGTCCTAGACTGGTTACCTAATCAAGCTGACTGATTCTTTTTTTCTTTTTAATATTGCTGCATTAGCTCTATTTATTTTGTATTGAGCACCTTTTTGGAGGCGCCTGTAGTGTAATGTAAATGGTTATCAAATCCTGAATGAGGCTAGTTTAGAGGAAGTGGGGGAGGTTGGTTGGTTGGTTGGCTGGATTTTATGGCATGTCAACCCCTGTTGGGTTATTTTATGCTGAATATATTGTTTTATTCATTCTTGATGGGTATTCAATATTCTTTTTTAAACAATATTTCTTTCCAAACATTTTTTTTAAAACTTATTTTTTCTATTTAACCCATAAAGGAGACTCTAACAGGTACAACCACTCCGGGTATGGGTGGACCTGGGAGTAATGGCCATGAAGGAGTAGAGGAAGGAGGTGCTCTCAAAGTAGTTTTGACTAATGAGAAGAGAGCCCCTTTGGTTTGAATTCAGAGTTTTCCTTCTCCTAGACTGGTTGCCATACCAAGAAAGAAGGAAGGAAGAGAGGGGGTAGAGCTCTAAGTAGTTTTGATTAATGAGAAGAGAGCCCCCTTTGGTTTGAATTCAGAGTTTTCCTTGTCCTAGACTGGTTACCTAACCAAGCTGAGTGATTCTTTTTTTCTTTTTAATATTGTTGAATTAGCTCTATTTATTTTGGACTGAGCACCTTTTTGGAGGCGCCTGTAGTGAAATGTAAGTGGTTATCAAATCCTGAATGAAGCAGGTTAGGAGGAGGAGGAGGGGTAGAAGTTTTGGTATAGTTTTGACTAACAAGAAGAGAGACCCTTTGTTTTGAATTCAGTTTTCCTTCTTGTGGACCTTTTGCCATACCTAGGTTAAAGATTAAACATTCAACAGGTTTGAATTCATTTTTTCCTTCTCCTAGACTGGTTGAATGACTATGGTTAAAGAGCCCAGTCTGCCCTGCTATTTTCCATAGAGGGAGAATAGTTTCATACCTTTCCCAAGGGTATTAATACTATGTAAAATGCAAACAGCCTAGTCCAGTATTTGAACTTGTCCTATCCTGTCCATTTCCCATGACATTAACCATTACACTATGTGCCTCCACATATATATATGCTATACAAAGATGCTGATAGGTACACATCCTGCATCACTGATGCGTAAAAACTAAAAGGATGCATTAAAATCATATCCATGCATCCCAGTGTTTTTTTTTTTCCTACCATTTCCAGCTAACTGCTAA
>CM042159.1:55108759-55126259 GCA_023376005.1 Doryteuthis pealeii | reverse complement strand
AAAACAACAAAAAATACAAAAAGTAAAAAAAAAAAAATACAAAAAGCAAGAAAACCCCCCAAAAAACAAAAAAGGATATAAAGGAATAAGACAGGAAACAAACTGGATCCAAGATCCGGAAAATCCTGGAAACCGAAAAAGACCGGTTGGTGCGAACGGCTGCCTGTTGAAGCAAGTCAAGGCTGTTATTGGCAGGCATCTGGGCATAAAATGCAATGTTGTTCGCTTGGTAAAACATGGGGGAGGGGTTAAAAAGGGTTTTGAGTGTGGAAAAAAAAGGAACAGTAATAAAATGACTGGTTTAAATTTTTTTAAATGAGAAATTATTAGATATAAATTATTCTAATTAGTTAGGTTTGAAATTTTTAGATGAGGCTTGATAATTTGATATTTTCAGACTGTCCTCATCTTTATTGTTATATACCCAACGTTTCAGCCGATGTGCCTTCCGGCCTTCTCCAGATGTTTCTTGTTGAAGTTTGGAACCTTCTCTTAGTAATAGGGAGCCTTCACAGAACTTCAAACTGAACCCTTTATTTAATCCATCAGGGTAGATTGTTCACATTCCACTAACCATGATCGAGTACAAGTGTTAAACTATGTTAATAATTCTATGTTATCGGACTTTGGCAGGATTGAACTTGCAACCTACATATGAATTAACTTAACTTATATATCCATTGAACCATGTGTGCAACTGGTTTGGTTGTTTTGTTTTACAAATGAGAAATTATTAAACATAAATCATTCTAATTAATTAGGTTTGAAATTTTTAGATGAGGCTTGATAATTTGATATTTGGATTTTTTAGACTGTTGTCCTCATCATTTTTATATACCCAACATTTCAGCCGATATGTTCCCTGGCCTTCTTCAGGTGTTTCTTGTTGAAGTTTGGAACCTTTTCTTTGTAATTGGGAGCCTTCACAGAACTGAACCTTTATTTAACCCATCAGGGTACATTGTTCTCATTCCATTAACCATGACTGATACAAGTGTTAAACAATGTTAATAATTCTATCACCCTTAGCCAGGATTGAACCTGCAACCTACTTATGTTTTTCACTTAGAACTGTATTAACTTAACCCAACTGGTTTGGTTGTTTTGTTTTACAGCATATCAACCCTTTTGGGGCCATTTAAAAAAAAAGAAGCTCAAATCATCATTAGGTCATGCTGACAGCACAGATTCTCATGACTATCTTTCACTTGCCATCCCTATCAGTCATCACCCCTGGCAGGTCCTCTGCATGGCATCCACCTGATTAATGTAGATTTTGCTGGTTAGCGTACATTGGTGTGTCCATGAGTAGGTGTCCACAGGAGAATGTCACTATTGAATTTATCCTTGCTTCTCCAGCAGTATCCTGTATGTCTTTTCTATCTTAATTGGATGGTTTGTATGATAGGAGGCAAGTGGCCATACAGCTGCTTTCAAGATTTGTTTAAGACAGCGCATAGCATTGGTAGCTAAAATAAACAAAAATGTATAGATCGAAGTGACAATTATGTAGAAAAATATACATTTTCAAACTTTAAAATGATGCAAACATCATTAACAATAAACATTTCTGTGATTTCTAAATATTTTGGAGACCTTTCCTTAGGGATTACACTCGAATTTTGAAATCAATAAAATAATATGAGAATCTATCGAGAGATAAAAAGGTATATATATTTTTTAGATTCTCCAAAAAATATTGTTGATCTTTTTTTTTTTTCCTGACTAAAAATTTCAATTTTACCCCACACAGTTAAGTTAGATTTTTTAGCTTTAACGATCTTTACCCTACATCATTCAGTATGCAAATTTCTTTGGCAGACTGAATATTTGAATACTTTTTATTGATTAGTTTCCTTTTTGGCACTGCACAGGTATTTTGAATCTTTGATTCAATGAAGATAACTTTGCATAGAACACAGATTGATTTTCTTGATTTATTTTTTCTTCCATTTCTGTTGAATCGAATCTTAGGCCAGAGGGCAGTTAACTCAGCAACCAAAAAAAAAAAAAAATAGTTTTATTCTTTAAAAAGATTCTCTTTATGATAAAATTGGCATCGGGATTGGAGGTTTTGGCAATAGAGCATTTGTCGACCTGAAAAGCGGCAAATTTGAATTGGTTGCTCTATGTTATTCAAGTAAGTTTTTAAAATTACCAATCTAGTAATAAACGACTTTGTGTTATGAACTACCTCCAATTTTTAGTCACAAAAAGGTGATTTTAGGTTTGGTTTGCTTTGGTTGGTTGATTTATGGCATGTCAATCCTTGCTGGGTTATTTTATGCTGAAGACGTTTTGTTTTATTCATTCTTGATGGCTATTCAAAATTATTTTTTGTACACATTTTTTCTATTTAACTCATAGATAAGACCCTATTCTTAAATATCTTAGAATATAAATCAAATCTTCATAATTTTGCACAAAAAGCAGGAACCATTGATATATTTAATTTGTCATTAATTGTTGCATTTTCATAGTTTCATCTGGACATACATACATACATACCAACTTCCCTTATATATATATATATACATATATATATATAGATAGAGAGAGATGTTATGCTAAGAATATCTTAGTTTTAAGTGGTCTATTTTCACCGATCTGGTCAGGATTTTCTTTGTATCTTTAAATATAAATCAAATCTTCATAACACAAAAAACAAGAACTAGTGATATTTAATGTGTATGTATATTTAATTTGTCATCAATTGTTTTATTTTTGTAGTGTCATCCAGACATAACTACTTACATACATACCAAGTGCCCTTTATATATGTATAGATGTCTCACTAAGAATATCTGTTGGTTTTAACCATTCTATTCTCACAGTTCTGGTCACCATTTTCTAATGTATTTCTTTGTTTGCTGACTTAACTGAAAAGTAGAAATTATGATCTTCTTGCACATTGTTCCTTACACCTTTAAAAGTTCAGTCTGATCTTCTAACCCATCGTCCGGATCGGGGAAAAACATCAACACAGAGAGATTAACAGCCATTCTTGTCCTAACAGATCCGAATGATCCGCCATGCCGGCCCCGATTTGTCATCTTCATAGCTCTTCTGTCAGCCATCAATCCTGGACTCCGCAGTTATTGGCTCCCACTTGATATGAACCACTTTTCTTCTGTCTGCTGCAGCTTCTGTTCTTTACAAGGTGTTGGCACAGAACCAACTGACCTCAACTTGCTGAATGTCAATCATGTGCTTGTCCGTGTCAGGGAATGGGCATATACTCATTTGTTGATTGGCGGTATTCCCTGCAGGGGAGTAATAATCCTCCCTTCTAAAAATAGGTGTGTCCTTGGTATGATACTAAATTGCATCTGATGGAGAGGCTCCAGATCTGGCGATTGTGGAGTACCCCTTCATTGCCATTACTCTCATACCCACATTGTTCAAAGTGGTAGTACTTGTTACGGTCCTATCTAGGAGTCATAGATACACAAAAAATGTAAATATGAACATACAATAAATTGATTGATTAATTGATTTTAATGACATGTCAACCCATCTAGAGTTATTTTATGCTTATTGGTTAAGGAATTACATTCATTGTATGTTGATTGATTGATTGACTTTAACGGCATGTCAACCCATCTAGAGTTATTTTATGCTTATTGGTTAAGGAATTGCATTCATCATGCTACCTACCAGCATCCAAAGGTATTAGTAATTCATTTTCGGTTATTTCCTAGTTGAGTAACATATTACAGAGTGACCCAGAAAAAACAGAACCCAAATTATTTATTTTCCTATTAAACTAACTCTAAACCCTAACCCTTGTTGGACTTAAACTTAAAATAAAATTAAAATTAAGTTTTATTACAAAATTTGTGGGTTCTGTTTTTTCTGTCACCCTGTAATATCATGTTACTCAACTAGGAAATAACCTTATTTTCACTTTTTCTATTGAATCTGATACAACTGCAAAATTATTTAAATATTTTTTTTTTTTCACAGCACAGGTGAAGTAGATATATAGGTAATTATTCTAAATAGCCGAGTGTCTTAAGTAGGATGTTAAACTGCCTCTAATGGTAAAATTCCAATTTTGAAGCTCTGAGGAGGAGCCATTACTCCCAGGTCCACTCTGGATGTACTAGTAAACCAAAACATTCTATGTTCTAATAGGAAAAAAATATACCAACCATTAAATAAACTAAACAAAAGCACACCCAGCCCTGTCGGCTGGGGCCCTGCAGAGGGGTAAGACCCCCCCACCACTACCACTACCAATGTGGCAATACCTGTTAGGGTACCATCTATGGGTTAAATAGAAAAAAATGAGTTTAAAAAAAATATTTGAATACCCATTAAGGATGAATAGAACAAAACATCTTTGGCATAAAATAACCTAACAAGAGTTGGCATGCCATAAAATCCAGAAAAACAAACCTAAATAGCTGATTGACAATAATTATGGATTGTGCAATTGATTTTAGGGTCAAATTTGATTGGGGGTGGGGAACACTGTGACCCGATCCCCATCTGTTTTTAACGTCAATGACCAAAAAAGTCTGACACTTGAAATTGTTTATAGATTTGAATATTCATGGAAAGATAAATCTCAAGCAAACTTGTCTGCTGACAGTGGAAATGATTTGCATTTGGAATACACATGGGTTCTTCATGTTACAATCAGCTGTTGGGCCGTAAAATGTGGGTGTGTCCATCCGTATGTGTATGTGTGTGGGGGGGATACATGCTGGTTTCTAGTACTTTATTTCTTTCTAAATGCTCTTCTCATATTAATGGATGCATTTATATATATCCTTGTGTGTGTGTGTGTGTGTGTATATATATATATATATATATATATATATCTTTGTGTGTATGTATGTCTGTATATATATATATATATATATATATATATATATATATATATATGGATGCATATATATCTATCCTTGTGTGTATTTCTGTGTGTATGTATGTCTGTGTGTATATATATATATATATATACATATATATATATTAATGGATGCATATATATCTATCCTTGTGTGTATTTCTGTGTATATATGTATATATGTATATATATCTCTCTCTCTATATATATATTAATGGACGCATATATATCTATCCTTGTGTGTATTTCTGTGTGTGTGTATATATATATATATATATATATATATATTAATGGATGCATATATATATATCCTTGTGTGTATTTCTGTGTGTGTATATATATATATATATATATATATAATTTTTTTCTGACTTGTTTTCTTCTTTTCCTGCTATTCGGCTTTTAGTTATAATTCCTTTTTTATTTCATTTCTTATATATATCCTTATATTGTATATATATATGTATAAACTCAGATGCACATTTAAGGGTAGGCAGAAAAGTTCATGTGATGATATCATATCTGCTGTTGAGGACTTTTTTACCAATGGGATCCAAACACTGCAACTCTGGAAGAAATGTGTTGACTGCAATGGGTACTGTATTAAATAAAAAAACTCATTTAGTCACATTCCATGAGAGTATGAATTTAATCAACCTCTCCACATTAGCAGGATATGACACTCAGTTAAAGAGCCCAGTCCCTCCTGTTATTGATCCATATCTTTCCCAAGGATTTGATGAGCAGGATGTGATACAAGGTCACTTTGTTACATAATCTATGCTGTTGCATAAGATTATTGTCAATCCCCTATATTTCTGAGGGGATGGCCCTTTTCATATCACGGGCGGGACTTTCCATGGAATATTACAGAAAGCCCGCGAAATACGTGAAGTCATGTGGGACCTGGTTGGATCTTCAGTTTCGGCTTGGACGTCAGGCAGATAAGATATGTCTGCTTAGCTGGGACTCACCTGCATATGTGCACTGTGTTTAGTTACATGAAATGTTTAGTTAAGTAAATAAAAGCTTACGAAAATAACATGGTTTTGTGGTTGATGAATGTCTTGGCAACAAGACTGACCTAGAAGACCAGACACAAAGTCCCCAAGACTAGGTCCAGACGCTGGAAGAAGAACATAAGATACCAAAGATGAACAGAAGAAAAATAGAAGTAAGAAAAAGAAGAGTATACAACAACTTAAGCAGAATTTAACTGGTTTGTATTAAGTTTTCCTTCTCCTAGACTGGTTGCCATACCAAGATTACATAGTCCAGTCTGTCCTACTATTTATCCATTTCTGGAGGAAGAATAGTTGGATTCATACCTTTCCCAAGAGTATTAGCATTATGTGAAATGCAAATAGCATCATCAAGGATTTGAACTCTGTTTGTCATGTTCATTTTCTATAATGATAACCATTGCACCATGATTTCCTCATATATGTATGCATTAGGCATATAGTGTAATGGTTAGAGTCATAGGAAATGAACTTGTCAACCCAATTTCAAATCCTGGATGAGGCTGTTTGCATTTCACATTGTGCTAATACCCTTTTGAAAGGTATACCTCCAACTACTCTCCCTCTAGTTATGAGTAAATAGTAGGGCAGACTGAGCTCTTTAACCTTGGCTGGGTAACCAGTTTATTAGAAGGAAACCTGAATTCAAACTTGTAAAACTCCACTTAAGAAATTGACCTTGTGTTATATTCTGTAGAGGGGTTGGTAAATATATATATATATATATATATATATATATATTTTTAGTATTACAGTGTGTACAGAAATAACCTACTCGAGTTTCACCATAAGGATCTTCAGGATTAAATCCACTGAATTAATCAAGATATTGATTAATTACAGTTAACTGCGGGAATCCATATTTTAATCATGACCATTGAAAACAGTTTCACAGTTAATGAACTCTATTGCGTCATTTTGAAAAGTTGAATGACAAACACAATGTTGATGTATCATAAATATGGATGGTAATGTGGAATATTTAAAAAAATATATATTTTTTAAATTCAGAATTAAACTTAAACATTTTCAAAAATCTTTAAAAAAATCTTTAAAATTGTTGTGAGGTTTTAAGGGGTCAAATAAGAACAAAACGACGGGTAACAAATGTAGGAAAATGTATTAACAGAAAGTAGACAAATACAATACAGATAAGTGGAAATTACGTCCGACAAATAGATTTATTGACTTACTCGCATTGGCTTACTGCCAAGCCACAATTATCCCTGTTACTTATAGTAACCCGTCAGCGCATTCCATTGGTCAATAGGGTATATCACCTATAACAAAAATATTGAGACTATTGAAAATATTGAGAATAACCCTATATTTTTTACCGCTAAGTCATTCCCATTTTTATATATATATTATTGCCTTAAATATCTGTATTTCAAATGCAGATTTTTGGTACTGGCTGTTTTCTCGAGTTACTACATTTATAGGCTTGTAAAATCTGCATTACCCATGTAATAAAAATATTTATTGATAGACTGAAACATAATAGGATGACTATTCACTTACCTAGTTAAATAGATATAAACAGATCGGATAGACTTTTTGTCTGACATAAAATATTCAATCAGTTGGGTGTGGTTAGAAGAACCTGTGTGTGCATGATCATTCAGGCAAAAAAATGGACACTAATATTAGGTGACATCTGTTAGTTTAAATTAGGCCCTCAATTCACATTTCCTTTTATGATCTTCATTGTCTTGATTGCATATATATATATATATATATATATAATATATATATATAAATAACCAGGTTCGTTGGTGTTGGGAATTATTCTAAGCTGAGCCTCTTTTAACAATGGAATGTTAAAATTGGTATAGTTCAAGTTGAGAGCTCAATGTACGATATATTGGGAATACAGAGGGAATACAGAAACACCTGAAAAAGGGCACATTGGCCGAAACATTGCATATATAATATAACAGTGTAGATGAGGACAATAGTCTGAATAATACAAATTATCAAACCTCATCTCAAAAATTCAGAGAAATAAAGTAATATATTTCGCAAAGACTAATGCTTGAATACCGAGCAGTTATAAATTTATTTCCAATAATGTATTCATACATGTGTGTGTGTGTGTGTGTGTGTGTGTGTGTGTGTGTTGCTGGAACAAAATTTATAACTGTTAATATAGCCTTTATTCAAGCTTTTTTCTTTACTAAATATATATATATATATATATATATATTTATTTATGGGTACTACTATGTGAACATAGCGTAAGTAGTTAATCCAATAGGGCTCAATATATTGTGAATATAGAGCAGTAATAGTTGTAAAAGAAGTTGTTTCCCGACCGCGGTTTCGGTGTTATTCCAACACCTTCATCATGGGGATTGAGTGTAATTTTTTTTCTGGTTACTTTATATATATATTATTTAAATGTTGTGTATTTTGGCAGCAAGTTATTTTGTAGGCATATGTTATTAAATAACACAGAGTAATTCTTCTTCATTATTTGGATCTGTATCTTTTCCAGTCGTCTGGTGATCTTTCTGGTGTTAGGATCCAGTTGAAATAGGATATTTCCTGTACTGTCAGCCCGAACGAGATCACCAGACGCCTGGAAAAGATACAGATCCAAATAATGAAGAAGTATTCTGTGTTATTTAATAACACATGCCTACAATATATATATATATATATATATATATGCTGGTTTATCTCAGCCAATAGAGCATCTGCCTAGAAATCGCAAAGTTCCGGGTTCAATAGTTTCCACTTACTCAGCACATGAGTTGCACAACTTAAGTAATCTGTACTGCTGATCCTTTTAAAATAGAAGCACCATCATCATCATGGACTACTGCCACAATGGTAACCCAATAGATACATGGGTCATCTCGTGATAATATAAGTGTGTCCTGTGGATTGAAGTTGTCAGGGAGACAGTCTCTTCTTTCGATGTCCTTCAATAAAACTACAAGTCCTCTGGGCTATGCACTTACAAAATGAAAGGAATTTTCCCTATTATTATAAACCAAACAAAATCATTGAGTTATAAAAGATTGTCTTATTTTTTTTTTCTGTTTCTTTGTTTTTGTTTTTTTTCTTTTGTCAAGTCATAATTAGCTACCAGCACTCAACCAATTATCCTTGATTGTTGACACAAATTAGTTTCCAGCACTTTTCACACCCAGAATGCATTAAACAATTATTCAACATTATTTTGCAAATGTTCAGGAATTGCACAGAGCAAGTTGCATGCCAAAGGGCACTAACGAAATGTCAACTTCTCTGTGATTCTACCATTTCTCGACAACTGTATTCTTCCTCACCATTTCCAATCGATTAGTTCTGGTGCCATCTTGAAGAAACGGACACTCAAACTGACCAGATTGATTTTTTTTCAAGGGTGAGGCAATATTTTGGTACGTGCTAGTTTGCAGCGTGTGTATCATGTGACTGAAGTAGTTGAAGGTACCCATTGTGGTTGGTAGTATTGTGGTAGTTGGTGTGCTGATACATTGTGTATTGCTTCACTTTGTATGTGATTTTAAAGCCACACAGATGAATGGGAAACATAGTCTAATCTGAAGTTATGAGTTCAAACTGGGCTATAATAACATGGAAGCAACCAAAAACATTTGTTTTCTGAAAGAGCACATCTTCAAGAGAGAGAGAGAGAGAGAGAGAGAGAGAGAGAGAGAGAGAGAGAGAGAGAGAGAGAGAGAGAGAATGGCAAACATTTTGATAGATACATTATGATGATTAATTCATAAAATTCCCCTGTTTTAAAGTGTAAATCAAATATTTTTTATTATTTGTCTGTATTTTTGAGATGAAGCTTGATGTGAATAATTTTGATGTTTCAGACTGTTGTCCTCATCTTTATTGTGATAAGTATAAACACAATGCTCAGGCTGCTGTAAACCTAAACAAGGCTCAAGGTTACAGCCTGAACATTGTGTTTATACATACCACAATAAAGATGAGGACAACGGTCCGAAATATCAAATAATTTTTACAAGTGATTTTTTTTTATCCTTCCTCTTCATAATGCAGCAAAAATTATTTTAACTTGCATTCCTTTTTTCCAAGTTTTGTTGAATTTTAATTCCATGTGGGTCGAGGTTGGGGTGGTGTGTAAAAATACATCAAATTTTGGTCTTACCCAGTATGTATTGCAATCCATTTTTTTTTCTTTTTGTTTTTTTTTTTTTTTGTTAAGAGTTGCAGTAACTCAAACAGAAAAAAATTGTTTGGGAACCTTCCCTCGAAGGGAAGGTTCCCAAAAAAAAATTTACTTAAGAACCATCCAAATTGGAAAAGAAGGTTCTTGAGTTCAGCAAGAAACACCTGAAGAAGGCCAGAGGGCACATCGACCAAAATGTTGTGTATATAACAAAGAAGATTAGGACAATAGTCCAAAAAATCCAAATAATAGAAATTATCAAGCCTCATCTAAAAAAAATTCAGACAAAAAAAATATTTTTTTAAGAATGTTGTATGAAAATTCTGCTGAGAAAATTGCATCTTTCTTGTGAGGAGTCACCAATGTTACAGCAGTGTTTATTATCTGATCGAGTGTACTATCTTCATGACAAGTTAAGTGTCTGGGTCAATGTTTTTACCATCAACGAAGTAGGGGTGAACAAAATAATAAATAAATAAAACCGCAACACTGATCTATGCTAACCTTTCAAAAAGTAACATTATGCCTCAAGTCCGGATATTTTCACACTTTAAAATACTTAAGTCCTTAGCTGTCATTGAAGATTTTAAAAGATAAGCATTTATTATATACAATGAAAAATATCAAGTTGGGCCGAGTTGGTTGGTTTATTTAACGACATAGTAACCCCTTATGGGTTATTTAATGCTGAAGTCAGTCTTTTTATCAAGCAATTATATGGTTTCACATAACTATTCTATTTAATAAGCTTAGCTTAGTTGTGCACAAGGCCAGTAGTATGGGGATGCAATGAGAATCAAACTCCCTAACAATGGTCTGCTAATCTAGAAGTATTTACCCAGCCTGTTCCTTATGAGTAGTGTGTAACACAAGGTTACAAGTATGGGGCATCCAGAGAGAATCAAACTCAATATTCAGTAGTAATGTATCTGTGAGACTAGCTTGCTAACCATTACACAATGACGGGATGCCTTTTCTATTTGATAATGATAATTTGTTTATGTGCAGTTGTATGGTTTTAAGTATTCCAATCTATTTGCATAGAATTATATAATATCAAGTATTCCTATCTAATAATTTTCAAACAGATCTATTTGATCAAGAGATGGGACCCTAATAGGTACTACCACTCCGGGTTAGAGTGGACCGGGCAGCAATGGTGATGAAGGGGTGCTCCACATTCCCTAAACCTCCAAAACTGGAACCTCACCATCAGATAGAGTTTAACGTCATTCCCAAGATGTAGACCCTCAACCAGCACCTTCTAGCACCCATATGATAAAAAGGGTTGAGGCTTGCCACAAGGGCAATAGGGTTGGGACAATCTGGGATTGATGACAACAAAGAGATGACTCCCTACTCTACTGAACTCTAGGACAAGATCCCCACCACTGAATGCAGTCTAGTGGAGTTCTTGCCCTCTAAAGGAGGGTGGAGTTCTTGCCTCTCTAAAGGAGCTGCAGTCAGCATATTCTGTCATATATTCTAACATGTCAATCAAGTTGTATATACATGCTTTTATGAGATAATATTAAAAGAAATATGTCGCGTCTTGCATATTGTATATATTATTTCGATCACACCTTGTAATAAATGCATCTATGTCATCCTGTCACAATATGACACTGTACTTTACCTGAGAGGTTTGCAAACTATGTTCTAAGACCTATAAATCTGTGTTAGGTTTTTTTATATGACAGATGGTATCATGGGTATAAAAGCTAATGGATGCTAAAAGAGAAAGAGAGGAGAGAGAGAGAGAGAGAGAGAGAGAGAGGAGAGAGAAAATTTGGGACAGAAGAAAAAAAGAGGAATGGAAGAGTGAGGAAGAAAATGAGTGAATGTGAGAGAGAAAGGGGTGAATGGTAGAGAAAGAGAAAGAGTACATGGAAGAGAGAGAGGGGGAAGAGTGAATGGATGAAAGAGAAAAAGAATGAAAGAGAGTGAGAGAAAGTGAATGGAAGAGAGAGAAAGAAAAGGCTGAATGGAAGAGAGAAAAAGAAAAGATTGAATGGAAGAGAGAGAAAGAAAAGGAATGGAAGAGAGAGAAAGAAAGAAAAGGTTGAATGGAAGAGAGAGAAAGAAAGAAAAGGTTGAATGGAAGAGAGAGAAAGAAAGAAAAAGGTTGAATGGGAGAGAGAGAGAGAAAGAAAAAGGTTGAATGGGAGAGAGAGAAAGAGAAAAGAGTGAATGGAAAAGAGAGATGGAGTGATAGAGAATTTCAACCAGCCTTGTCCAGAATTTGAACTTGTCGCCATGTTCATTTTCTATGGTGATAACCATTGCACCACAGGTGAACAGGAAAGATTTTTGAAAGAAAAAAAAAAGGAAAGAATGACAGAGAAAAAGAGAGAAGAAAGGAGTGAAGATACTTCATGAAGGAAAAAAGAGAGTATCAGGCTGAGAACGAGATAAAGAAGAAGAGAAAACAAGGAGGTTCAGAGATTCATAGAACGAGAGAGAGAGGGGGTGTAATCTAAAGTATTCTGACCAATGGAACTGAACAACTACTATAATATTCCGTTTTCCCACCAGTTCCTTGGGTACTTCTCTCTCCTCTCTCTCCCTCCCTCCTCCTCTCTCCCTCCTCATCCCCCAACAGCACTGATCGTGGTGAGCACAGACATACATGATTGGATTCTTTCTGTCTGAGCCGAGATGAAGCCAGTCTCAAGTGCTACCAGAGGTTTTGTCAATGATTTTTGAGCTCATTGGATTGAGCAAGTCAGGCTTGGCTGGCATTCCTTTCTCAGATAAAACCCTAATGCTATGAAAAAAAAAAGAGACAAAAAGAAAAAAAACAACAAACAACAAAAAAAAAAAGCCTCATATTGAAAATAAACATTAAAGATGTTTCAGACTGTAGAAAAATGCTTGAAGAAAAGAAAATGAAGAAAGGTTAAGAATCCTTCAACACAAAACAGTAAAATAAATAAAGCAATTATATTGTTAAAGAATCCAGAATTTGGTTGGTTGGTTGGTTAGTTGTTTTTTGGCATGTCAACTGTAAAAAAAACTCTGAATTCAAACCAAAGGGTCTCTCTTCTTGTGAGTCAAACCACCCTATCCTATTGACAGACCCTGATTCTTCTTTAAAATTTTCAGGAAACATGGGTCCACCCTAACATAAGATACACAGTGTTTTACCAGAACTTTCTTTTTTCTCCTATCCAATCACAGTGTTCTAGAGTAGCTAACACCCCTTCAGCACTCTATAAGATGGACTGGCTCATAGCCATAAAATAGATTAAAAATGATTAAAGTAGATTAACTAACTGAATAATATTCAGACTAACTTTGCTGAGTTGGCTATACTGAACTGACCCTCCTCTATTTAGTGTAAATTTTGTCTTGTTAATTGTTTGTACTTATTTGTTCTGTGTTTGTATGTATCCATTTGGCACCGGATGCTGGTGCTTAATAAATGTGTTAAGCACACCATTCTTCTGTGTATCCTTTCACCTCATATATAAATAAATCAGTGTTCTAGAGTAGCTAACACCCCTTCAGCACTCTACAAGATGAACTGGCTTATAGCGATAAAATAGCCTGCAATTAAAGTAGATTAACTAGCTGAATAATACTCAGACTTACTTTGCTGTGTTGGCTATACCGGACTAACCCTTCTTTATTAGTTTTTATTTTGTTAATTGTTTGTACTTATTTGTTCTGTTTGTATGTATTCATTCAGAACCGGATGCTGGTGCTTAATCTTCTGTGTATCATTCCACCTCATGATACAACAGTTGGTTGGTTGGTTGGTTTTTATGGCATATAAACCATAAAAAAACTCTGAATTCAAACCAAAGTGTCTCTCTTCTCATGAGTCAAACCTACTTTGAGAGCTCTTCCTCCTTATCCTATCCTATTGACAAAAAAAATCTGGAGACAAAACTAAAATTGGAGAAATGGACATGACAGAAAGATTATGTAGCACCAAACTTTCAAGTGCAAAAAGCCTGCCAGCCTAGAAAATCAGTATTTGGAATACCAGTTTCTACATGCACTTGATCTTCTAGACTAGAAAATATGGTAATTTCTTTGAAAAAGTTTGGATTATTTGAACTCTTCTTGCAGACCCAATTTCTATGTTTATTAAACAGAGAGAAGAAAAATAAACAGAAAACTCTGAAAAGACATTTTACATTTGTAAACACAGTAAGGAATAGATTTACAGGATGTCGAATTCATTTACAAAAGAATTCAATGTTAAATTCATTAAGGAGTTACGCAGGAGATAATGGTTATCATCATAGGGGATAAACTTGGCAAGCCAAGTTCAAATCCTGGACAAGGCTGTTTTTTTTTTTCTTTCTTTTATTTTGTTTTATTTTGCTTATTGGAGCACTTGTGGTGTGGAAGAGGAGCTCTCAAAGTAGTTTTGACTAATGTTCTTTTTTACTGGTTTTATTTCTTATGTTTTGTTTCTTTGGCATATCAACCTTTGTGGGTTATTCAATGCCCACCTTATCCTTGTGGAAGAACAGTAGGGATACAATTTAACCCATGCCTGCGGGGATGTGGGGTTCATATCTTTCCCAAGGTTATTAGAAAGTGAATTTAATAGTGGGTCTGGATACAGTTCAGAATATTTTTAATTTGCTCACGGTGTCCACCTGATTCCAAAATGGTATGATATGTTGGGTTATGGCCTCTAGGAGTAAAGTTGAAAAATGTGACACACTGATATTTGTATTTATTATTAGAAATGATTTCAAAATGGTATGATATGTTGGGCTATGGTCTCTGGAAGTAAAGTTAAAAAATTTGACACACTGACATTTGTATTTATTATTAGAGATGATTCCAAAATAGTATTATATGTTGGGCTACGGTCTCTGGGAGTAAAGTTAAAAAATTTGACACACTGACATTTGTATTTATTATTAGAGATGATTTCAAAATGGTATAATATGTTGGGCTACAGCCCCTAGGAGTAAAGTTTAAAAATGTGACACACTGGTATTTGCATTTATTATTAGAGATGATTCCAAAATGGTATGATATGTTGGGCTATGCACTCTGGGAGTAAAGTTAAAAAATTTGACACACTGACATTTGTATCTATTATTAGAGATGATTTCAAAATGGTATGATATGTTGGGTTATGGCCTCTAGGAGTAAAGTTTAAAAATGTGACACACTGATATTTGCATTTATTATTAGAGATGATTCCAAAATGGTATTATATGTTGGGCTACAACCTCTAGAAGTAACATTTTTAAAAATGTGACACACTGTCATTTGCATTTATTATTATTTTGTGTATTCTATTAATTTGAAACTTTCATGAGAGAACTTTAATTGGATGATCATTTTCTCATGTCTTATTATTTTTCCAATATTAAAAATATAAAAGTTTCCTTCAAATATCAATTCATTACGTACCCTTTTAATATGAAGACATTTTAAAAATTAAGCCAGATCTCATGCAACTTTTACATTGAATAATTTGAATCACTTGATTAGGTATTCACTGTAACTGTTCATATTTAGGATTCTAAGAATTAGGCAAAATTATCAATGGAGCTTGTATTTTTATTAGGATTATATAGATTATAATACAGTGTGGAGCAAAAGTATTAGGGCAGTTAATATTACTACATCATACTAAACAGCTTTTCACAATAGTTAGATTATTTTTCTTTTTAAAAAATGGTTAGGATTTTTAAACAATGCTACAGTTCCAGAGCTCTGCAGACTATAGAGTCATACGTTTTTGCCATTACTCCCAGGTCCACTCTGATCTGGTTTCTTCTTCTTTGTTTAATGGCATATCAACTTTTGTGGATTATTTAAAGCCATCCTTGTAAAAGAGCAGTAATGGTACTATATAATCCATAGTTGGGAGAATAAGGGAATTTACTCTGATCTAGAGTGGTAATACCTATTGTGGTACTATTTAACCCATTGCTGGGAGGGGGTGAGAGACTTCATTCTGATCTGGAGTGGTAGCACCCGCTGTGGTCCCATCTATTAGTTAAATAGGTCTTTTTGAAAATTATTAGAATTGGAATACTTGAAACTGTATAACTGTAAATTATTTGCATTAAGAATAGTTGCTTATATAATCATTTACAAAGTATATATTAATATGCGTGTTCCTAAATCTTCCATCCGTTATCATCCTGTAACACTCTCTGGTTAAAAATGAGGCTGTCCAAATTGTTCAAGATGCAATGTAAAAATGTAAATCCAGATTATCTGGTGTCGCTTAATCATCCTGTAACACTCTCTGGTTAAAAATGAGGCTGTCCAAATTGTTCAAGATGCAATGTAAAAATGTAAATCCAGATTATCTGGTGTCGCTTAATCATCCTGTAACACTCTCTGGTTAAAAATGAGGCTGTCCAAATTGTTCAAGATGCAATGTAAAAATGTAAATCCAGATTATCTGGTGTCGCTTAATCGCAGATTTCTTATCTGTCCCATTTTGTTTAACCCAATAAAATGAAACTTTCCAAATGGTCTTGTTACATGTTTTATTTGTAATATTAAAATTGTGAATTATGGAATATATTTTGGTAATTTTGATCTTATGTTGTCCCGGCCTCCCGCCTTAATTTATGCTATCTTTTAGCGAGCCAGTGTCAGACAAATTTCCAGCCAAACTTAAATATTTTCTGAGTTTTGTGTTTTTATCACTTTTTTATCGGTAAATTAATATAGATATTTTAAATACCTCCCCCCGCCCCGGATTTTTATCTGCAAATCAATGTAAATATTTTTGCAACCCCTGTTTTAAGAAAGAGTAAAAGAGTTAAATCAAGATCATTATACTTTTTACATATTGAAGTATTTAGCAATAGTTTTTAAGTAAACATATCAAACATTGTAATAATTAGATTATCATACTGTGGTATATCCACAGGTCCTGCTAGTTATTATTATTATTATCTGTTACTTAAAACCATATAATTGTGTGCAAATTATTAGTATTGGATAGGAATACTTGAAACATTGTATGCAAACAAATAATCATTATTAGATAGAAATAATTAATTGAAACCATTATAAGCTGAAAAATGTTCTTAGTTGTGTGTTCGTATCATGGCAGGTTCAACAGTTATAAAATTGTAAGGTTCTTATAATAAGATTTCTTAAAGGGGCCGGGTTAGCTCAGTCGGTAGAGCGTTCGGCTAGAAACCACAAGGTTCCTAGTTCGATACCAGTCCCCGCCAACTCAGCGTATGAGTAGCACAGGGATCTGTGCGGTAAAGTAAGGAGCCGATGGTAGGCGTGGTGCGCCACCTAAGATGCTAAAAACAATCTCCTTGGTCTAGCGCTATTGAAAAGGGGATAGACTCCCTCGCTGACTGGCTGATACCGACTTTAGGCCGCCCCGTCGACTTTACTTTACTTATAATAAGTTAGAAGGCTCAGAGTAACCTTCCAACGTGGGTACATATAAGTACATGAGATATTCTGACAAAGGCGTTAGAAGATATTAACAAACATAGACTTTAATTA